>CM053582.1:319407076-319424613 GCA_028627135.1 Pseudochirops cupreus | reverse complement strand
CATGTTTCCCTTGTCATGCTTCTTGTATTTGAGTGTCAAACTTTCTTTTCAGTTCTGGTTTTTTCAGCAAGAATGTTTGAAAGTCCTCCACCTCACTGAATGACCATATTTTCCCCTGGAACACTATACTCAATTTTGCTGGGTAGGTGATTCTTGGTTTTAATCCTAGCTCCCCTGATCTCTGGAATATCATATTCCAGGCCCTTTGATCCCTTAGTGTAGAAGCTGCTAGATCCTGGGTTATCCTAATTGTGTTTCCACAGTATTCACATTGTTTCTTCTTGGCATCTTGTAATATTTTCTCCTTGATCTGGGGATTCTGGAACCTGGCTATAATATTTCTAGGGGTTTTCTTTTGGGGATCTTTTCCAAGAGGTGAATAGTGAATTCTTTCAAGTTCTATTTTGCCCTCTGGTTCTAAAATATCTCGGCAGTTTTCCTTGGGAATTTCTTGAAGGATGCTTTCTAAGTTCTGTTTTTGATCATGGCTTTCAGGTAGTCCAATAATTTTTAAATTGTCTCTCCTGGATCTGTTTTCCAAGTCAGTGCTTCTTTTCAAGGAGATATTTCACATTGCCCTCTATTTTTTCATTTGTTTGGATCTGTTTGATAGTATCTTGGTTTCTCATAAAGTCATTTGCTTCCATTCACTCCACTCAAATTCTGAAGGAATTATTGTCTTCAGAAAGCTTTTGAGATTCTTTTTCTATCTGACAAATTTGACTTTTTAAGGCATTCTTCTCCTCATTGGCTTTTTGGGCCTTTTTCACCTTTGATTTAATCTATTTTTTAAGGTGTTATTTTCTTCAGTCAGGTTGTTGACTCTCTTTTCATGATTTTCTTGCAGCATTCTTATTTCTCTTCCCAATTTTTCCTCCACTTCTCTCATTTGGCTTTCAAAATCCTTCTTAAGATGATCTATGGCTTTTAGGCAGTCTTCATGTTTCTTGGAAGCTTTTGGTGCGGGAGTTCTGACTGTGTTGTCTTCTTCCTGTCCCATGCTTTGATCTTTCTTGACCCCAAAGAAGAAATCTAGAGTTTGGTTGCTGTTCTTACTTTGCTTCCTTTGCCTGCTCATGATGGCCAGTCAATGATTTTTTAGCTCTGTGGAACTCTGCTTCCAGAGGGGAAAGCTCTGTCCCAAATCTCTGGGGTTTTCCCAGCTGCTGGAGCTATTAGGTGGCTGTTGTTTTTTTGTAGCCCCCACCAGCTTTGGCTCACTGAAAATGTACCCCAGGACCACCACCCAAGACCATGATCTGGATCCAGGACGCTCAATGCAAGAGCACTTGGCCTCAGAACAATTGCTTGGCCCCCCTGCAGTCTGCAGGCCAGGAGCTCTGAAGCAGCTATGTGGAGGTGGCTGCAGGGCCTCCGCTTCTGTAACTTCCTTGTCCTGGAGGCAGTTTGGCCAGACCCGCTTTTCTCCCCCAATTGTAGTGGAGATCCACTGACCTTTCACTTAGTCCTTTTTTCTTATGGCTTGATAATTCTGGAAACTGCCACAGCTGCTGCTGATCTACTCTCCTGAAGCTCCAACTGTGGCTCGGCTTGGCTCAACTCGTCTGGTCGCCCCCGGGGCCAAGCTGTGGTTTCAGGCTAGGCTGGTTTCGGCTCCCAGAGCTGAGATGGTCCCTTCTAGCTGAGCTGCCTTCAATGGGAAGTATATTTGTGTGTGTTTTAGAGCCCTAAAATTTGTTTAGAGTCGTATTTTATGGGTGTTTGTTTGAGGTGGCCGTGTGGGATCTGCTGTACCTTGCTGCTCCTAAGCTGCCATCTTGGCCTCCAGAGACTTTTTGATCTCTAAGGGCCACATCTCCATCTGGTAGAGTCTTGGCCATCTATCAGGGCCCAGGTCCGCAATTTCCTAATCTATTAGACCTGCCTTAATATCCCCTACATACCCTTTCCCAGAACTGATACTTCTTTCTTGTGAAATTTTATGCCTCTCACATATGTTGACACTTTTGTTTATATTATATTTATTTTTCACCTATATCCTACTGTAATGTAAGCTGTAATATAAGCATGGAGACTAGATCTTATTCATCTTTGTATCCAGCTCAGTTTCTAGCATATGGTCTTATACATGGTAGACCCTTAATACATGAGTGAATGATTATGCAGTAACCCTTCACTCTGACCCAGTACCATAAACAATTAGGAAAGAATTTATGAATCACCCTGGAGTTGTAGAAGAAGGCAGCTGGGTATAACTGATAGAGAACCAGCCTCTGAATCAGGAAGACCTGGGTTCAAGCATGATCTCTGACACACTGGTCAACTCTGGGCCAACTCCTTAATCTCTTGTGACCAACATAATTATCTGAGATCATTAGACTGTAAGCTTTTTGAGGTCAGGGACTACCTTTTGCCTCTTTTTGTATTCCCAGTGCCTAGCATAGTGCCTGGCACATAGTAGGTACTTAAAAAATGTTTACCAAATTGAATCGAATTATAAATTGCAGAATAAATTGCAGACGAAGTTTCTTCCCAAGAAACTCCCAACACTCATGAAATCACAGATGTGGTGGGGGAAAAAAAGGTTGATCATGGATTATCTTCTAATGTGATACCTAGTTTGAGACAATAGGCTCTTTAGGAATCTGAAATATGACACAAGATGGAAGAGAACATCAGGATAGAAGCAAAGGGACTCCAAAAAAAATTTGCTTACTTTATAAAGTTGATTGAAAAAGGCTTTGTGGGATGGTAAAGAACAGAGAGAAGGGAGCCAAGCAACCCTGAAAAGAAACTTTTTCACAGTTTTGCCTGACTTGAAATCAATAGACTGAACTTTAAATTCTTCTAGTTGTGGTAATAGATTTGCACACAGACTCCTCTTGTGATCTAATTTGCAAGATGGGGTTAGGATTGCAATCTGAGCTCATGAATGAGAATAGGAATGAAACTGACTGGTTCACATGAGAGTATACCCTGACCTTGACTTAGAGAATAAACAGACTTTTTTTTGAGGGGGGAAGGAACAAAATATTATATATTTTTTCCTCTTGAGAGAAAAATGGAAAATTTGGCTAATATAAAAGATATAGACTCATAGGATTTGAGATCTGGAAGGGACTTTAGAAATCATCTAGCTAGGGGTGTCTAGGTGATGCAGTGAATAAGGCACTCGCCCTGGAGTCAGGAGGACCTGAGTTCAAATCTGGCCTCACATACTTAACACTTACTAGCTATGTGACCTTGGGGAAGTCACTTAACCCCCAATTGCCCTGCCTTCTCCCTCCAAAAAATAAAACAAAATGAAAGAAACCATCTAGCTCAAGCAATGCTTAATTATTTTGCTTTCAGATCCTTTTCAGATCTAAAGTAATTTTGTGAATTTAAGAACATATGACTTGGTTTACTTATAAAACTTGACCTTCAATATTGTGATTTTAGCAGCATGGATACTCCCTTCACTTATACAGATCACAATTTTTTTTACAGCTTAATATGTAATTTCATGAGTTGCTATGGTCAAAAAAATTAATCACCTTGTATGAATGAACAAATGAATGAATGAAAAAAACCAAGCACTTTGTTAGGCACTAAGGATACAAGCACAAAACTAAGATAGTCCCTGCCTTTAAGAAGCTTACATTCCAATAGAAGGAGAAAACTCATATGAGGAGGTCCTTTGGTCTAGATGCAGGGGTGGAGAACCTGTGATCTTGAAGCCATAGGTAGCCCTCTAGGTCTTTAAGTGTGGCTCTTTGACTAAATCCAAACTTCACAGAATAAATTCCCTTAATAAAAGCATTTGTTCTATAAAACTTGGACTCAGTCAAAAGGCCACATCCAAGGACCTAGAAGGCCACATGAGGCTTTGAGGCTGCAGGTTCTCCACCCCTGGTAGGGGAAGTCATAAGAATGGTGAATAGAGCAACAAGGTAGTTATTTTACATGCTCTTTCCAGAATTAGTTGCAGCAGTCATTTGGTTTCTGTCCCCCAAGCAAGAAATAGATGGGGTTACAAGGTTACTCTTGAGACTGGAGCTTGTCCAAATTGGAGGGTTCAGCACCAGTAGCAGTAGGATAGAAGGGATTATTAAACAAGAGCTGGAAAAGATCTCAGAAGTCATTTAGTCTGACTCTCTCTTTATGCAGATGAAGAAACTGAAGGTAAGAGAAGTTGTAACTTGCCGGAAGTCATTGAAGAAGCAGGTAGCAGAGGTGGTATTTGAACCTGGGTCCTTTGAGCCTAGAGGCAGTTCTATTTCCATTGTACCACAATACCTCAGGAGATGACTGGGTATGGGAGCAGTCTGTTTTGGTGGGTACATATGGTAGCCAGCTTTCTGGGGATGAGTCTCTTTGAAATTAGTTGCACTGATCCTCAGAAAATAGACACATAGTTCATCATCAGGACTGTACTGAAGCTGAAGTTACTTTACCATGGTGAGACATCTCATTGTAGGACTTAAATGTGATTTTTTTTCCCCTTCTTGGTACTTGTATTCTCAGCACTTAATACAGTGCCTGTCATAAAGTAGTCATTTAATAAATTCTTGTTGAATGATTAATGTTAAATTTAATTATTCATTTTAGACAATTTTTTTGGTTGACCTTTCAAAAAAGTGTAGGACCAAACCATGTAACTGAGAGGAATCTAGGAATTTTTAAATGAGAAGTAGGCAAATATTTCAGAACAGAAGAAGCTGTCAACAGTACAGAAAAACAGAGAGCGCTGGAATGGTTTCCTGTACTATCTAGTACCAGGGACAATTGGCAGAAAGCATTAACTTTTTGAGAAAGAGCACCATCCGCCTGGTCCCTCAGATTCCCAGCCTTGTTGTCATCCTCTGTTCTCCATCATCATTCTTCATACGTATGTAGTCAGTTACCAACTCCTGTCATTTCTGGTTCCATGATGTCTTTCACACACAAGCCTTCATTTCCTCTTGGACAACATTTAGGCCCTCATCATCATCTCATCTGGACTACAGAATAGCTTCCAACTTGGTGTCCCTCTCTCAAGTCTTTTCAAGTCTCTCCCCATTTGAATCCATTTTCCACACAGCTACCAAAGGGATTTTCCTAAAGGGCAGGACAATGCTATCTGTGTCATCTTTCCCTTTTATCCTGCTTTCCTGCTTGCCCCCTTTGCGTGCCCCACTCAATAAATTCCAATGGTTATTTGTTCCATGATTAAATAGAATCTCCCATAGCTGCCATTTAATGCTCTTAAAAACCTGTCCCCAACCTACCCTTCCACTCTGATTATGCATCATTTTGCTATTCCTAAGATATGACACTCTCTGCTCCTCTTCTTACCTTTTTTATTGGTCATCTCCCAAGACTAGAGTTCTGTATCTTCTCATCTCTACCTATTATAATCTATAGTTTACTTCAAAACTTAGTTTTTAAGCACCACCTTCTACATGATGCCTTCCCTAATTCTTCTCTCCCAAATCTACCTGATGTTCTTTTGATACATATTCTGTATGTACATGTTATCTTTCTCTCTTTTTTTTTTTTGCTTTTTGGAGGGGGGAAGGTAAGGCAATTGGGGTTAAGTAACTTGCCCAAGGTCACACAGCAAGTTTGGGGTGTGTGTGTGTGTGTGTGTGTGTGTGTGTGTGTGTGTGTGAAGTATCTGAGGCTGGATTTGAACTCGGGTCCTCCTGACTCCAGGGCTGGTACTCTATTCACTGTGCCACCTAGCTGCCCCAATGCATATGTTATCTCAAACATTAGACTGGAAAATCCTTGAGGGAAGGGAGCATTTCAGGTTTTTCTTCGTATCTCCAGAACTTTGCACATAGTTTGGCTCATAGTAGGTACTTAAATGAAATATTTTTTGATTGATAAATTGAAGAACACTTTACTGGGAGTCAGGAGAACACAATTTTAGGCTGGGCTTCCTGTGTAGTTTTATTTTGCCTCTCTGGGCACTACTTCCTTACCAGTAAGATGAGGAGGATGGAGTAAGGGGTCTCTAAGGTCCCTTCTTGATCTGAAATACCAGGCTTCTGAGAGAATGCCTTAAATTTTGCACATACCTTATATTTTAATATCTTTCTAGGGTTATGAAATGTGAATATTTTCTGAGATTGAGGCAAGCTTCTGGCTTTATTTACATCTTTGTTAATTTCTTGCTTTGACAAAAGTATTTCCAAGTAGAAGCCACTTTCTTTTACGTGCTGTAGAAGGCATAGGGATATGGAACAGGAAATAAGCAAGAGGGGTGGGAGGCTGTATTATGTACCAGCCTTGCCATTATTCTATAGGAGAGAGATAATTGGCGGGACGCCAGACTGTGTTCCTGGACCTGAGGACATAAAATACCTTTCAAATAACAGCCTGTAATAATGTCATTTATTTGTAATCTAGTCTTTGTATTCATATTTCTACCTGTAAGTAAATGGTTTCCATTGTCAATATTCACTCCACTCACTCCATCACTTAAGTTTCAACCAGGAGGGCAGGAACATGTCCCTGCTTAATTAGCACTGCTGCCCAATAATCAGTGACACAACATTTTGTCGGTGTGAAATCTGAGGAGGGACATATTAGTATCCTGTCCCTTCTGAGGAAGGACTCATATCCCAGTCATTAGGTAAACCTGTAGGCAGGACAGTGTGGGCAATCTTCGTTTAGAGAGGAAGGGTGGGATGGGGGAGGGGGTCTGATTTGCAAGGAGAGACCATGGGATTTCAAAATATAGACACCTGATTGTCTTGAAATCTAACAGTCTGAAATGCATGGTAAGAATGGTTGTTGGAATAGAGATTGAGGGGCTGGGGAGTCTGAACTAGATTAGGAAGCTTGAGAAGGCCTGAGAGGTAAATTTCCAACTTGATTCCTTCAAATCTCACCTCTCTCAGCTCCTCGACCTGGTGATGACAGATAGAGTGTAAGTAATGACAGCATAGTTACAGGCAGGATCAACCAAACTTCCTCTTGTCTTAGCAGCTCCTTTCAGGTCTTTAGCATATGCATTATCTCTTTCCTTAAAATTCTTTCTGGGCCCCAAAGCTGTGACTTAGTGATAACATTGGTAGAAGATCTTTACCAAATTTGGACCATGTACATTGTGTCCTGGTTGCTATGTCCTCTTTTTTGGTCCTCCTACCTTGGCCAGTCTACTAGATTTCATAACCTCTACGTGTCAAGAATATCCTTAATGATGAATCTTTCCTTCTGATCTACAGTAATTGTTGGTGGGAACATCCTAGCAAAGATGTGTGGAATATGAAATAACTATGAAATAAAGACAAGAATCTGAGTTGGCAGACTAAAGGATTGACTACCTGTGTGATGGGATACAGGATCCCATCTTTCTACCAGTTTTCAGGGAGTTTTCCTGGTGAGAAAGTTGTGGGAAAAGAACTACACCTGATCTCCCACATGAAAGGACACCAGGGTCAGACCTACCTCTTTTGTATGATATTTTAGTGGCATGCAAGATGTGAGTTAGCAAGGTTATGTGGTGCACAGGGTGAGTTCGGGAGCAAAACTGTTAGACACTAATGTTCAAAAACAGAGAGGAATTTCAAATCTCAAACTAACGAGTCCTTAGTTCCAATGGTTTATTTACTTTACTACATTGGCTGGTTTTCCATGTGCTCAATGAAACCTTATCTCCTGTTGGTGAAAATTAGAAGTAGAATAGCCAGCTTGTTTCAGTTGGTCAACTGAATCTTCAACTCTTAGGCAGTTGATTCTTACTAATTTTTTTTTGTCAGAGAGTACAGAATTGATGTATATTATTACCCAGATAATTTTTCATTGAAGTATTATATAGAGCATGATATGTTAGGTATACATATTTGTAGGGAAGAACAATTTCAAGTAGCTTTTAAACAAAACATATTTTGAATGTGAGAAAGCTGTTTGGAAGAATAGGTGACATTGAATACTTACCAGTATCAGAAAAAAAAATTCTAAATACATTTAATGTTCTAAAATTATTTTTTATATTTGCCCAATATTTACTGTATTTTTAGTAAAAAAGTTAAACTATGGCTCTGTTTCTTTAACTATACAGACTTCGTGATAAATTTCCCAAATTTTGTGCACAAAATAGTACTGCACTCTGCTGTTTAGCCTTTGGTGCCTTGGAGTTATTATAAATATGTAATAATATATTCATAATGTAAATGCTGCCGAAAGATCACTACGGTCAAGTATTTTCTGTACTTACTTTTTATTGCATTTACTTTCTATTTTTATGTTAGCTTCTTTTATCCAACTTTGTAACAGTTTATAACATTGTAGCTAATTTCAGTGTTCACTTTTTAATAAATCTGAATTTGTTCAAAAACAACACAACAAAAAAACCCCCACAACTGTTAGTAGGAATTGTAATTTGTATAGAAGGGCTTATTTTGGATAGACAAGAACTTGAGTTATACTAGAACTTGGGCAAGTCTCTGAATTATTATTTAAAAAAAAATCAGCAGTAAGTAGTAGGATGACCCAATCATCCTGATTATAAGAGATGTAGTGCTAAAAATACTATTCTAGGGAACCACTACTGGTCTTCCATGGAAAGAAGTGCTTCCCATTTCATTATGGATTCCATCTTGTGGGGATCCATATATACTCATCTTCATTCTATTATTGCTTCAGGAACTTTATCTATTCCTTCTAAAATTGACATTTCTTCAATATGGTAAATACTTGGTGTTCATATAAATGATGGAAGATTATTCTAACCAAATGGACACCTTAGGTGGGATTCTGGGAAGAGATAAAGTTATCATTGAAATGAACCTCCATGACATAGTTCAATAGGTCTTGAAAAACCCAACTCATGCATTTCTGTAAAACTATTATATTTTGTACAACCCAAATACAATCCAATATTCATATAGGGTGTATTAGAGCTGGAAGGCCATACTATATTTGCCGTCTTTTCATGTCAGGAACTAAACTGTAAGGTTCTTAGAAATTAAATTTGATGACTCTAATGGACCTTGCCAACTGGGTCCTTCAGGTTCTGTGTAACAGGGGTAGGGGATTTTGGTCCCAGGTAATGATAGCACTCTAAGTTCTAATGTCATGACAGAGACTTAGTTCGCCATTTTTCTTTCTTAATGACTAGCCCTGCGGTTCTGTCATCTGAAGGAATGAATGAATGAATTCCTGCTTCTAACAACAGCTAACATTTATATAGTGCTTTAAGGCTTACAAAGCTCTTTACATATATGATGTAATTGGCTCCTCACAGCACCATTTGTTGGTAGATGCTTTTATTATCCCCATTTTACAGTTTAGGAAACTGATAAAGAGGTTAAGACAGAGATAAGTGACTTACCCAGGCAGACAGAAATTAAGTGACTTGCCCAGTCATATAGCTAATAAGTATCTGAGGCCAAATTTGAATTCAGGTCATCCTGAAAGAATGGCATCCTCTGCCTCCAAACACACTCTGCCAGTTGGGGATTTATTTACTTATTTCAGCATGCTAGCCTGAGTTCATTTGACTATTCTATAATCCCATGCATACTCTCAGTCAATCAGGAAGCCTCTTGATTATGTGGCATATTTTGAGATATCCTGCCCATATTTCTACACAATCATTTGCTGTGAAAGGTAGCTCAGCATATGGCATAGTGAGAGACAGAATGACAGTGACTGGATCACTGGACTTGGAGTCTGGAAAACTTGGGTTCAAATTCTGCCTCAGATAATTATTAACTGTGAAACACTGGGTGAGTCAATCCTTCTCTGCTCCAGTTTCCTGGTCTGTAAAATGAGATCTTACCCTTCCTTCACTGAAGGAATGGAGGACCCTGAGCATGGAATATTGCATATTCAGTCAGGTGTGGTTAATGTGTCCACTAGTTTTGCTGTACTATTTCTTTTTTCTTTCTTTTAAAATCTCTGTTATAAAGGATAGCTTAATTGCATTAACAAATGAAACAATTGCATTTAAATGCAACTAATATTTAAATTAAGTTTAAACTGCATTTAAGTGCGTCCCTCTAATAGAATACAAACTTTTTCAGCACAGGGATCACATTTCATCTTGTATTTGCAGTCTCAATGAGTAATACATAGTAGGTGCCTAATAAGCATTTGTTGAGGAATCAAAGGAAAGGCAGTATGTATGTATATATGTATCTGTATGCATGTATATTTGCATCTCTGAAGAAATGAGGTGCAGTCACTGAAGTCTGCATGGCTATTCTAAAAGTTCTGTGATTTTTCTCAGCTATTGTATATCACTGCAATCAAATCCAAATTCTTGTAATCAAGCTTGTTTCCTAAGTGCTCAGAAAGAATAGGGCATTATGGAGGGTTGAGGGAAGAATCATGGGCATAGCTCAAGACGTTTGGGTGGAATGTGAACCAGTTTTCTACCTATAGCAGTAAACAGGGTATTGTCTATTTATACACTTTCAGATACAATCAATTTCAAGGAGCCATTCACTTTCCTCCTATTCATCTCCGCAGATGGGGATAAAAAGGTTTGTGAAACTTGCAGTGTTTTGAGAAGAGAGTGAAGAAAAATGTCATGCAGTAGGCTAGTAAGAATCACAGAAGAGAGCCATGAATTATCGGTATTTTTGAAACAAATGTTCTATTATTTTCTGGTTGCTGCTTTGTAGGATGACACTAAGGAGATTACTTCAAATTGGTAACTTCTTTTAAGGTCACAGTATGAGAGAAAAGGTATGAAGAGAGAGAGATAGAGACAGAGACAGAAACATAGAGACAAAGACAGAGACAGAGTGAGATAAGAGGCAGACAGAGACAGAAAAAGAAAGAGTGGCAGATGGAGTAATGCATCATAACATGGTGCAGTGAGAAGAACATTGGAAGCTGGAGTCAGAAGACACGAATTTGACACTTACTGGTTGGGTTTCTTTGGACAAATCACAATGTCTCTGAGACTCAGTTTCCTCAATTAAAAAAACCATTAACTACTTTCCAGGGTTATTGGGAAGAAACTTTGTAAACCTTAAAGAACTATAAAATGTGAAATATTTTTGTTGTGAAAGCTATTAAATTAGGAAATTTATTAGAGGAGGAATCTTTCAGAGGTGTAATTCTGAATGACCTGATAGAAGCATCAGTGTTTTTGGTTGACTGCTTAATAGTTAGTTTTGTAGAATCCAAGTTTTGTATAATTACATAAAGGACTGATTATATAGCTCTTATACTTCAAAGAACTCAAAGAGCTCTCAAAAATTCTCACATGCATGATGTTTTTAGTGTAGGCAGAATCATGTCTAGGAGGTATGAATCCCAAGGCAAATTACATTGTATGATATCACCACTCCATACCATCTGGTAAAAATAAATAGCAGGGGCATCACTGTTCAACAGAGCTAATAATATTAGGAAATATTAGAAACAGTGTCTGTAGGTATAATTATCATAAAGAAAAAACAGTGGCCAAAGGGGAGGTGGTCTCAGAGAAGGGCAAAGATATAGTTTGAGAGGTAATTATGAATGACAGAAGGGAATTCTGCTTGGTAGTTAGACCATTACTCCTTGTATAGGAGTTAGTTATCCTGAGTAATATGCAGTTCCAACCTCTTGATTCTCAAACATCTTGGGGCCCAGGATGATTACTCTGGATGATTTTTTATATTCTGGGTTACAGCTCTGTAATTAGTATGGCATAATAGAAAGAACATAACCCTTGTATAGTTGCCAATTGGTTTCTAGAACTGTTTTAGAAGACCTTTGAGTCCTGTTCTGTCTATATGTGACTTTGGGCAGGTCACATTAACAACTCTGACATGCCTCAAATCTATAAAGGGTCAGTGTGTTCTTGGATTAGTCTTTAGCAACGTCAAATAAGATGTCCAGTGGGCTGAACTCCAGGGAATTAACAGGAGAAGCAGATAGGAAGTTTTGTTGCCATTTAGGGTAAATTAATCTTTGTTATAAGAAGGAAGAGGAGTAGGACTAACTTATATAGCAAAGGGGACAGAGGGAGGCATGGACCTTATCAGTGTTATAGGGAAAAGCTGGTAGACGCTCATGCTATCACACAGAGAGATATATCAGAGATGAGAGATTTAATGTTGACTAGCAAGTATATTAGTAACTATTGACCCCTGTGCCTAAAATCTTTATGAAAACAATCTCTCTATCTCTCTGTGTCTGTCTCTCTCTCACTCTTTCTCTCTGTCTCTCTCTGTCTAGCCTTGGTTAGCTTGATGAGCATTTTGTTCTGCTCCTGGCATTTCTCCTGGAGTTGTCAAGCAACAAACACCATATCGACTGTTCCTTGGTCCTTTCTATTAATACACTGTTGGTGGAATTCTGCATTGGTCCAACAATTCTAGAAACCAATTGGCAACTATACAAGAAAAGTGACTGAAATATTCATATCTTTTGACTTAGTGTTGCTACTATTGGATGTGTACTTTAATTTTAGAGGTGGCCTTAATGCCAGCAATTCTAGAGCCATTGTATTAGCTTTTTTTTTAAAGCTTAAGACTTGCTAAAAATCTTCTTCTTCTAGAGTTTTAGTTTTTTGAAATGTCTTCCGTAGGATGGAAATTGAAACTCATCTTGTGCTCCTATGCTCAGATGAACCTCTTGTTTATGTTTTCAAAAGCTTTGTCATTAATAGCATCCCTCACTGATCCCCACTGCCATTTATATGTTGTCTTCTCCAATTATAATTATGCTCCTCAAGAGTTGGAGCTCTCCTACCTTTTCTATTTTTTTTATCCCTAGTGTTTAACACCTCAGAGTCTGGCAATAATGAACTTTTATTAAAACTCTTAAATTAATCAATCAATTAACTTTTTTTTTCATTCAGTCATCAACAAGCAAGTTTAAAAGGAATGTCGCTATACAAGCTGAACTCCAGTGGAAAGAAGCTACTTGAATTTTACTACTGGAAAAATCAAGGTGTAGTCATCAGAACTATCCTTGAAAGGGGAGGGGCAGGCAATCAGTTACCTCTGTAATTAGGTTTGAAGACTACTGGTCCTTTCATTGCACTAATTATAAAACAAGAAGAGACCCGGGAAGGAAAAACATCTTACCCAAGGTCACACAGTTAGTTGGTAACAGAGCTGGGATAAGAGCCCAAATCTCTAAGCTCGTATCAAGTATACTTTCTATTCCATCACTGCTCTAATTTTCAGAGGGCGAAATTTGCTACATATAGTTTTTTTTTAACTGAATCTGAAAGTATTGATAAAAAAAACTGGGCTCAGTTACATATGTGTGTATATATACATACATATACATATATACACACACATATGTTTGTGTATATATATGAATATTGGGCAAGGTTCTTCCATATCTTTCTTCTACACCTCCACCATAACACTGTGCCAAGTTCTAGACAAAGATACTTCCTTCTGTAGTGCTGACAGGCCACTCTCTCTAGTGATAGGTAGGGAGAAGCAGGCTCAATATTTATAGTGTGTAAGAAATACTTTCATCACATGTAGATTAGGCTCTTGGCTCTTGGACTAAAGAAATTGATCTGGGCAGAAAAAGAATCTTTATTCCCTGTTTAATAGAGAAGATGTGAATATGCAATGAGGAACTGAAATAAATACTGCCATTCATGTTGAAGTGAAGCAAATGTAACCTGAAAATAAATTCCTTATGGTTCAAATAACAAAGTCTTAAAGGTAGAGTTGGAATAAAAACAAAATATTGTTTAAAAGATGAGATTCATGATAGAAGGATGTCTTAGATAAGTAATCTCTAAAAATGAATTTGGAGGGATGACTGCATTTCTGTCATGTGAGCCAAAAGAAAAGAGAAGAATATTTTTATATTTAAAGACAATCATCCTTATTTCAGTAAAGTAGAATATCTTCTAGTCTTTGAAGTAAAAATATAAGGTCTATATTTAAAAAGCAGGAGCAGTTAGCCTTGAATTTGTTGTACCCAATAGTATACAGCTATTAAAATCAATGTCTATTCACGAATACCCAGAATGGTCCTTATAAGTGACAGTAAACTTTATTTTTGAAATAGGTTTTAAACCTTTTCATCTGGTGTTCTGAAGCAGTATTTTTGAATATAACAAATGTACTGCTTTAATTTTTAATTCTTCCCAAATTTGTAATGGACTTAATTATTACAATTTGGATAATTCTAGGCTGCTTTCCCTCAAATTTCAGTTCAATTACTCTAGCAAGTAACATGAACTTGCTGCTTTTCCAGAATCACTTGAGTCAATAATGATGGAAATATACACTGAACACTCAATTAAAATGCACCTAACCTGTGTCAGGTACCTCTGAGCTAAAGGGTTATGTCCAGGGCCAAAAGCACGGATATCTACCCAGCCCCTTTTTTTGTTCTCACTCCTGAACTTTGTTGCACTTTTTAAAACCACAAGTAATTTAAATCCAAGTAAAATAATGATTTGAAAAGTTCTATGAAAGTCCATGTGGCTTTGCATGTCTGTGGGACATGGAGCACTGGTTTAAATTATTTTGATAATGGAGTTACATTGGGATATCTCTGGGGCGCTTTGTGGACCATAGGATTGAATTGTTTTCACTTTAAAATATTTTATAGTGAGAATTCTCCATTTGTGGCTCAGTCCCCTTAGGCTTCCATTTCACCAAAAGAATAAGTGAATGAAAGAGTGAAAAAGCATTTATTAAAGAAGCACTTACTATGTGCCAGTCATGCTAAGCAATGGGAACATGAATGTGAAAAAAAAGGAGACAGTCCCAATTCTCAAGGAACTTACATTCTAATAGGAGAAAATAACACTTATAAGGGAGTGGTAACCAGGGAGGGTGCTCTCTTCTGGGGAGGTGGAAAGCAAGAGGCGAGAGACATATAGGGGTGATGGCATTTTGAGGTTGTCTGGGTAGATATAAACAGGATGTGAAGATGAAGCATGGTCTGGTGTCGACCCATCTAATAGATATAGTGCGCTGAGGCACCAGTCAACTAGAATGGGTCCTGAGGCCCAAAGATGAGTCAACTGATTTTTCCAGAGACTAGATATACATTCAGTATGTAGGTCTAGGTCTTAGATGTAGGATGGAGAGTGCTGGTGCAGGTTGGGGAGGAGTGGTAGCAAATACATGGTGAGATGGCCTGGGCAGCTGGTTGGATGGGATGTGAAAACTGAAGTTATTAGATCACAGATGTTAGTGAATGAGAGCTCTTAGTAGCCATAATATGAAAGGTATAATAAGAGGAAACAGTCAGTGGTGAAAAATGATAATCAAGGAGTATAATGTATGGTGTTGTGGGAGGGGTGCATGATTGGGGAGAGAAGGGCTGGACATATACCCTATCTAAAATATTTGGAGTTTTTTTCCTTTTTCCAAAATAGATAATCCCTGTGTAAAACAACCTATTTTATGGTCATTAGAGCTAGAAGAGAGCCTTAGTAACAGTTGTAATTGTCACCATAGCTGACATTAATGTAATTCTTTAAGGCTGACACAGCACTTTCATAGGTTGTCTTATTTGATCCTCACAACAACCCTACGAGACAGGTGCTATTATCCCCACTTTAGAGATGAGGAAATAGAGGCTCGTAAAGATTGTGACTTGCTTAGGGCCTTATAGCTAGTAAATGTCTGAGGTAGTACTTGACTCCAAATATTCTTGATTCCAAGTCCTGTGGTCTATGTGCTGTATCACACTACCTTTAGGCTTTGCATAGTTCAGCCCTTTATTTTCAAGTGGAGAAACTGAGACTTGGAGAAATGAAGTCATTCATTGTTAATTAGTGGCAGAGCCAGGTAGAGAATCTATGTTTCTTCACTTCCTCTCTAAGGAAAAAGTCATTAAAATCTCTTTGAATCTCAGTTTCTCCTATCTGTAAAATGAGACTAATAATACCTGACTTGCCTGCATCATAGATTTGATATAAGGATCCAGTGAGATAATGTATATGAAACCATTTTTATGAATTTTGACATCATACACATTCAGTTTTAACATAATACACATTCATTTTAATATTATATACATTCTATAAAAATAATAATTCTTATTACTTGACTCTTTAGGTATGTTGTTTTCTCATTGGTGTGTATATCAATGGTTCAGATCACATTTCCCATTGCAATCCTTTGTAATTTTTGCCTGTGCCTTTGAATTAACTTTCTACTGAGGATTTAACTCTTGAATTTGCCCTTGTCCTTGATGATGTCTTTTTATCACACTTTATGCACAACACATCACTGGTAACATGTTTCATTATACTTGCATTCACTAAACATTTCTTTGTTTTGGGGAGATAGAAAGTAAAAAGTGGGTGTGACATGCAGAGGTGGTAGGCAGATGATGGGGTGTTTTGGGTGGATGACAAGATAGGGATGTGAAACTGAAATATAGTCTATTACTGGGACCATCCAGTAGATAGGAGTGGCCTAAGTGGGCTAGTTTATGTGGTCTCAATCACCAATTAACTAGACTGGGCCTGAGGGCCTAGAGATGAGTGGGTAGATGTCTCCAGAGATTAGAGCATAGAATCATATGTGGAATATTGTGACCAGTTTAGATGTCATATATACACATATGTAAATATTTGTATATGTGTGTACATACGTATTTATATGTCTATCTATTGGCAATTGGGGTTAAGTAACTTGCCCAGATCACACAGCTAGTAGCCTGTAACTGTAATTAATTTAGCAGGTACTTAATCCTTAGTAACTAAGGGCTAAGTACTTCTGTGAAATAAACAGAAGGTGTGAACTCTGTCTCTTGTATGAAAGAAGCAGAGGGTGTGAGCTCTGTCTCTTGTTGCTGACATGGCAGGAGGGGGTTGGCTGAGACAGGAAGCCAGTGTGTGTGTGTGTGTGTGTGTGTGTGTGTGTGTGTGTGTGTGTGTGTGTGTATAAGAAGAGTTCCAGGGACAGAGAATCAAAATCAAGAATTTTCCTGATGGCTCCTGGTGGAGGGAGCAGAATTTTCATAGCATCTGGAAGCCAGGCTGCTGGACTGAGAACTGAGCTGGAGTTTTCTATGAGACCAGAATCTGGTGAAGGCTGAAGTTGCCTGGAAGGCCACCTGGAAGGTCACCTGGAAGGCCAAGATTCCTTCTGCATACTAGCGCCAGCTGAACTGCTGGAGGACTGAAGAAGCATGACCAGGATAAGACTTTGCTTGTTTGTGGCTTGGTTGATCCTTGTCAGCAGAATTGGTGAAGGTTTTAAGATGTTCTGGACCCTGTGAACTTTAGTGTGTAACAAGAATGTCCAGAGGACTGGACGAGAACCTGGGACCTGTCTGCCTCTGAATCTAGGTGACTGTTTGGTGGATTCAGGTAGGAGCTGGGACCATGGAAGGGGATCCAGGGAATCTGAGAGACCACCCTGAGTCAGGAGGAAGAAAAGGCCTCTCCTTGGATATTGAATGTGTGATGAAATTGAAGTTTACTAGACACCAAGGGGTGGAGGGTTTGTGTAATTTTCTAATGATTGTATTTAGTGATTAATGATACTTAGTAATTGTGAATCTGGATAAGTGACTGATTAAGTTAACTTATGATTGCCCCATGAGTGGAAGATTGATTATTGTATTGTGAGATGATTGAATGATCAAGTAAGGAGGGCTTCTCCCTTAGGGAAATCAGATGATTATTCTTTTGTTCTTTATTCCAAATGCTGTGG
>CM053582.1:319383214-319406576 GCA_028627135.1 Pseudochirops cupreus | reverse complement strand
TATGTGAGAGCTGCGATATGTTGGTGCTTCTACGCTGCCATCTTGGCTCCGCCCCCGGTAGAAGGGATTTTAGAAGCAATCAATCATTTAATCAACAAATAAATACTTACTCCAGGCTAGGCATTGTGCCATATGTTATAGATATAAATACAATGAATGAAACAATCCTTACTCTGAACAAATTACATTCTAATCTAGTTCAATTACACACTTTTGCACCAATGGATCTATGACTTCATCAACTCAGGAGTTTCCTCTAGTGATGTATATGATAAACCATCCTTGTCAGCCTAACCTGTATAACACTTGACCATGTTCTCCCAAAATTTTGCTACAAGTCCTCCACCCAATGTTCTGGTTGTCTTCCTTGTTTTCTCCTGACATTGTTAGGACACCAGGAGAGCATCCATCCTGGCTGCTTAACCATCATTCTTTGCTATTGCTACAGGATCAGATAATTTTCTCTTCCTGTTATTCATGCAGGAACAAGTACATAGAGGTTGTTTATTATCCAGATTTCAACATGCATTTGGATGGACACTTTCTAGAGCCTATCTAATAGTATCTGTATTTGGGCAAGAGTACAGTTGGAGAATGAACTGGCCCAGACTTGAAAAGGATGAGGAGAGTGGAAAGGATGGATTTCAGGAAAGTACACAGCTCTTACTGTCTCCAAACATTCCATGAAAGCAAAGGTCCATTTGTTTACACTAGCATTTTGCAAGTGTTACTATATATATCTGATGTCAAGACATAGAACACCACTGCTTTTGAAGAACTAAAGATGAGTATCACAGAGAGGACAAGAGAGAGATGTATGGTGAATATGAGCAGGCTGTAATACATAAATAATAAGAAACTTTGAAGATGAATAAGAGTAAAGGATATTATCAAGGACTTGTATGGCAGGAAGAGAAGAGACTTTATTTTATAGAAGAGAAAATTGAGCTCAAGAAGAAGTCACTTTACTTAAGATCATAAAGCTTAATGTGACTTTTGCAGGTGTCAGAAATAGACATCAGTGAAAATCTTATATATGATAACGGGAGAAGCATTTTGGTGGAGAAACTGAGATAAAAGCCCAATATGGATGTGACTGGCATCTTTAGTTTCAGTGCTACATGTGTATCCTCAGTTTTTTAAAAGAAAGGAAAAATTTTTTTCATTGTTTTGTATTAGTTTGATAATAAAATGGCTTTATCATATTATTTCATCCAAAGTTCAGGGTTCAAGTCCAAATAAGAGACCAATTGTTCAATCTTTTCTATATGACTTTAATAATAGTGGCTCCCCTCCACCATCCCTCGCCGACAGCCATGGCAACACGTTTTCTGCAAGATAATTTTGTATAGTTTACATGAAGATTTTGCTAAACAAAAACAAAAAGGAAGCTCTGAGTAATTCTTTTCCTTTAAAAAGTGAACCGAGAAGAATTAAATTAGACAGTATGAGACTATCAAATTGCATTATGTAAAATGCAAATGAAATAAAATATATTAGCTATAAACTACCACTGAGTATTCAGAAAAGTCTAATGTGATTTACGTGAGGTCTCATAAATAAACTTCCTTAGGTTGCCTAAGTTCTTCATGTGTGGGACAGAGCATAGTAAACTCCGGTCTTTGAAACCTTGAGAATACACACTCTTTTATTTGCTTCTTATAGACATCACTCAACATCACATAGTATGAGATGCTAGAAAAATTTTATAGATGAATGTGCTCTCAACTGGCAAAGAATATTTACCCATGCAAGTCTTATTTGACTTGATGGTGTTGATGAGCTTTTGGATGGTATGGGTCGCTCTGAGGTCAAGTCTTAACCATCAAATGGATGCCAGGCTTATGCCATTTGTAAATAATTGTGACATATTTTCTGATACAATGAGAAACAAGAATAAAATAGTTAGACCTCCCTCAACTCCTCATAAATTAGAGCCTATAAATAGTAGAATGAGACAGCTAGGTGGTGCAGTGGGTAGAGTACCAGGACTGGAGTCAAGAAGACTCACCTTCTTCAGTTCAAATTGGGCCTCGGACACTTACTAGCTGTGTGACCCTGGGCAAGTCATTTAACCCTTTTTTCCTCAGTTTCCTCATCTATAAAATAAGCTGGAGAAGAAAATGACAAACCACTCCAGTATCTTTGATAAGAAAACCCCAAATGGGGTCATGAAGAGTTGGACATGACTGAAATGACTAAACAGCAAAATAGTAGAACCATTGAAATTGTTGTGTAGTATTATAATGTGAGAATTATGCAAGGTGTAACAGCTTGCACACCTCCTTCTCACCCCCACTTCTAGGGAAACAGTAAAATATCCCATGTGTTATGCACCATTTCAACTCCCACTACATTAATAACCCAAAGGCAATGAAAACTGCATGATGAGAGCTTATGTGCAACAAGGCGCCTAGAAGATGCAATCAAAGTATGGGAGTAACCAGAGGCATCTTAACTAGAAGTCCCATTCCTCCTCTTCCCCCAATAATCAATATAAAATTCATTTCCCTTGTGAAATGAAGTAGAGATTCTTTGTATAGGCAAGAGAGGCAGCGCGGTTTCACAGAAAAATGGTTTCAGACTGAGCAAGATCTGAGTTCAAGTTTCACCTCTGACATTACCAGTACAAATCACTTAACCTCTCAGTGCTAGGGCTTACTTGCATTGGTAGAGGAAGCCTATCATTCAGAGTGCCTTACACCAGGGAAATCACAGTCCAGTCCTTACTCTGCCAGAGGCAAGTTGGATAATAGGGTCAAAGCTGACTTCTTCCCCCCCAAATTATATAATGTGTAAACTAATTATTATTATTTTTCTTTTTTGGAACTGCAATTTCCAGTCTCAGAATTTTAGTTCAATACCTTGACCTTCCTTTCTAGCCTCTCTCATAAATTCTTCATCTGCTAGGATCATAGATAGCATCATAGATCTAGAGCTAGAACAGCCCTCAGAGCCCACCTAGTCTAACTCCCTGTCAGGATTCCCATGCCAAGACCACCCCTCCCTTTTCGCTTTTCTCTTTATACTCTTAGGAGACGCCTTATTTTCCAGAGATAAGGCCCAACAAGCAAGCTGTGTCCCGAGTTTGTTATAACAACAATCCTTTACTCTCACCCTCTGAATGAACTCTCCTGCAACTAAGTCAAAGATCTGATGGTCCCTTAACCTGGGCAAGCACCAGCAGACCCAGTCATAAAGCCCTGCTATGAATAGCCTTTTTTTTTTGTTATTAGGCAATCTTGCTTCACTGTTGCAGTTGCCCCTCACCACTGTTGCTCACTGTTGATTCTTTGTCTAACCATAACTATGTGTATCAAGGCTCAGTCTTGCTGCAGTGGGTCTCCTAGAGGAGACCCTGGCAGACGTGTCTAGTCTCTCTCCTCCAACAGAATAAAGAATACTTTTTGCTTACAACCAGTGTTAGCTGTTTGGTTTTATTTTGTTTTATCATGTTTTTCAAAGTTAACAGTTGGGGTATTACCTCTGTGAGCTCTTTGATATTTTTCAGTGAACAGCAGTTTGCATGACCTTCATGACTCTTTGGTAATTTATTTTCAGAGTTGAAATCCCTTATTTAGCAGACACGGAAACAGGCCAAGGAGGCAGTAACCTGTCCCAAGATACACAGGTTCACGCATCTGAATGTTACTAGATTGTTTAGCATGGTGCCAGTGGTTCTTAAAGCTCACTACACTCATAGGATAATAACTTTGGAGTTAGGAAGAACTTTATTGGGCATTAAATCTAACTTTCTCATTTTGCAAAAGAAGTGCTTTCATGACCATGCACACATAAAGTCATGCAGCTAGGAAATGGCAGAGATGAGATTCAAAACCAGTTCCTTTGACTGAAAGTCCAAAACTCTTTCCTTATTCCATACTGCCCTTATCATTCTTAAGGAATGATACTTTATCAATCATGTTGTGAAGTCCCAAACCTACTTCCAATGGCCATCTTTTCCATAGGTAAATTTTGAATGTCTTTATAAATATATTCCTTTTGGCAGTCAGAAACAGAGAAATGGCCAAATGAAAAAAGAACATTCTTTTATCCTTTGACCATTACATCGTTGCAGATTGTGTCTGAGGCACACCAAAAGAGGGGTCATTTAAAGTAAGAAAAATAAAACATTTTCTTTGACTGGGGAACTGTTAGATTAATTCTTCTGGCTGGCAGTTGTGAGACATTTACCACATGGTGCCATGAGCTGAGCTGTCTCAACATCAACTCAAAATGAATTAGTACTGTGCAAGTAACAAGACAATAGTCCTTAATCCATTAGCTCCCAAGTTGACATTAAAGCATTCTAGCCTTTAAAATGAAATCAGACAGCTTCAGGTCTTGTGCATGAAATGTTACATTATATTCCTCACCATAAGTGCTTAATAATTAATCTTCATTGTGTGAAGGCCTATCCCAATCCACTTCTCACAGTAATTGGTTATATCCATTATATGTTGTAAAAAAAGGTAAATAAGAGGCTATTAAAGAAGATAATGAAATAGGTGAGATTTGAAACACAAAGGAACATCCAGATTCAGTCTAGAATAGAAAAATGTCTTTAGGGTCTTACTTTAGTCTTTAGACTAAGTCATTAGACTTTTTAGAGCAAAACTATAAGGTATCAGTGTCACAGTGTTGATGTAAATAAGGGCCAGTCTCCTTTCTTTAAATATTAGATTATAGATTTAGAACTGGAAGGAAACTTAAGGTTCAAAAAATCCAACCCTTTTATTTTTCAGATGAGGAAACAGGCTCAGAAGGGTTAAGTGACTTGTCCAAAGAATAGAACTAGTGGGTGTTTAGGGCAATATTTGAATTCAAGTCTTCCTCAATCAATTAACCAACAAGCATTTTAAATGTCTACTGTGAGCCATACACTATATTAACTACTGAGGCTACAAGCACAAATGAATCCAATTCTCAGTTCATTAGCAATGCTATCTTTTTAAGGGCCTCAAGAGAATTTGGGTAATATTGTAGGAGGATATTCTGCGTAACATTCTCCTGCAAAATAATTAAGGGTAAAAGTTGGAGAAATATATAAAGGAAAGCTCCTTCCTTTGAAGATTTTAGTTATGACACCCTCATTTCTAAATAAGTAAGAATCACTCCTTTTCTAGTTTTTCATTCTTTTTTTCCTTATGCTTCTCCCTCGATTATTCTTGCTGTCACTCTAATATGATAGCCTGGGAGAAGAGCATAATCAGGTGGAATGGTAAAAAGGGTATAGCTCCCCTAGTTGATCTCTATTTAGTTCATG
Organism: Pseudochirops cupreus; assembly: GCA_028627135.1. NCBI lineage: Eukaryota > Metazoa > Chordata > Mammalia > Diprotodontia > Pseudocheiridae > Pseudochirops > Pseudochirops cupreus. The sequence continues at coordinate 319,401,310 of CM053582.1, read as the reverse complement.
TTCAGTCTGTATTCCATTCAAACACAGACACCCCCTCCTTCAGAGCATGCAAGAGATATCCTCAGATTTCTTCCTATCAGTTGTGATGATTTGTGGGGTTTGAACTGAAGATGAGTTGAAGTATTTTGATTGGTTGTTGAGCTGTAAAATCTAATGACAGTGGGGTGCCACCTGTGACTTTTGAGTGGAGATCTCTGGGGGGATAATTTTCAAGAAGACAATGTATGACTCCAGTCGGGGGTTGGAGAAACTCTTGAATTACTAAGGGTTAACAGAAAGCAGTCAGAGGATGTCTGCTCGTGCTTTAAAGGGATGGCAAGGAAGTCCATATGCTTGACTGGAATAATGTAACTTGACTGTGCATATCCTAAGGAGGGGAGCACCAGCTGGGGAGCCTATATGATGAAACTTTCAGTTTTCCCTCCCCCACTTTAACTTATTTATGCATGCTAATTCAGGAAAGCAGTCTCCATTTTACATGGTTATAGCCAAGTGATGTTGGGTGGTACTAAATTTAAGCCACTTGGATTACAATGGCACAACACTGAAGGGGAGCTCTGGATGAATTGGGAAGTGGATTGGGTGGAAATACTAGCAGCATAATTATACTGATTTAATTTTATTCAATTCAGTAAATATTTCTTAAGTAACTATTATAGGCAAAAAAATGCCCCTGCCCTCAAGAAGCTTAGGGAGCAAGCAGATATAGCTTCTATGAAGATAAGTAAATGCAAATTTTATTGGAAATGATGCAGTTTCAAGAAGTGGAGAGAGTTAATGACTGTGGAGCTGAGGAAAGGTTGGGGGAGGTGGTATCTGAAGAGTATTTTGAAAGTAGTTGGGAATTCTACAAGAGGGAGCTAGTGGGGTGAGAAACCATTCATTGCAGACATGGAGGACCCCCTGTACAAAGGTACAGATGGAATGAGGCAGGAGATCGAATTTTAGATCCTAGCTGGTCAGTTTGCCTGGAACTCAGAATGAATGAAGGGGAGTAATATGACATGAAACTGGAAACATAAATAGGAGATGTATTACAGAGGGCTTTAACTATTGGGTTGTTTCAATTACTTGAGGGTTAGGTTGTCTGGTAGATCTGCCCAAAACTAAAGGGATTAGAGGCTGGATTTTGTAAATCCATATTTAGATGACCAAAGTTTTTTGAAAAATACTTATTTGAAAGGAAGCACATGATGATAATAGCAAACATTTACTAAGACAAGTTTAAAGGAAAAGTTTTTGAAACTTTTTTGAAAAGTATTTGAAAAGTTTTATTGTGGTAAACATGTGGATCTGTAATTTTGTTAGGTGTTGGAATTCTCTTCACCAAAATAGATTATAATGCACTTATTACCTGAAAGATAAATTCTAGAAAGTGACCCAAACCTCTAAAAGATTAAATGACCTTCCTGTGGTTATGTAACTAGTAAATATCAATAGTGGGATCTGAAGTCAAGTCTTCCCAATTACAGGTCTAGTCCTCAGTCAATCAGCAAGCATTTGTTAAATTCCTACTATGTATTAGGACTATACTAAAAGCAAGGGATAATAAAACAATGATGAAACAACCCTCACCCTCAAGAAACTCACATTCTGCTAGGAAAGATCCTGTGTGTAGATAGGTACGTATAGAATATATACAAAATAAATTCGAGGCAACTTTGAAAGGGAAGACACTAGGAATGAGATACATCAGGAAAGGCTTCATGGAGAATCTTGAAGGAAATAAGGGATTCCAAGAGGCAGAGGAGAAAAGGGAGAGGCATGATGGATGCCTCACAAAGGCACAGAGATGAGAGATAAAGCATTGGGTCTGAGGAAAAGAGAGAAAGCCAATTTGCCGGGACCTCAGAACAAGGGAAGAAGAGTAATCTACAATAAGACTGGGTAGGTAGGACCAGATTGTAAAGAGTTTTAGGTGTCAAATAAAGGAGTTATAGTTATCCTAGAGGCAATAAGAGCCACTGGAGTTCAATGAAAAAGGGAACGACATGAGCAAGTCTGCATTTTAATAAAATTATTTTGGCATCTGTGTGTAAGATGGTTTGGAGAAGAGAAAGAACAATTGGCAGACTATTTTAGTAGTTCACATGAGAGGTTATTAGAGTCTGAACTAGAGTGGTAACTGTGTGAGGAGAAAGGATGAGATGTGAGAGATGCTGTGGAGGCAAAAGTGATGAGTTGACAGTGGGATGGATATATGGAGTGAGTGAGAATGAGGAATCAAGAATAAGAATAGTTATGAACTTTGGCAGCTAAAAGGAAGATGTCCAATGAAAATAGGACAGAAGAGAGGCAGACTTTGAGGAAAAGATAATGAATTCTGTCTATGTCTGTCTGTCTATCTGTTTATCTATCTATCTATCTATCTATCTATCTATCACTACCACGTGTCAGGCAGTATGCTAAACACTTTATAAATATTACATTTGATACTCACAACAACCCTGCAAGGTAGGTGCTATTATTATACTTATATAATAGTTGAGGAAAATGAGGCAAAGGTTAAGTGACTTACCAAGGGTCACACAACTATCTGAGGTCAGATTTTTACTTGAGTCTTTCTTACTTTAGGTCAAGTGCTCTTTCTATAGCTGACTCAGGTGGGCAGTAGGTAGGAGACAGCAAGTAGTAAAACCAAGAGTGAGAGGTACCATGAAAACCCAGAGAAGGAAGTGTCTAGGAGGAAAGACTATTTGATAATGTCAAATGCTACTATCCGCTAAGCCCTACTACCTCTCTTCACATAACTGTTGTTCAAGTTTTCTTGTGTTACTATGATCATGAATCATATAGCTGTTCCTATATTTCAGAGGACACATCCCCTGAAGAGTGATCCAACACTTCATAATATTTAAAATTACATCTCTTCATATAGCATGGATCTTTGCTTATTGCTGAGGATTCAAGGATAAGGTCATAGTCAACCAATAAGTCATGATTCCTATTCACAAAGGGCTAAAAATCAAAGATAAAACATTATTTTCAAATGCAACAATCATGTTTTCAGGTCCTGGGTGATTTGTGGCTGCTTTGATTCCTGCTTCAAAGTTTCCTACCAAGAAATCAAGTTCATAGAAAATAACATTTGCTTTGAATGGAGAGGGTCACTTGGGTTGTTGGAATCAATTTAGTTTAGGAAGACTTCGTGATGTCATGAACATATCTCTTTGACCCTCTCCAGGACCCAGCAGTACCAGAGACCTTGAAAGACAGAGAAGAAAATAGGAATGACCATGTCAGGGTACAAAGCTTGAAAATGCTTCCAGAGCTCTTGCTTGTGGTTGTGGGTAAAGTACCACATATCATACATTTAATTTCTTACACGACTTTTTTCCTTTTGTTACAAGGAAATGGCTTTCAACATGGATTGCTAGCATGAAAGAGGCTGCATTATTCTGCCTCTTGAATTCCATTGTCACTGCTATCCCTTGTCTTCTCTCAAGAGAGATCTTTAACACTGTCATTTTTAAATTACAAATTTTTCTCCCTAGCCAGAGCACTCATCTTCCAACTTGATATCCTCTTGGGGTTCATAAATCTTTCTTCTTAGCAGACCAAGGAGCTGTTCCCCCCTTTCAGCGCCCCTCCCTTCAGATTAAACTGATAATAATATTTAGCATTTTATTATAGTGCTTCAAGATTTCCAAAGTCCTTTACCTGGGTTTTCTCGTGTGATCTTCACAATAATCCTGTGAGGTAGATGATATTATTATCCCCATTGATAGATGAGGAGACTGAGAGTGAGGGAGGTTAATTGACTTACCTCAGCTCCCAGAGATAGTAAATGTCTGAGGCTGGATTTGAATGCAGGTCCTTTATGTTCTAAGTTCAACATTTTATGCCCCATGCCACTTAGCTGCTAGATCTAATCTCAAATGAAAATTAAGGATCTGTCTGAAAGGAGTAAGATTCAAGAAAGAGGAGTTTAAATAATGGTTTAATACCACTTTACATACATATGACATTTTATAATTATAGAATTTTTTAACCATTCATTCAATTCACAAATATTTATTGAGCTCTTGTTATGTAAGGCATCACGTAGACTAGATACTAGGGATACTGAGACATGTATGATACAGACTCTCTTCTCAAGAAGGGAAAGAAGAACAAATATAGAAGTAACTGTAATACAAGAGAAATTGAAATAAGGGCAGAGGAGAGATACCCCTCCCCTCAAAGTATTGTGAGAAATAAATTTGAAGCAAGAAAAAGATCCCTTTGACTTGGGATATGTGTGTGTGTGTGTGTGTGTGTGTGTGTGTATGTGTGTGTGTGTGTGAGAGAGAGACGGGGGAAGTGGTGCGGGTGGGGAGGGGAAGGGGAATAGAGGGAAATGTACAAAAGAAAAGGAGTTTCATGGAGGAAGTAGAATCTGAGAGGGTCTTAACGGATAGGAAGGGCACATATGAAGATAGGTGAGGGTAATCCATTTCAAGCATGGAAGATGGCATGAACAAAGTCATGGAGATGGGCAAGGCGAAGATGAGAACATGAGAAAGATAGGCATATTTTTACTAATGTAAAATCCTTGAAGATGAAGAGCAGAAGAGAAGCATGGGCAGATAGGTTGGAGCCAGATTGTGGAGGATGAGGAATTTCCACACAGTTTTATAGGCAATGGAAAACCATAGAAGGTTTTTAAATATAGGAGTGACATGATCATAGTGATAGATTAGGAAGATTATTTGGGCAGATGTAAGTGATCTACTGGAAAGAAGATAGCCAGATTAGTGATGTCAAACTAGAAGTGAGAGGTATATAAAGACCCCTGTGAGGGCACAGTGACTGAGAAAACATGTATTAACATTATCTATGTTCTGCTGTATTTTTATTTATTTTGTTAAATATTTCTCAATTGTATTTTAATCTGGTTCCTCTCCCATGAGTGTGTACAGTTAGGTGGTGGGCAAGGCACCTCTGTATACCTCTGGGCTAGAGGAAGGTGTATCAATTAGGAGGTTATTTTAATAAACAAGAAAATAGATGGTCTAAATTGGAGTGACTGCATTAAAATTGGAGATAAGTCCCACTTTCCTAGCTTTCTTTACTTAAACAAAATGACTAAAATGTCAATACTCTTTGACCCAGAGATTCCAGTACTGGTCTTATTCTCCGAGGACACTGTTTATAAGAGGAGAGTCCCCACATCTACCAAAATTTTTATAGCAGGATTTTTTCTGATAACAAAGAATTGGAAATAACGTAGATGTCCATTATTTGGGGGGATGGCTAAACATGAATATAATGGAATATTACTGTGTTATGAGAAAAGATGAACATGACGCATACAGAAAAGCACAGAAGACAACATAAATCGATGAAGAACAAAGTAAGCAGATCCAGGAAAATAACATACTTAATAAGTCTAACCATAGAAAGAAAAACCAGAAAACAATGGAAGCAGAATATGTGAAGTTATAAAGAGCAAATGTAGCTGGAAAGAAGAGATCTGAGGAGACACTTTGTCTATTCCTTTATAGAGGCTGGGAAGGGATCTGCAAGTATATAACATGTAATATAATGACAGGTTCTTTTGGCTCTGTTGGTTTGTTTTGCTAAACTTATTTTCTCTTCTCTTTCTTTTAATTCTTTGTTATAAGGGATAGATAATCTGGGAGGAAAGAGGAAGACAGATGTAGAGGGAAATCTAGGTGATATAAAAATATATCAGATATATTAATGAAAATCTATTTTACAAAAGAATCTATTCAAATCACATCTTCTGTAGTACTTTCCCAGTCCACTTAGATGCCAGAGCCTTGATCTCTCAGATTACTTTCCATCCATAGTCTGTATATATCTTGTATGTACCTAGTTATTTACATGTCTTCTTGATTAGAAGGTGAGTTCCTTGAGGGGAGAGACTGTTTCTTGGGCCTTTCTTTCTATACTCACTGATAAATTAGCACAGTGCCTTATACATAGTAAACTTGTTGATTGATGGATAATATTGACAAGGAACCTGAAGCTCAGTCAGATTAAGTAACAAAATTGCAGGGGCAAGATTTGAACCCAGGTGTCCTTATCTTCAAGTCCAATACTTTATTCATTACACCATTTGCCTATTTTCCAGTGGGCAGAAGAGAGCCATCCAAATGCTATCCAGTTTCTATTTTCTCATAAGTTTTGTTACGTCCATTTTAGGATGGAATGAAAAAGAACAAAGTTTGTAATATTCTTGTCGGTTCTCATATATATGTATTACATTATTATAATATGTTATATTAATATAATATGCTACATTTGTTAATAGCAAAGTGATATTTCATCTCAGACAATTTCATTACTCATAGGAGTTTACTTGTATGAGAGTAGCTTTTGGGGAACAGAAGAATCCTCTTCCTCATCACACTGTATTGACATGGATAAAGACCAAATATGAAGCAACAGTCAGACCTAAGTGGCAGCAGATGGATGCAGATAAATATAAAGGAGATATATTGATGCTGCCAATTTGCAAGAACATGCCCGTTTGCAAAGAAGTGCCAAAGAACAGACAGAACATTTAGAGATGGTTATCATAATCTTTTCTGCCCTGTCTCAGGCATCAGATTGGGGTGGGGAGAAGGAAGAGGGAGGTGGGATTTATGGGAAAGGATGAGATGGTGTAGTTAGGTTGACGGTGATTGTTCCTGCATCAGCTGGACCAATTAGGGCATTTTATGAGAAATGGGCCTTGGAGCAGGAACTAGGTCGGGGATTCAAAATGAGCAATTCAACAGCCTGGCAATAAAAGCTTCTCTCAGGCAGTCTACTAGATGATAAGCTTCTTGCAGTCAGAATTTGGGCTGTATGCGCACATAATAATACATAGCAATTGTTAAATGAATGAATGAGTAAATAAAAGGCCAAGGCATAAGGGAACAAAGAGAATCACTACTCACATTGCAAAAGTTTTTTTTAGCAGCTTAGTTTTTCAAACTTGTACCTAAACCTAGATAGAATATTTTAGTTTTGTGGAAATCAAGAAAATTGGGAAGACAGTGGTAACTTTGGCTTCCCTAAAGAAAACTAGTTCTCCAGCCAGAGTCCCTTACATTGATGTCTAATAAGAAAGTCAGTTTGTCTATCCAATTGTGACCTTGTCTGAGGTATTCATTCAGGCCCCTATCTGGGTGTGGAAGGGTCAACTCCTTAGACAGACTATATGATTTTATTAAAAGTGACTGCTTTCCTCTGTAGTCTCTAAACAGAGATCTGGGGTCCCCAAATTCTGATAGTACCTAAGCATGGAAAACAATGATAAAAATCACCCTCTGTGATTAGGTTCATCTCTATATATCTCTCAGTTTCCCTCCCAAGTCCTTTTCCCTGTGATGATAAATATTTATCCAATACTTTGCCTCCTTCCTTACCACCTCGACCCTCTTCCCCTCAGCCCCCCATAGAATGTGATGTTTGGAAGTCTTGGCCTCACCTATGACAATTACTGGTTGTGTGCCCAGGGGCAAATCACTTGCCCTTGCTGCTTCTCAGTTTCCTCCTTTGTGAAACAAGCAGAGAATACCCATAGTGTTTACCTCATAGGGTATTGTAATACTCAAATTAGATCATGTACATAAAAATGCTATGCAAACTAACACATAATATAAATGCAGGTCATAAATACATTAAACATAATCTATGTATGTATAATGTTATATTCTCTTGTATATAAATATATGAAATATACATTACATAGCATATATTTAAATATATACCATGTTATTTTGTATTATATTATTATAATATGTTATGATAATAGAATATATACATGTATCAGAATCATCAGAATTGATGAGAATTTTTACAAACTGTTTTATTTTTTTCATTTGCAGATTAGTGACATCATTTCTTGATCACCTGAGGACAGAATGGGCATGAGGAGCTCCAGATCCTGGCTAGCTTGGGGGAAGCAGGCGCAGATGTGGGCCGCAGCAGCAGTGGGGAGCAGTGACAAAAAGCATGCCTACCGCTGCCCATTGTTTATCGTAAGGTAAAACTGATCGACTCTTCCAATTTTATCCAGTGATCATTGTACAAATCCTTCCTGGAGAGGCCTTGGAAGACTAAGAGGTAGCATTGTTGGGAAGGGTTTTGTTTTCAGGCAGCAAAAGGATGATGAAAGTATATAATTAACCCAATCCCCCAAAAGAAGGGGAGCCATCCCTCATGGGGATCTCATAGAGTAAAGCTTTTATATTCCCCTCACTGCCACGAGGCTATTAGGAAAGAGAAGGTCCTGGCTGATGGACCAGAGAACACTGATTAGTGGGATAGAGCAATTCTCCCTGAACTGTGATGAGGATGGTGACTATGTAAGAAGTGCCATCACTTGTGCTACAATCCTGATGTTTCTGATGCTGCTACTCCTTATGGTTACCTTTTTATATTGAGAGCACATTATGAAGTACAAAAATTTAGCATCACCCACAAACATGGATCTGCTCATTTAGACCTAGGACTTGATCCTTCTTGGGACTGTCCCAGATTCAGTCACTCCTTCAGGGAGCTATTTCATCATTTTGTTTTTGCCATGTTTCTGTTTTAGTTTTTCCTTTTCTTCCTTTAATGTTGCCTGTATTAGGCTTCTTCAGTATCAAGTGTCAGGGTTAAGCAATAACAACCCCAAAGTCATCTTAGTGATAGAAGGTCCTCTAGAAGACCTTAGGGACCTTACCTACTCTACAAAGGGTAGAGTGTGATAGGAGTAGTATCTTAACCTTTGCCCTGATATGAGTTAGGCTAGCTTTTCCTTAAAAGGTATTTTTTTTAGGTATTAAGAAAAAGGTGTAATTTTGACATTTGGTTGGTCCAAGGGGACTAAAGACTCAGACCCTTGATACTACTTTTTGCTTGTTTCAATATAGAATAGCCATAAGGAATTCTGGGAACCCTCTCTGATGCTTTAGCTCAGGGTTGGGGAACCTGTGGCGTCAAGGCCACATGTGACCCTTTAGGGACTCAAGTGCAGCCCTTGACTGAATCCAAACCTCACAGAACAAATTCACCTCCAGGCCACAGGTTCTGGTAGCTCACAATGAGCAACTCTGGCAACAGAGTTTCCCTTAGTTAAATCAACCCAAGATGTCCTCGGTGCCTAGGACTTTCACACATATCTAGATCACCTAAAATGGAGGTTCCCCACGTGAGAGATTCTAGGAAGCTGCTTCTGGGAGAAAACATTCTCTGTCCCTCTACCATGGGTGGGAGCATTCTGTTTTCATTATCTCTGTAGCAGAAATTGGCTGAATCTTTAAATCTCCTTTATGGAGGTATTGTTGCTCTCTCTCTGGTGGTATCCAGGGGTGAAGGTCTTCTTCATTCTCAGCATGGGCACCATGAGCTAAGCTGGGTGAAGAAAGGGCCCCTTTCTCCTTCTCTTTAGAGTTCGTGGCCCTGAGATATGGGCTTGGATTCTTAGTCTTTAAACTTCTCAGTTTGAGGTAAAGGGAGTGAAGTTCCAGACCCCAGTTTCAAGCCCTGGTAACCTTACAATCAGAATTGCAGCCCAGATGTTGCTTACAGCCCAGCCTTCACAGTCTTTTCATGGGTCGCTTTCCCACCTGAACATTTCTAATCTTAGCCTCAGTTAGCTCAAGAGTGAATTTTAAAGGAAATATGAAATTCAGTGTTTCCAAACATGAAAATGAATGGGGGGGACCCCACACCTGCAAATTCTTTTTCCTTTGCCTTTACCAATAGACATTTTAGCACCCATGCATCATAACTCTGTGCACACATCCAGCTTTTCACAGGAAAGCCCCTAGGATGGATATTTGCTCTCCCAAGTGAAATCAGGAAGAAAAGACATAATTCTGTGCACCTGGTACAAAATTCTGTTGTGCCTCTGTGTACGTGTAGCAATTCTCTGTACAGTAGAGTGGACAGATGCAGTTGATTGAAAAAATTAAGAGGCAGCAACCTCTTACATTTTTGATTAGCCTTTGAGACATTCATTCTGGATACATTATTGGCCGTAGAAATAATTGAGACCAATATACAGTGCTTCTATTAGCCTCTTGAAAAAGAATTCCCAAATACACTAATTGCAAGGTTCTTGAAGTAGTCCCCCTCGAAGCTAGCAATCAGCAAACATGTCACAAATACAGAAGGTGAAGTTACTGTTGCAAGGGTCCCTTCCTGGAATTGCAAGCCAGCAACTCTTTCAAATTTAGCGTTAGACTGATCAATAACCACTTGAGTTGTGCTTCCTGTACGGGAATCTTATCAGCTTCTGCCATCTGTTTTGCTCCTCCACATACTAAGTAAAGACCACAGCCATCGGCTGACTTTAACTGATCATGTTCACTGATTGGCTTACCCTCTGTTCTTGCAAAAAGAGAGTCTTTGGGGTAGAGCTTTGTAATTTAGAAAACGGGATCTTGTCCAGGCCCTTATCATTTGATACCTAAATTACTTTGTCAACATGCCCAGATGATTTTCTTATCTCTAGCCTCCCTGTTCCAATCTATTATTGTGAGAATAATTTATCTCAGCATCATTTTTTTCTTTTAATGGCATTTTATTTTTCCAATTCCATGTAAAGAAAGTTTTCAACATTCACTTTTATAAGATTTTGATTTCCAAACTTTTTTTCTCCCTCCTTTCCTCTCCTAACCCTCTCCCCAAGACAGAAAGTGATCTGATATAGGTAATATATGTACAATCATGTAAATATATTTCCAGATTAGTAATGTTGTGAAAAAAGAATCAGAACAGAAGGGAAAAACTAAGAGAAAGAAAAAACAAAAAGAGAAAATAGTATGCTTTTATCTGTATTCAGACTCCATAGTTCTTTCTCTGGATGTGGACAGCATTTTCCATCATGAGACTTTTGGGATTGTCTTAGACATTCTATTGCTGAGAAGTCAAATCTGTCAAAGTTGATCATTGCACAATGTTGCTATTACTGTGTACAGTGTTCTCCTGGTCCTGTTCACTTCACTCAGCATCAGTTCATGTAAGTCTTTCCGGGTTTTTCTGAAATCTGCCTGCTCATCATTTCTTATAGCACAGTAGTATTTCATTACATTCATATACCACAATTTGTTCAGCCATTTCACAGTTGATGGGCATCCCCTCAGTTTCCAGTTCTTTGCCACCACAAAAGAGCTACCATAAATATTTTTGTACAATCAAATCCTTTTGCCTTTTTTTTTTGGCAGGGCAATTGGGGTTAAATGACTTGCCCAAGGTCACATAGCAAGTAAGTGTGTCAAGTATCTGAGGCAGAATTTGAACCCAGGTCCTCCTGACTCCAGGGCTGGAGCTCTATTCACTGCACCACCTAACTGCTCCCATCCTTTTGTTTTTTTTATGATCTCTTTGGGATAGAAACCTAGTAGTGGTATTGCTGAGTCAAAGGGTATGCATAATTTTATAGCTCTTTGGGTATAGTTTTAAATTGCTCTCCAGAATGATTGGTTGGGTCAGTTCACAACGCCACCAACAATCAGCATCCATTTTTTTTTTTATCCCTCTATCCAAGTTAGTGGCAAACATCTCCAAATTTATTTAGGCTGATCCCTGGATAATCTATATATAGTTTGTTGCCCATAATTGAAACCCTTAAGATTTTGCTCTACTGACAGAAAGACTTTAGCAGAGGAGGTAACACATTTAGCGGATAATTCTTAAGACTATAAACATGCTAACAGGTAGCTCTTAAATACTCCAATAGATATGTGGTCTCATCAATTTGGATGTTCTCTCCAATAATCTATGCCTACCCATAACTATTGTTATATATAGTGAAAGATCAGCTGCTTCTGTAATAAAAGTTTTATAAAACCCATACTTTCCTCCCTGTTAGTTACACACACAGTTACTAGAGTACAAGTTCCATGAAGGACTGTGGCTTACTTAAACCTTGTATATCCTGCACAGTGCCTTAGGACACAGTAAGTGCTTAATAAATGTTTGTTGAATTGGCTTGGTTTTAATTAAGTATAAAAGATCTTTACATTTATAACACCCTGATACCTTTTTTCTCACATTTTTTTTTTGGAATTTTGGTTAATGATATGATCAATTAACTGGGTCTAGAACTGAATAGGGATAGAGAGCAGATTGAATTCGATTGGAATATTTTTCAGTGCTTCCAATGATGCCAAATGAATAATGAGAGATGGTTTAATGTGTGGACAGAGAGAATCATTCAGAGTTCTTCCCCAACACATACTGCCTGGCTGATCCTGGGCAAGGTCCCTTAAACTGGCAATGTTGTAGGCAACTAAGACTATAGACTTCAGAGGAAGTGCCAACTTGCATTGGTAGAGAGAGGTTTCCCACCAGGAATTTCCTTCTATGAGGGAAATAATAGATCCATTTCTTATTCCTAACTTTGCTGAAATAAAAACCCACCTTTTTAAACATAATATTCTGCTGGTAATGCTATATGGTTTTGCATTGTGGAATATTGTAGTCCCCATAGAATTAAAATTATAGGTTACTCAAAGAGCTATGAAAAGAAGCATAATAGGCATAAAATAGGCTGTTGTACTAATGATGAATTACACACAAAAAGTACAGGAAAATGTGTCATTAAAGAGATGTATGATCAGAAAAGGAAGTGGGCTAGTCAGATATTGAGAGCATATCCTATGTTGAACTCGTACTAAATCAAGAGATCTAAAGGAAGGCCCATGGCATATTTGCTGAAATGCCTATGCAGGATTTATAGGAGGATATGAAAAAGAGTTGCACAGGTTCTGAAGGTATGGATAGGTTGAGATTTATAGTACAAGAGGGAGTACCCACATTAATGAGATCACAGATTCAAGGACATAATTCCACAGATCTAATAACAAATATTGAACTTTTAAAATTTATAAAGTGTATCATGAAATAAATTTGCTTCTTAAGGCAAAAATCAAACATTTTGATGATGAAGGAATAGCTCTTTTAAGTTCAGTAGCTTGTAAAATTTTAAGATGTTCTCCAAATTCAGTTTGTGTTGCATGAAAGGAATTTTATTGGCTTATGAACAACAATTGCTTTAGCCTCCAAAGTGAGTGGTCCCTGAAGTCTACCTCAGTGAAAACTTGACTAACAAAAAGAAAAGAAAAGACTGTTGTACAATTCCAGAGAATAATGTAGTGACTGTTACTTTATAGTAAGAATATCAGTATTACTATAGTTCACTGTTTCTAGAAATATGTTACTTTGGTGGATACAAGCCTTATATTTAGAGTGTCAATAGGCAATTTAGCTTTATAGGTAGTAAAATAACATTTTGATTGTCACTATGCTTCATCCTATTTCTATTACTCTGCCATCTTCTATGAAGAAATGAAAAGGGAATGGTTAGGACTGAAGACCATTTTGCAGAATAATTAATGCAAATACAGTTACTAGTGGGCTTCAGTAATTATAATTATGATAAGGAGAGAAAAAATAATTTCTTGTGCTGTTACCTAAATTCAGCAAAGCCCCTAAAGAAAAATCTCTAGTTCAGATATAGTGTAAACTTACTAGGAAGAAAAAAAAGCTATCATTTGATATTTATACGAATGGAGCAAATGGAGTACAATTTCTTCGTAATGGAATGGTATGAAGGAATTTCCATGTGGCTTTTGCCCATTTCGGCAAAAAGATAATCTTAAATTATTCTCGCTAACTGCTTATTTTACTACCTCTGATCCGGACCCTGGTTCCTGGATACCTGTTGCTCATCAGGGACAATACTATTGACTTTCATGCATTTCAGTAATTGCCCAGTTGACAGTGGTCCTCTGAAGCCCAGCCTGCTCACTGCTTCTGCAAAGCGTGAAGGATCAGCAATGCAAATCTGGTCAGAAGTCACATGAGGGATTTTCACAGGATCATAGTCTTAAAGTTGTACTCTTCCAGGTACTTTAGGGACCACTGAGTTTGATGCCTCATTTTTCAAATAAGGAACCTGAAGTCTACTGACTTGACTAAGGTCATACAGGTAGTAAGTGAAAGAGTCAGCTTTTGAACTTAGGCATTCAGATTCTGAATCCAGGGAACTTTTCACTGAATCTCAGTATCCATTTGGATTGGGATGGAGGGAAGAGGTATAGATATTAGAGCAGATCTGGAAAAGTATCCCTTACTGTGGGATGGGGCAGTGATGAGAGCAATGGGCTAGGGATCAAGGAATCTGGGTTACAATCCCTATTCTGCTGCCAACTTATGTGGTGACCAAGGGCACTTCATTCTCAAGACAGCAGTTTCTTAATCTACGTTGAGACAGTTGGGTTATATCGGCTTTACATTTCTTTCTGGCTCTAGAATTTTAGGATTCTAGTTCACAGTCCTTCATAAACTATAAGTTCCTCATAAAATATATGCATTTTTACCAGCCTATAAAAGTCATATATTGCATATATTCGTATCTTTCCCCAGAATCTAAAACAGTGTTTTACCTATACAGTAAATGTGATAAATTGAATAAAACCCTACAGAATGAAGAACTTAGGGATGTGTGTGTGTGTGTGTGTGTGTGTGTGTGTGTGTGTGTGCGCATGTGTGTGTTCCCATGATCTGGCGCAGCATCTTGTACAAATCAGAAATTTATTAAATGATTGTTGAATTGAATCAAGACCTCACAAATAAGTAAGAAAGACCTCTTAGCCCAATGACTCCCCAAGTGTATGCATTTTACTGACCATGTGCTTTATTCATGAAAATTCTTTAACTTTCAATCAGAGCCCTTTGGTCTTATTTTTGATAGAATTCTGACAGATTTCATTACTTGATTTCACCTTCCACAGACGATCAGAAACAATGAATCAGAAATCCCATCTATCACCTTCAGATCTGGGGGAAGGACCGTGGTGAGAAGTGATGGCTTACAGAATCAGAATTGAAGATTTAAACAGGACCTTATAGATCAGCTAGTCCCACCGTTTTCTTTTTCTTTTTAGAAAAGATCAGTCAAGGTTTAAATTTTTATTTATTTTTAGTCTATGGAATAAAATAAGCAGTTCCACAAAATAGTAAAAAGAAAAAGTTGATTGTGCATGAAACTGCAAATCTACTATGCACAACTTGCTATTCCATTCAAACATATAACAAAATTATCATGTTAATGTCTTTTTAAAAATTCTCCGTGCTGTCGAGATGGCTACCATCAGACCCTGATAGGTATATGTATGTAAAATTATTCTATACATCTATTTGTCAGTTTTTTCTCTGGATGCAGATAGTACCTTTCTTCATCTGTCTTTTATAGTTGACCTGGGTATTTATAATATTCAAAGTATCTTATTCACTCAAAGTTGTTCTTAAAACAATATTACTATTACTGTACGCATTGTTCTCTTGGTTCTGCTCATTTTGCTCTTCATTATTTTATGCAAATCCTTCCATGTTTTTCTAAAACCATCGAGCTCATCATTTCTTATAGCGCAGTAGTATTCCAAAACAATCATACACAACAAATTATTCTACCGTTTTATTTTACAGTGAGGAAACTGAGGCCTGAATATATACTTCATTTTTTTTAGAATTTCTCATGTCAAGCCATAACTAGACTCCAGTATTCTCATCTTTCAATACCATTTTACCTTTGAAAAATGAAGAAAACCCCCCCATGACCTAGTGTCATTCTTTTATTCCCCTGGTTTCTTCACACAGGCCTCTCCTCTTTCCTGCCTTCTTTGGTTTCTTCCAGTTACCATACCATTCTCATCCATCATATTTGGGAGATATAAAGATACACTTTATTCCCCTGAGTTGTTCATATGGGAAGGAAACAAATATTTATTAAGCACCTACAATCCCACATGGGGTCATGAAGTGTAGGGTACAACTGAAATGATTCAGCAACAACAACAATGTGCCAGGTAGTGGAATATGGGAAAGGAGAACTTGCTATTACTACCCTCCCTCCACCCCAGTATGATTTTAAAATATTGGTAGCTATTCTGATCTGAGAGAACAGCTAGCTGGTTTAGTGGATAGAGTGCCAAGCCTGAAGTCAGGAAGACTCATTTTCCTGAGTTCACATATGTCCTCATGCACTTACTAGCTTTGTGACCCTGGGCAAGTCACCTAACTCTGTTGCTTCTGTTTTCTCATCTGTAAAATGAGCTGGAAAAGAAAATGGCAAAGCACTCTGGTATCTTTGCCAAGAAAACCCCAAATGGGCTCACGAAGAGTCATATGACTGAACAACAATGATTCTGATCTGAATCAGAAGTCGGATAAAATCCAGAAATCTTCATTAGATTGCTTTTTGAATCTTCATTTTAGCTGGATATTAATTAAAAAAAATAATAAAAACAATAGATAAATCGTTGATCAAGTTTGTTTCAAGGAGCTCTAATCTAAGACACCCAGAAACGCTACTTTAAGGCAACACTGCATGAAGAAAGGGTTGGGACATTTAGCCAATACTCAGGCACAGGCTAAACTGCAACCATTCCAAAGGATGGAAGAGGTTAGCGTGTGAGCTTTAAAACCCCTATGCACACAGCATGCCTAGGCATGGCTTTTGGTCAGTGTTGCCAGAAGAGAAAGGGAGCTAAGAAAAATATTTCATCCTTCATTTCTATGGGTGTCTGGCGCACAGCACCAATCGCACTAGCAGATGGGTCACAGGCAGTCTTTCAGTAGCCTGAAGAGTGGAATAGCTGCCTAAGGCCTACAGAAGTATGCTCAGGGAGACCTGATCTATAAATCTGGAGACTTTGAAGATTATGGAGAGGAGAGGGGAGAGGGTTTTTTTTTTCCCTAGGATGGAATAAGCTAATTTACAGATGGAGGACTATATATGATGTGATTTATGGGCCGTGAGAAAATTCATGTATGGCTCTAGATGGAGGACCTTGAATGCCATGCTCAAGGATTTGGGCTCTAGACTATAGGCAATAGGGAAATACCAACAATTTTGCACTTGATGTAAATAGTGCTTTAGGAAAAACATTGCAGTCAGAAAAGGGACACCATGAAAATAGAGAGTAGATAGAATTTTGGAGACCACTGTTCAGATCCTTGTTCTGAGACTTAATTTTTAGCTCTATAAGCATGGGCAAATTGTTTATATTCTCTGTGGCTTAGGCATCTCTAACATATCTACAAGTTATGAGAATCACATCTGTGATTTTTTTATATCTGTGAAGAAATCATACATCTGTGATGAAAGTGTTCAGGAAGCATTTGATGGGGGAAAATTCAAGTCCTCCCTCTGATACATACTAGCTGTGTATAGTTCACATACTTACCCACCTGACAGTACATAAATCTGCCAATCATTGGCTCAGGTATTTTTCCAAAACGATAAATTGTACAACAGTTGTTTATCTGCTTTGGTAGAGGGAATTTCTTTGCCAGTAATTCCCTTCATTAATGAAATCCGTAGTTCTGGCAACATGGCGGGGGGAGCAATATTAACAACAAAAGAAAACATTCACAAATGGTGAGAATAATTTGTTTTTTTCACTAATTTTAAACTTTTAAAGTAATACTCTACTTATTTTTAGTTAATTTGAAGACTTGTAATTTACCTAGGGCTTTATTTACTATGTTTCCATTATTATCTGCAAGTTAGTGCAACCTGGTCTGATCTGGTTCAATCCAGTCTTTTTGGTCTAATCTGGTTTAATCTGGTCCAATTTCATTCAATCTAGTTTTACTGAGTTCACTTTGGCCTAATTTGGTACAATTTACACAGTCTAAATGTGGTCAGATTTAGTGTATTCATTCTAATCTAATTTAATGCAGTCCAATCCAGTCTAATCCAGTACAGTCTGGTTTAATTTGGTTCAATATATCCAGTCTAATATAGTTCAATCTGATCTAATCCAGTTCAGTCTGGTTGAATTCAGTCTGGTCCATTCAGTTCACTCCAGTCTAATCCTGTTCCATTTTGTTTAATCTGGTCCACTCCAGTTCAATTCTGTCCAATCCAGTCAAATTCAGTCCAGCCTGGCCCACTGCTGTTCAGTGTGGTCAAGTCTAATCCAGTCTAGTCTAGTTTAAAAAAAAAAGGTTTTGACCCTATGTAACAGCAAGCACCCTAGCATACCTAGGGCGGCTACTAGCACAGGTTCTTAGATCTGCTTTTCTAAAGGAAAGCAACTCAAAATGGGTTAACAATCTTACTTTAATTAATCAAATACCATTTACCTAGTTCAGGGG
>CM053582.1:319346984-319374571 GCA_028627135.1 Pseudochirops cupreus | reverse complement strand
AATCAGGGAAAATATAAAAAGCCCCAGAATTTTACATCTTTTTGCTATTTTTTTGCAAGAAGTACACTAAAAAAATTTTTTGTATAAAAGTCAGTAATTAAAAAAAAGATTTATTACATGTTAAAAGTAGATTATTCTTCTTAGTGAAAATTCTTCATTTCATCTCAAATATGGTCATTTTGATTGTAAAGGAATTTCAAAACCTCAGCAAAAAATAGGAAGAAAAACAACTCATGACTAGAACTCCAAATAGTCCATTTTTACAAAGTTTCAGAGGTAGAAGAACTCTTGCAGTCTTTTAGTCACTAATTTAGAACTAGAAGGGACTTTGGAGACTGAGTTCAACTTCATTTTACAAATGAGGAAACTTAGCCACAGAGAAGTTAAGTAACTTTCTCAGGGTGGCATAGCTACTAAGTATTTGAGGCAGTATTTGAACTCAAGCCTTCCTGAGTCTGGGTCAGGCGATCTGTTCATTGCTCCACATAGCTGCTAATACTGAGGTCTGGGAAAGATCTTAATTTAGAAAGGCCAAGGTCATCCACTGCATCCTGGGTTATCACCAGTCATCCTGATCTATATCTTGTTACTGGACTTTGATGACTCTGGAGGAGAGAGTGAGGCTGGTGACTTTAAACAGGTCTGCCTCACTTAAATGCAGTTCACTTGCGAGTCAAAACATCACCCTTCTGATGTCATTGGTCCTCTTCAAGAACAAAAGATGAATAACAAGCAATGTGACGTTGGAGGAGAGACTGATGACTTTGTGCAATTCTACCTTACAAATCTAATTCACACACAAGTCACCACCTGTGTTGTCATTTGTCCTCTTCAAGAACAAAGGATGAACAACCCCAATAACAACACTCCCCACCTAAAGCATAAAGCTCTGTTTTTTAAATTTCGGATAATGACTTATCCAGATGCCACATAAAAAGCAATTCAAGACTATGTAAGACAGTCCATTTTATTTTCAGATATCTATAAACACCAGGCAATTCTGTCTTATACCATATTTTGTCTCCATATAATTTCCACCTATTAGTCCCAGTTTTGAACTCCGTGTTTACATAGAACAAATCTACCTCAACTTCCAAAGGACAGCCCTTCAAATATTTGAGGCATTGGTTATATATCTGCTCTGTCTTTTCATCTCCAGGCTAAAAATCCACAGTAATAAATTTCTTCTGACCTGCTGGCATTTATATTCCTTCCTCTCTTTCTCTCTCTGTATGGGGGATACTAATTCTCACTCAGAAGTATCAAAGAATAGATTCATAAGGGCTCTTCATCTCCAGGGGTTCAGGATCTCTCTGTACCCCTTTTCTCCTATGTCACAATTCTTTTACTCTACAAGTTCTTGACTCTAGATTCAATTTAATTCCTTTCACCTCCTTACACTCTTTTGTGTTTTGCAAATAGATAGCTTCAGAGTAAGGGAAAAACTGTCCTCTTTTTCTTTAATTCAAATTTTAATTTATAGAATAAAACAAGCAATTTCCATAACAGTATTATAAAAAAGATTGCACAGGAAACTGGGAATCTATTATATACAACTTTTTCTTTTAAATATATAATAAAGTTATCACATAAATTTCTTTTTTCCCCTTCCCCCCACCCCGCCCTAGAGATGGCTACCATTACACACACACACACACACACACACACACACACACACACACACACACACACACAGTTATTTTATACATACTTCTATTTATCAGTTCTTTCTTTGGATACAGATAGCATCTTTATTCATATGTCCTTTATTTTTCATTTGAGTATTTTCTAATTGTTGAAATGACTTAGTCACTCACAGTTGTTCTTAAGACAACATTGCTGTTACTATATACAGTGTTCTCCTGGCTCTGCTCACATCTCTCTTTATCATTTCATGCAAGTCTCTCCATGCCTTTCTAAGATCATTGAGCTCATTATTTCTTATAGCACAGTAGTGTTCCATCACAATGATAGACCACAACTTGTTCAGCCATTCCCCAATTGATTATGATGCCTTCTTAAATCTATGATCAGTAACTACCTCCTTTGGCCTTTTACTAGCTTAAGGTGCCAGACCTACTTGTCTACTTTTCCTGACTATGGAAAAAAAAAAAGATGAAAATGATCTTTAAAATGCAAAAACTCTGGTGGTAGTGAAGATATCTTCTCAAGTGTCACTAATACTTTTGTGTGAATTAGTTACTGAACAGTGTTTTTCCATGACAAGAGGGCAATAAGCACCTGACAGGGAGAATGGGGATAGAATAGTGGATAAAAATTGTGGAAAGGAAAGATGTGATGGTGACAAAATAAATGTCAACTACTTCACAATTTTGCCTGGGGCTGACTCCGTTCACATCCTTTTTATGATTTTATAGACTTCCATTATATTCTCCCTCAACCTTTCTATTTCCAGGCTGAATAGTTCTAGGTGTTTTTTTGAAAAAAATCTATCCTCATATTTTATTTCCCCAGAGTAAAGTATTAGCAAAAGGAATACTGCTAACTAAATTAGAAGATCCTTCGAATCTTGAAAATCTTTTAGGGGATACTCCTTGAGTCTGAAGGCTAACTATTTTTATTCAGATTATGTTTTTTTTTTAAATAAAGATGAGTATTTCAATCTTTCTTACAGAATAAAATGTCAGAGTTTATTCAAAATTAATTCTTTCCAGTATTAAGTCCTCTGAAGAAAAACTATACCTTTTAAAAGAAAAAACATCACTATTGTTATAATTTTAATTATATTCATTATTATTTATATTAAAATAATTGTTTGAAGTAGAAAATTCAGAGTCTAGAAACAAAAGCACTTAGATAAGAAAGATTTTTGAATATTGAGTCAGTGGTCTTGTCTTGACTATCTTATGATCAGTCAGTGAATATTTGTTATTAATACATTGTGCCTGGCTCTGTGCTAAGTGTTAAGGATACAAGGAAAGGTAAATGACATGTTTCTGCTTTCAAGGAGTCTATGTAAATTTCAGAGCAGTTCAGTCTCTGTTTTTGTAACTAGTGCTTCTCTGGGCACACCCATTTTTGACTTGGAGATGCTCTTGATGTACCTTTGAGCATACCTAGTTTGCCTAGCATGTAGTATTCTGCATCCCCTACATGTGGGGAAGGTAGCTTCCTTTGATAAGCTGCCTGCATTTTTAAAACAGGGGAGACAGGTGGGCAAATTGGATATGTTGAACAGCCCTTTAAGGATGGCTCAATGTTAGAACTGGGTATTCCCCGAGAATCCCAGGTTACATAGTTATATCGCTAGTCATAGCTCAGTAATTGGCAAGTAGAAGTTTAAGGAATGCTTATTTGTTGATTGACTTATTGGTTAATTGATGAGTATTTCCTTAAACAAGAAAGGTATGATTTGTCTAGAACAGGGTGGAGAACCTCTAGGTCCTCAAGTGTGGCCTTTTGGCTGAATCTAAACTTCACAGACAAATTCCCTTAATAAAAGAATTTGTTCTGTAAAACTTGTACTCAGTCAAAAGGTTGCACCCAAGGATCTAGAGGCCACATATAGCCTCGAGGCCACAGGTTTTCCACCCCTGGAGTAGGCCATCGCCTTTTTACTTACTCATCTGGGCCACTTAGCTTGGCGTAAAGTGAGGGAAAGAGGAAGGGATAGTTTTGTAAACAGGGGCATTCTCTGAGTCTGCAGAGGTGATTCAGAGCCCAACTACAAAACAGGCACAGCATGTCAGCAGTTTCCTGGATATAGGCAGATCAAAGCAACTGGTATTATACAGGGATTTTGCTATGTTTGTCTTCCTGTTGAAGACTATCAACAACTACAAATGTGTTTAATGTGAATTGGTCTCACAGCTTAAGGAAGAAGTGAAAGGTATTAAGTAAAGTTCTCTACAGCAGCTTTTTGGAAAGAATTCTATCCTGGACTGAAGAAGAGATCCAGGCCACAGTAAGAACCCTTCCAGCAATCCATCAAGTTGCTGTGCAAGCTGACAGACCTTCAGCCCTCAATTCCCCCACAGGGTCCCTCTATCTGGATGCTGCTCGGTTATTCACCCTGATTGGATATATTCACTTCATACCTCCTTGATATTAATATAGGACTTCTGTTAATTTGGATTATTCTTCTTTCTAAACCTTGTTTAGGGTCCGGCTCATCTAGTTCTGACTTTATTAATGACCTCAGATCCCCTTGACCTTGATTTTGGATAATTCTTTGGATAATAACTTATTCACAAAGGTATAGCATCTGAAACCTCCTACCTACAAAGAAGGCCTTCCTTGAGTATGGATAATGGCAAATGAAAATTATTCACCAAATTTGGTGATACTAATGGTATTTGATTTTTAGAAGACACAGTTTTATGATACATGAAAAGAAGTAGGACTTTATTTTTTGTTGCTGAATTGTATCAGTCATGTCCAGCTCTTTGTGACCCCATTTTGGGTTTTCTTGGCAAAGATACTAGAGTAGTTTGCCATTTCCTTCTTTAGCTCATTTACACATGAACTGAGGCAAACAGGGTTAAGTGACTTGTTAAGGAAGTCTTCCTGACTCTCTATTCACTGTGCCACCTAGCTGCCCAGGATTTTATATGACAGGTGATTAACTCAGGCTGTTGTGAATAGAATATGAGACTTGGAGTTATGGAGACCCATGTTCAAATCCTACTTCTTACTAGCTATGTAACTTTGAGCAAGTCACTTAGCCTCAGTTTCCTCATCTGTAAAATGAGGGAATTTGAATAGATGGCTTCTGAGGACCTTTCCATTTCTAGATATATGACCTTATGATATAGTACTCTCTTAGGGGACAATCACATGTCAGTGCTTATCGATCCATAGGAATGGTTCTAATTATGGGAGGCAGTATGATACAAAAGAAAGAGCACTAGTGCTAGGTTCAAATCCTGCCTCTGAAGTTTGCTACACATGCGAATTTCAGCAAGTCATAATCTCCCTGGACCTCAGTGTCCTCATCTGTAAAATGAGGGGCTTGAACTAGATGGCCTCTAAAGTCCATTCAAAACCCAGATCTGCAACTTTCCTAAAAGGCGTGTAATGGAAAAAAACCCAACCAAAACAAAAAACAAAACCCCCAAACAAACCAAAACAAAGGGTTCAAGAAGTGATCAAAAGAACAAGAATCTCTGAAATGGGTTATTTATTCTCTCACCTTTGGAGATAAACAGGGGTGTGTAGGAGCCAGCTGTAATTCCTTGGCAGCCCTGTTGGTTAAATTTCTAGTGTGAGAATTTACACCTCAGAAATCCTACAAGAACCACAAATCAAAGCTTGATTTATTGTTTTGTTGATTTTCTAGATGTAAGAAAATGTTTATAATACAGTGTGTTATTATAACACTTAAAAGTGTGTGTTCGTTTTTTCTTTTTTTCTTTTTGCCTCAGAAAGTCTGGTTGTTAAATATTTACCATCATACCCCTTAATTGCTCTCTAAAAACTGCTTAAACTTAGCAAAACTTCAGTATAGAATCCTCAGGGAATAAAATCATCCCTAGACTGGAGGCCTGGTGACTGCAAGCTAATTATAGTAACAACAACAACAAGCATAACAATAATGATGATGATGAAAACTGGCTTTCACATAGCACTTCAGTGTTTGCAAAGTGCTTTACATCCACAATCTCATTTCAGCCTCACAATGCCATTGAAGATAGACCATCTAGTGGTCAACCTTCCTTCCCACAGATTTTCTCTGTTGGAGACAAAACTCTGACCTGGATGGAACATTGACTGAATGCTGCCGGGCCTTTCTTAATGCAGAAAATGAAGATCCATTTGTCAATTATGTATTGAGAAGGCTGCAAGGCCCAGGGAAAAATCCTAACAGAATTATATTTATGTATTAAAGGCTGCTATACTGAAGCATATAATCTAGTTTTAATTTGTTATGCTGTGTGATTCAGTATTTAACAGCAGGACATGGAAAAAAAGAAGTGTTCATTATTTTTAGTACAATTTGTAAGCAATTCTTATGTAGCTGAGTTTCTCCTCCTGATGGTAACCAGGCAACAGGAACTACCAAAAGCATGTGTTGCACCCACTGCCCTTTGTATAAATTTTTATTAAGCCTTTAAAAAATATTTGTCTATAATTAGCATTTTCAGTGTTATCCAAATCATTTATTATCTAAACTCTAGTACTTGGACTAAAATTAAAATAGTTAATGATGAAAATACTTTTAATTAGCTGTTATTTTAGTTTGAATTTCATTTGAGTATCTGTTTTAGGCCTTCTCTTCCTTTGGAAAATGTAATTTTTACTTTTTTTTTTTAATATCCCATTTGACCCTTTCTTTTCTTTGGCAGAAGGTAGGGAATGGAGGAATAGGTGATTTTTTTCCCTGTCTTTTTATTGTCAATATAACTCTGAGAAGGTAGAGAAAATACTTGATTCTCTGAATAATGAATATTAAATTCTGAAAAACAATGATTACTGTTCTGGTTCTAGAATAGACTTTAATAATACAGGGTTCTAGATTGTAGTTTTAAGGTTCTGCATTGAGTTTAAACACAATGTTCTTGTTGAAAAATGACTCAGGACTTGAAACAAATAAGCTAGAATATATGCTGCAAAAGGGCATTAATGGTATTTTAGAATTTTTCAGTTCTGTGAAACAACAATTTTACAAATTTATATAGTGCTTAAAAGCTTATAAGGCACTGTTCTTACACAACCTTACTAAATAGGTGGTATAAGAATTATTATGTCCATTTTATAGATGAGGAAAGTGAGATTTGGAGGGGTACAATGACTTGCTCAGGCTCACACAGCTAGTAAGTATTACAGTCAAGAATGCAACCTCAGTATTCTGTATGGATCTCCCCGTGACCACCATGCTGCTTCTCTAAACATATATCTCAAAGGATGCACAATTTATTTCCTTTTAGGATTATCTGTATACATGAGCAAAAGAAGGATCTAGCATGAAGGAATTTTAATTGAGTCATGACTTTAAAAATAAATGAGCTAAGGCAAAATTATGAGATAGGAAACCCTTGTCCCTCCTGCCCTAAGACATATTTATTGTGAAGAAATTGGACAGTGAAATTTTGGTCTTTAGATAGCAGAAGCTGAAGTGGGCTAAGCCACTGGAAAGGTAAAAGTAAGAGTCTGGCCATTGGTTTTGATGCCTACAAGACAAGCGTCCCTGATGTCTAATGTCAGCTTTGCCTTTAGTGCATGATGGGACTATCTTAATTCAGAGATGAACATGAAGCATCCCAAGTAATGAAGACTCTCCTGCTTATTGTCTGTATTAACAAATGCAGAGGTGGGGTCCTATATGAAGTGTGTTTATAAGAAACATTGGTTGATAATTTGGCTCTGGCTTTGATTGTAGGAGTTCCACCTAGTCCACAGCCTTACTTTAATCTAAAAAAAAATGTGGTAGTAGATATTTAAAGAAAAGTTTTATTGATGCCTTTTGTTTTAATATCAGAATAATTTCTAGAAATATGTTCCTCCTACTGTCATTCAGTTTGCCATCCCCATCACTTAACTGTCCCTTGTAATAAAAACAATTAAGCAAAACACATAATACATCATGTCTGATAACGTACACAATGCATATGTAATCCCAGTCCCAAAGTCCATTGGTATGAGACTCTCTTCTCATTGGTGGAGATTAATGTCTTGCACCTGCATGAAGGGTGGGCTGAAGTTTATGTGAATGGACAGGAGAGCTTTTCAGTTCTTTTGGGGAGTCTCTTCCATTTTCTTCAACTTGAGTCTCTTCAGACTTTGCTTCTGAAGACAGTTTTGAGAGAGAAGATAGAAAGCACCAACCTCATTTCAGATTGCTGTAAGAAGTCTCTAAAACCTATACGAGAGTACCTGGCAGCCGCCATCATCTATCTTTAGCTTGTTACTCTAGAGACTTAAGGAACTTCTCCTTGGTTGAGATTTAGGACTTTCTCCCTCTTGGTTAAGCTGAATTACCTTGGGAGAGCACCTTCACTCTGTATTGTCTGGTATATATTCTCCTATATAAAATTTCTCTGATCTCTGTTTTTGGTATTCAACCTGGATAAATAGATTTCTTTGCTAAATATTATATCCTCATTATGGAATTGGTGTTTGTTGGGAATGGGGTCAAGCTTTGCATATAAAGTTTGAGGCCTTCTTTCCCTCAATTAATGAAACAGTGATCAGAGGTTAGTTTGATCTGAAAAACCACATCCTCCAGACTAATGATATGTAAGGGAGCAAATAGCATTCTAGCTTGGTACCCCATTTCTCTGACAACAGCAGAGTAGCAGTCTCTGGTCCCAACTCCTGTTTCTCCCCTGTCAGGAACTAAAGCCTCCTTTGGAGAAGGATTGGGGAAAAGGCTAAAGATGTCTGTCCTGCTTCTTTTCAAGCTACACTATGACACTCTTATGCTATAAGAAACAACCCTTGACACACATACAGCATTCTGACATTGTAATTCCCTGCCTCTTTACCCTGAGGAAGGGAGTGATTTTTATTATCTATTCCCTGTAATGATTACGAGGTTTTTTTTTCAATGACTGGGAATTCAGCTTCCTTTTAATGACTTCATTTATATTGTTGTAGCTATTCCACATACTGTTCTGGGTCTGTTAATTTTATCAAGTCAGTTTAAACACAATTTCACATATGTCTTTGAATTTTTCTCATTCATCATTTGTTACTCAGTCCTAGATTGATAGAATGGTCTTTAATATCCCACCAAATGGTTTGTCTATGGTTTGCCTGTCTTTGTTTGGGGTTTGTAATCATGTTTCTTTATGAGCCTTTGTGTATTAAAAAGAAAAAAAAATTTTTTCAATCAGAGAAACTGGCTTCAGATTTTAACTCTGCTACTTATTAGCTATGTGCTCTTGATCAAGTCACTTAATATCCCTAGACCTCAGTTTTATTATGTATAAAATGAAATGATTAGACTAAATCCTTCAGGGTCTCTTTCAGCTCTAAATTCTATCATACTATAAAGTAGGTATTCTTAGTCTTTTTTTTGTGTGTGTCATGGACCCCTTTGGCAGTCTGATAAAATTAATGAACATTTTTAATTTGTTCTTTTTCTAGTTTTTTAAAAAATTGCATACCCAATTCATTAGTCTGCTCTTTCTGTTTTGTTGATATAAGCATTTAGAAATATAAATTTTCCTTTGATCACTGATTTTGCTACATCAAATAAATTTTGGTATGTTGTCTCAGTATTGTCATTATATTTAATAAAATTATTGATTGTTTCTGTGATTTTTTTTCTTTTACCCACCCATTCTTTACAATTAGGTTGTTTAATTGCCAATTAGTTTTTAATCTGTGTTTCCTCGGTCCCTTATCAAATATAATTTTTATTGCATCATGATCTGAAAATATTTCTGCTTTTAACTATAAAATTTTTTATGTATTATTATATGGCTTATCTTTGTAAAGGTACCAGAAACTGTTGAGAAAATTATCTCCAGATGTCTATCACATCTACCTTACATAAAATTCTATTCACTTTCTTAATTTTTTTCTTATTTATTTTTTGATTGTATTTATCTAGTTCTGAGAGGGGAAGATTAAAGTCCTTCACTATTACAGTACTACTGTCTATCACCATCTGTAATTCATTTAACTTTTCTTTTAAAAAAATTAGATGCTATAGTTATTTGGTGCATATAGGTTCAATATTGGTATTGTTTCATTGTCTATGGTACCTTTTATCAAAATGTGGTTACTATCAGTAGTATCAAAAATGAAAAGGGTGAATATATCACTAAAAAAGATGAAATTAAAGCAATTATAAGCAGTATTTTGCCCAATCATATGCTAATACATTGAACAATTTATGTGAAATGGAAGAATATTTACAAAAATACAAATTGCTCAGGTTAGCAGAAGAGGAAATAGAATATCCAAATAGATCTATTTTAGAAAAATGAATTGAACAGACCATAAATAAACTTCCTAAGAAAAAAGCACCAGGTGGAGTTGTGAACTGATCCAATCATTCTGGAGAACAATTTGGAATTATGCCTAAAGGGCTATAAAAACTGTGCATACCCTTTGACCCAACAATACCAGTTCTAGGTCTGTATTCCAAAGAGATCACAAAAGTGGGAAAAAGACCCCATGTACAAAAATATTTATAGCAACTCTTTTTTTTGGTGACAAGGAATTGGAAATTGAGGGGATGTCTCAATTGGGGAATAGGTGAACAAGTTGTGGTATATGAATATAATGGAATACTATTGTGCTATAAGATATGATCAGCAGGTAGACTTTAGAAAAACCTGAACTATGAACTGATCCTGAGTGAAATGAGCAGAACCAGGAGAACATTGTAGATAGTAATAATCACATTGTGCAATGACTGACTTTGATAGACTTAGTTAAGCTCTTCTCAATAATGCAAGGATCTAAGATAACTCCAAAGGATTTATGAT
Organism: Pseudochirops cupreus; assembly: GCA_028627135.1. Lineage (NCBI taxonomy): Eukaryota > Metazoa > Chordata > Mammalia > Diprotodontia > Pseudocheiridae > Pseudochirops > Pseudochirops cupreus. The sequence continues at coordinate 319,364,171 of CM053582.1, read as the reverse complement.
AGAAAATGCTATTCACATTGAGGGAAAGAATTTTGGAGTCTGATTGAGGATAGAAGCCTATTATTTTCTTTCCTTTTCTTTTGTTGTTTTGCTTTGTTTCTTTTTTCTTGGGGTTCCTCCCGTTAGTTCTAATTCTTCTTTGCATCATGACTAATGTGAAAATATGTTTAATATGAATGTATAAGTAGAGCCTATACCAGATTGCATGCCGTCTTGGGGCAGGGGAAGGATAGGGAGGGGGAGAAAATTTGAAACTAAAAATCTAATGGGAATGAAATTAATTTTTAAAAATTCTAAATAAAAAAAGAAAAAGAAAAAAGCACCAGGACCAGATGGATTTACAAGTGAATTCTATCAAACATTTAAAGATTAAATAAATTATTTGGAATAACAGGTAGTGGAGGGATCCTAACAAGCTCCTTTTATGAGAAGTTGGACAGGACTGAAAAACCACAAAGATTTATTTACTGCCATTAAACCTTACCCACAGTTCCCCAGTAAAGTCTGCAAAATAGGGATAAGGAAACCCACTCAGATTTGTTACTAGTGTGTGAGATGAAAGAGTTCAGAGTCTGAATCTGAGGTCAGAAAAGGTCTTTATTCTTTCTCATGAGAAAGGACTCTGTTCCTGTCACCCACATGGCGTCTTCCAGGGAGAGAGTAACAGGTAGAAGCCAGCCCATGGTTATATAGTCTTCTAATGCAGAAACCCAACCCCCCAACTGGCCTTCACTCTTATTGGTAGGGAGGCTGGCCCACAACCTAAGCACGGGAATCTATCTCTGAGACAGAGGACCCGGAAACATGTGAGTGTCCAATGCAAGGCCAGGGAAGCAGTCTTTTCCTCATTTGACATATCTTGTGCTGAGGTGGCACTGGGGAAGGTCTCCATTGCTCTAAGTCCCAGATTCCTGGAAGGTCAGGTGACCTCTAAACGTAGGCCTAGTGAATACCGAAGCCATTCTAGATTTGATTTTTTCAGAATAGGGAAACTTCACTATAAATTATCCCTCACACTAGCCCAGTAACTCATGAAGATTTAGCAAAGCTGATGGATTGTGGGGGCAAAAAATGGACATTGAAATGAACCTTTCAAATGCAAAGCATATAATGGAGGGTCTGAGACTTGACTAGCTGAGTTGCATATGAATTGTCCCTAGGCATACATTGCTTGAATACTTTTCCTCCTAGTCATTCATCTGCATTAGATCCAGTTGTAGTCTGGAAAATATTATTGTGATACACAACATAAGGCAGAGTACCTGACTGGGGGAAGCTACCTCTGAACCAGGAGGAATTTTGGGACCATAGAGCCTGGCACTTTTCCATCTCTTGAGGGAGGTAACACAGCACCCAACCCTACTCTTGGCCCCAGTAGAAGTTCTGAAATAGTCAAAGAAAGGCTTCTGCCAATCCTAGGCTAAGAGTCATTGTCCTTGCTGAAAAGAACATTGTTATCATCCAGTCAAGCTAGAAGCTGAAGGTGGAGAAGAAGACTGGCTGCACATGGAATGTACACTGAGAAGTCCAGCCAATCAGTGCATCCAGCTCTCTGCCCTGTCCATTCTAGCAGATGGTTCCCAGCAGCAGAGCAACCTGAGATATTCATTGCAGCAGCAAACACCTTCTACTATAGACTCATGATTGTTCTGTAGCCTGAGGGTACTTAGAGATCAAATTGTTCCTAAAAGATCTGAGACTGGATTTCGACCTAGGTCTTCCTGTCTCTGAGGGGCAGGTTCTCTTGGCATGCCGCGATGTCTCAGTTTTTGAGGCACTTTTTGTAAACTGCTAAGTTTATAAATTTAAGACATTACCTCTAATAGTTTAGTATTTCTTACTTCCGTTACCCCTCCCCCCCAGATATCTACTATTTTCCTTCTGCCATCTGCTTGAAATAATACATACAAAGTGCCAGTCACACCATAAATCAACCATCTATGCGTCATTATTGTTATCATTATTAGTAGTAATATTCCTGACCATACTGAAGTGATAGTTGATTCAATCTCACTTGGCTGAGCAAGGTCCTACCAGTGAGTAGCTAGCTACGAGGCCTTGTAGAATATGATGAAACTGGGCAGATGGAAGAAATGCTCTCTGGGTTTAAAGAAGCAAAACTTCAAAGAAATGCCTCGTAGTTGTCACCTGTTGGGTTAAAACATCTGCAGACAGACAAGACAGGCTAGGCAACCTGGAATGGGGGATGGGATATAGAAGGGCCAAAGGGAGCTTCTTCTGAAAACAGGTGTCAACCAGGCAGAGGAAGAGGAAGAGCTACAAACAGCAACAGACAAACCTTGAGATTGGAGCCATAGTCATGAACAGATGGGTAGAACACAAATAAGGTTGCTTAGTAGGCATAGGTCTTTTCAGTGACTTCTGTATAGCTGGAAAGCAGTGCTGTCAGTATGACGGAAAATGCCATATGCTGTTAGCTCTCGGTTATCCATGTTTAGGGATGTAGCCAACTGCACAGATAATCCCAAAGAGCAGATAACAGCCAACTTACTTATATTTATCTTCGGAATGCATAATTAATTTTCTAGCAGCTGTAGCTTTCCACATTTTAAGAAGCTTAGGCTGATAGTACAATTAATTAGTTTGCATTCCCTGAGCACAAATTAACAGATTGCAATGGAAGGAAGTATCACCAAAGTGTGTATATCTGTATCCCACCTCATGTCTTTAAGTTTATATATAAATATAACCCACCTCATGTCTTTAATTGAGTTCATGAAGACCTGATGTTAGCCAAAATGATGTTACAGGGGCAATTAGTTCCAAAGAAAAAAATTGTTGTAAATATTGTAAAGGAGAGATGGACCAAGGAGTAAAATTTTGAGGCTTTATAATTAGGTCTGGCCCTTGGGGCTGCCATACAAAATTGAAGACAGTTCCTGCCCTTAAAGGAGCTTTCATTCTAACGAGAGGAGATAACACAAATTGGGAAAGGGTAAGCAGGGAAGAATGATTTTTTCGGGGGTGTGTGTATATAAATGACTAAGTTAGTGAGTAGAGCCATAGGGGATGTAGCCATTGCTACATCATTTCCAGGAATAATGATAGAGATTAGTTGATTATGTTTCTAGTACTGGCTGTCTCCTATGCCTGCAATGCTCTTTTTACCTTTACCTCCTGGCTTCCCCAGCTTCCTTCAAGACTCAATTCAAATTCTCCTTTTTTTACTGAAAATTTTTCCTAGTTCCCTTTATTGCTAATGCCTTTCCTCTGAGATTATTTTCCATTTATACTGTATATATTTTGTATGGTCAAATTTATTGTCTCCATTGGAATGTGAACTTCTTGAAGGCAGATTCCATGTTTTTGCCTTTCCTTCTATTCCCTATGCCTGGCACACAGTAAGTATTTAATAATTGTTGACTGAGATTGTAAAACAACATTGGTTGGAGCAGTCTTATACAGGATATGCAGGGAAATCATCCTGGGATTAAAACTGTGCTACAGATGAAGTATTGATGGGATAATTTATGCTTTGGTTATATATTCAATAAGCCTCTACTGTCTCCTAAGACCATCTATTCTGCTTTTGTATTGCTTTAATAGGAAACATTTGCTTATATCAAACCCAAGTCTACCCCCTGCCCCCAGAACTTCCTAATTATGTACTCTGATAGTGGAGGAAAAAAAACTCACAAAAAAACCCAACAAATACCCATGTCTAATTGATCTTCTGTAAGATGTCTCTTCATACCCATGAAGATGCCTATTGTATCCCTCCTAAAGTTTCTTTGTTCTAGTCCATTAGCCACAGTTTCTTCAATCAGTTCTCATATGACAGAGCCTGAGGGTCTTGCCTCATCTGGTCAACGAGAAGAAATACAACAACAACATACTGTTTTGGACAAGCTTCAGCTTCTCAATGTTCTTCTAAAAATGTCCCTTTAGAACTGAATGTAGTGTGTCAGATGTGTTCTGATCAGGTCTGAGTGTAACAGATTTGTCACCTGCCTAGACTCAAATTCTATGCCTTTCTTCATGCAGCCTAAGAGCACATTGGGGCAGCTAGGTGGCACAGTGGATAGAGCTCCATTCCTAGAGTCAGGAGCACCTAAGTTCAAATCTGGCCTCAGATACTTACTAGCTGTGTGACCCTAGGCACATCACTTAATCCTGTTTGCCTCAGTTTCCTCATCTATAAAATAAGCTGGATAAGGAAATGGCAAACCACTCTGCTATCTTTGCTGAGAAAACCCCAAATGGGGTCACAGAAAGTTGGACATAACTACAAGAACATTAGCTTTTTTTTGTTGCTGTATCATACTGTTGACTCACTAAACTGTCCCAAGTTTTTTTTTTTCATGAAGGAATAAGAGAGATACACTCCCTATCTTAATACTTATGAAGTTACTCTTTGGATCCTAAGTTGAAGACTTTCTATTTTCCTATTAAATTACGTTTTACTAGATTCAGATAAATATTCATGTCTACTGGGAACTTTTTTCGATTCAGACTCTATCATTCAATGTGTTCTCTGTTCTTCCTAGTTTTGCATTATTTGCAAATTTGGTTAGCATCCTAACTATGACTTTAACCAACTCATTAATAAAACAATTAAACTGCTGGGAGTGATGGACCATGACTATAAGCCCTGTCCTCATGGTGGCTGAGACTGGTGAATCACTTGAGCTCAGGAATTCTGAGTTGCAACAGGACTAAGCCAATCAGATGTCTGAACTAAGTCTGACATCAGTATGAAAAATGCCCAGGAGCTGGGCAAAGATTGTGTAAGGAAGGATAAATGGACACATATTAATACTAAGTGACAGTCTTTTTGTTCACTGTCCTAGTTAGAACACATCTGAAGTGTTATATTCTCTGATGGGTACTACATCTTCGGAAGGACATGGCAAGTTGGAGTGTGTCTAGAGGAGGGTGACAAGGTTGTTCAAACAATCAATTAAGGATCAACAGATATTTAGTAAGTGCCTACGCTGTATCAGACGCTGTGCTAGGTGCTGGAGATATTAGTATAAGAATAAAACAATCCCTTGTTAAAATGGTACAATCCAATTAGGGAGACAAATATATACTATATATGTAAATATATGTACATATATACAGCATAAATAAGTTGATAAATACATATATATACAAAATGATTAAATACAAGGTCTTTTGGGAGAGAAGGCACTAACAGTTGGGAGTTTCAGGAAAGACTTCATGGTGAAGATGATGCCTGAGCTGCATTTAAAAAATAAAGGAACTCTGAGACGAGGGTAAGGAGAAAGGATATTCCAAGTATGAAGGATGTCCTGTGTGAGAAACAGAGAGAAGGCCATTTAGGGTGGGTCTCAAGAGTACGAGAAAGGTAGTGCTGCCCAATGAGGTTGAGAATATAGGTTGGGGCCAGGTTGGGGAGGGTTGAAAGGCTAAATAGAGAAATTCATCTTTTATTCTAGAGGTAAAAGGAAGCTACTAGAATTGATAGAAGAAGGGCAAATGTGTACTTGAGGATAATTCCATTGGCAGTAGTCTGTAGAATGGTGTGATGAGAGAGGCAGGGATACTGATTAGGAGGTTATTGTAATAGTCTTGGCAAAAAGTAATGAAAACCTGAACTAAGGTAGCAGTTGGGTGAGTGAAGAGAAGGGGTCATATGCACAAAATTTTGAGAAGGTTGAAATGATGAGCTTTGGCAACTGACTAAACGTGTGGTGAGCAGGAGGAAGCTTCCATGATAATATTGGGGGTGGGATCCTGAGGGATTGGAAGGATAGTGGTATCTTTGACAGAAATAGGAAAGTTTGGAAGAGGAGAGAGTTTAAGGGCAAAAATGAGTTTAATTTTTTACATGTTTAAGATAGTTTAAGATGTTTCTGGGACATCCAGCTTGAAATGTCTAAAAAGACAATGACTTTGAGATCATGTTGTATCTACAAAGGAAATGGAGTTATTAAGCTTGGGAAATGGAAAATATAGAGGGAATATTTGAGAGCTGCCTTCAAATATTTGAGTAACTAATGTAGAAAAGACTTGTTCTATTTGGCCCCAAAGATGAGTACTAGGAACAGTGGGAAGTCAAAGAGATAAATATAAGCTTAATGTAAGAAAACACTTCCTATCAATTAGATCTATTAAATTAGAGGTATAATGATTTCCTTTGTGGTGATGGGTGGTCTTTCCTTACAGGTCCCCAAGGAAAAAAAGGTTCATGATCACTTGTTAGGTATGCTGGGGATGTTGTTTGGACTTTGTTTTCGACGAGGACTAGTGAGTTCTAGTTCAAGTATGAGTTGAGGTAGATGGTCTCTGAGGCCGTTTCCAACATAAAGATTTTATGAAAACCTCTAGTATGTTGATAAATCCCTAGTGAGGACTTATGATTTTGAAAGCATGGATAAGGACATTATAAGAAGAGAAGATGCAGAATGGATTTGTCTTAACAGAAACCTTTCATGACACCAGTGAAATAACAGAATAGAGTTTTAAAATTCCCTAATAGTTTTATGGGAAATGGTTGAGTTTCTTTTGGTAATAGGGTCTATAAACCTGGTATGTATGAGGTCTGACACTTTTGATACTGTTTTCCTCATCAATTTTCTTCCTTTCTCCTACTTATTCTATTTGTGTTTTCTTCTTTAGAGATGCTCAGAGAGAAATATTTTGTTTATCTTTTATGCTGGCTTGTGAACTATGGTATATCCAAGCATGTTGAACTTGGAATTGAAGTAGAAGAATGCCTTAGAATATAAATGTTTCCATTTCCTTTGACAGATCCTCATATAGCATGACTCAAAGTAGTTCTCCTATTAGACATTTCAAGCTAGATGTTCCAGAAGCATCTTTAAAAAAACAATCCCTAACATAAAAAATAAGGATGGTGATATTCTGAAGTTAAAGTCATATACTATAAAGTAATATAATAATAATACAGTCAATAATTATAATTGACCATAAGATATCCATTGATGCCAGCTTCAGAATCTTGCCTGACTCAGACAAACTATGAGGGTAACCAAATTTTACATTTCTTATGTAAAGATTGACAAGGGAACAACTCTTCCCAAAACAAATAATTTTCAGTATTATCAATTAAACTACTACTATAATGATGAAAGAACATTTTAAAATTAACAACTAATAAATTTTATAGTGTTTTATGATTTATGAAGTTTGTGACATATAACCCTACACCAATGGTTTCTTGCTGAAGTTAAGGATTAAGGTGCACTTTGGGGAACTCTCATTTATCTGGCTTGCTGTCCCATATCAAAGAACCATGACAGTCTGTGACAATCCTTCCTCAAGGGTAACTACCAGCTCCCCTTATAAGCATTCAGACTTACAAGGCATAAAATGTCTTATTTACAAATTAATAGCTACAAAAACAATTCTAATTCAAGCCCGTTGAATACTGAGAACCTTCTTACCTCCATGGCCACCTCCTCGCACCTCTACTACCTACAAATTTATAGTACTTACCTGGATAAGGAGCCAAAAAGTGAGAAAATTTGGGTTTATTGTTTTCCATTGTCCTTTTTCTGCCTCATGTACTTCTCCTTGCAAGTAGTGTAGTATATTAGAAAGAACATTGGATTCAGAATCAGAGTTCCCAAATTCAAATCATGACTCTACCTTTTACTACCTCTGTTTTTTTTTTCCATTTTCAATTTATTTATTCTTAGTTTTCAACATTCACTTCCATAAGTTTTAAATTTCTTCCCCCTTCCCTTCCCAAGACAGCATGCAATCTGATATGGGTTCTACATATACATTCCTATTAAACACATTTTCCTATTAATTATGTTACATAGAAAAATTATAATGAATGAGAGAAACCATGAGAAAGAAAAAAAAGCAAAACAAAATAAGACAAACAAAAAAGAAAATAGTCTGCTTCACTCTTCACTCTGATTCTGTAGTTCTTTCTCTGGATGTGGATGGCATTTTCCATCATGAGTCCTTTGGAATTGTTTTAGGTCCTTGCATTGCTGAGAAGGGTTAAGTCTATCAAAATCAATCATGGTACACTGTGGCTGTTTCTGTGAACACCATTCTCCTGATTCTGCTCACTTGACTCAGTATCAGTTCATGTAAGTCCAGGCTTTTCTGAAGTCTGCTCATTCATCTTTTCTTATAGCACAATAGCATTTGATTACATTCATATTCCACGATTTGTTTAGTCATTCCCCAATTGATGGGCATCCCCTCAATTTCCAGTTCTTGACCAACACAAAAAGAGCTGCTATCAATATTTGTGTACACACGGATCCTTTTCCCACTTTTTTTTTGTCTTCTTGGAGGGGGGAAGGTAGGACAATTGGGGTTAAGTGACTTGCCCAAGGTCAAACAGCTAGTAAGTGTTAAGTGTCTGAGGCTGGATTTGAACTCAGGTCCTCCTAACTCCAGGTCTGGTGCTCTATTCACTGTGCCACCTAGCTGCCCCTCTTTTTTACATTTTTATGAACTCTTCGGGATACAGCTCTAGAAGTAGTATTGCTGGATCAAAGGGTATGCACATTTTTATAGCCTTTTGGTCTATATCAAATTGCTCTCCAGAAATGGTTGGATCAACTCATAGCTCCACCAACAAAGAATTAGTTTACCAATTTCCCTGCATCTTCTCCAACATTTATCATTTTCCTGTTTTGTTATTTTAGCCAATCTGATAGGTACGATGTGGTACATTAGAGTTGTTTAGATTTACATCTCTCTAATCGATAGTGACTTACAGAATTTTTTTCGTATGCCTATAGATAGCTTTAATTTCTTCCTCTGAAAACTTATATTCTTTGACCATATATCAATTGGAAAATGACTTGTATTCTTGTAAATTTGACTCAGTTCTCTATATATTTTAGAAATGAGGCCTTTATCGGAGACATTAGTTGTAAAAATTCTTTCCCAGTTTTCTGCTTCCCTCCTAACCTTGTTTGCATTGGCTTTGTTTGTGTAAAACCTTTTCAATTGAATGTAATCAAAATCATTCATTTTGCATTTCATAATGTCCTCTGTCTCTTGTTTGGTCATAAATTCCTCCATTCTCTATAAGTCCAACAGATTTACTATTTGTTTATAGTATCCCCTATATTTGCTTGCTCCCCTAATTTGTTTATAGTATCAGCCTTTATACCTAGATTGTGTACCCATTTGGACTTTATCTTGGTATATGTGTCAGCTGTTGGTCTATGCCCAGTTTCTGCCTTACTGTTTGCCAGTTTCCCCAGCAGTTTTTGTCAGACAGTGAGTTCTTATCCCAAAAGTTGGGGTCTTTGAGTTTACCAAACAGTAGATTGCTGTAATTATGAACTATTGTATCTTGTGTACCTAATCTATTCTACTGATCTGCCCTTCTATTTCTTAGCCTGTACCAAGTGGTTTTGGTGATTACTGCTGTATAATACAATTTAAGATCTGGTATGGCTAGGTCATCTTCCCTGTCATTTCTTTTCATTAATTCCTTGAAATTCTGGACCTTTTGTTCTTCCAGATGAATTTTGATATTATTTTTTCCTAGCTCTAAAAAATACTTTTTTTGGTAGTTTGATTGGTATGGCATTGAATAAGTAAATTAATTTGGGTAGAATTGTCATTTTTATTATATTAGCTTGACCTAGCCATGAGCAACCGATTTTTCCAATTATTTAGATCTGGCTTTATTTGTGTGAAGAGTGTTTTGTGATTGTTTTCATATTGTCCCTGGCTTTGTTTTGGTGGGTAGACTCCCCAAGATTTTATAATGTCTACAATAACTTTAAATGGAATTTCTCTTTCTGTCTCTTGCTGTTGGGCTTTATTAGTAACATATGAAAACACAGATGATTTATGTGAGTTTTTTTATATCCTGCAACTCTGCTAAAGTTGTTTATTATTTCAAGTAGTTTTTTACTTGATTCTTTAGGATTCTCTAAGTATATCATCATATCTAACTCTGTCTTTTACTCTTATTGTAATATCACTCACATACATTAGAAATCTTGGACAAACCCAACTTAAACTTTGAGGGGAAAGCCTTTGTTGTCAGGCTAACAATTTTACTGTGCCTTCATATCTCAGAAAAAAAGAATCAGAGAATTTTAAAGTTGAAAGGGACCACAATGGCCATCTAATCTAACCTATAATCCCCAAATATACCTTGTAAGTGGTCATTTAGCCTCTGCTGGAAGACCTTAAGTGGGTGAGAATCCACTATCTGTACTATAGTTCATGCCCTTATAGATAGTTCCACTCAGAAGATCTTTCCTGACATCAAGTCTAATGTTTTCTCTTTGTAGTTTCCACTTATGTTCATGATTTTGGTCTGTGGGGTCAAATAGAACAAGTCTAATCCCTATGCCATCTACCTAGTACCTCTGTTTATCATGGAAGAATATTATTAAAAAAATGAGCCTTTGGTTCAGGGAGAAGCTGGGGGATAATTAAAAATGCTCCCTGAATAAAGTCTAAATTCCTAAGCCTGGCATTCAGGTCTTCTAATCTGGCTGCAACATACTTTTCCAATATTATATCATACTACTCTTCTATCATAAATACTGGTCAAATCAGATTACTGTCCATCCCACATTTTCATTCTGTCTTCTAGATTCCATGCCTGGAGTAGATGATGCCACTCTCACCTCTGTCTGCTAGTGTCCTCTTCTCTGGCTTTTGAAAAATATATTTTGATAATTTTATTTTATTATGCTTGGTTTCCTTTGTAATCCTGTGTCTTTTATTTTATATATTTAAAAATATTATTCTGAGAAAGGTCCATAGGTTTCATCAGACCACCAAAGTGATTCTTGCCACAAAATGAGAGAAATGATTGTTTCTCCATCGTATTATTAACAAAGTATTGTATTGAGGCAAAGGTTTTCGCCCTTTCTACTTCCTCATCCAAAAATCAATCAGTGGGAGAAATCTTTCTTGAAGATTTATTCAGGCCGAGATCTAATCAGACAGTATAAGAAATTAGAAATTCTAAGTTTGGGGTAATGGGAGGATTCCTGCACATTGTATTTGCTCCTGCTCATCACATTTACTCATGTTAATTCTCCCTTTCGTCAGACAGGTGATAGGGAAATTGATAAGTCTCTTTAAGATTTGGATGATCATACGCCAAGGCCCTCTTTGTAATATAGCCTAGCCTCTCCTAATATTCATTCTTTCATTAATTGTTAACCAATGTGAGTTGATTGCTACTCTCAGGAACACCTACTGTTCCAAGGGCATATCAACTGTGAGCCCACTGCCATGAGGGGTCTTTGATCTAAGAGACATGGCCAAATGACTTTTTATTAATAAACACACTAGCCTTATTAATAAAATGATTAAATTACCCAGAACTATGTCTCTCAAACTTTTTAAATGCCACAAAAGAAAGGTTAAGAACCCCTGATTTAGAGGCGTGACTCAAGTAATTCCTTCTTCCCAAAGTTTTACTTTTTCCTCCAATTAAAAGTAATAAGTATCTCTCTGTTCAAAGTTCTTACAGCCCTTTGTCTACACCTCTTCTTTATACCTGTTATATTCCCTTGTGTTATATATATTTGCATGCATCTTTCTGCCTGTTAGATTGTAATCTCCTTGAGGATACAGTCTGGGTTCTATCCATCTTTGTATCCTCTATGCTCAGCACAGTGACTCATCCATAGAGATGCTTAGTCAATGTTTGTTAAAGTGAAATTAGAAATCTCTATACAGATGGAGAAAGCTATTCAGTTGCAGAGTTGGAGAAACAATTCATTGTAAAAGATATGTTCAAAACCTTGAACTAACAGTTATGTTTGTAAGTCATACTGGAGTGCAGGAAAGAAGATAGGCTGTATTCCGGAATTCATTTTTTGGCCCCTTTCTCTCTCTCCAGCAATGGACCGTGTGATTTTCTGTGGCTTCAGCTTTGGATTCTTGCAAACTATCACATTAGAAGTATTTTTGATGTGTAGTTCAAGTTACTTGGTGGAATATAAACTTGCTTCTCTAGCAAATTTAGCACTCTTCCCCAAAGAAACTTTAAAAATAAAATAAGAAATAACCTCAACATTTTGCGAATGTTTGCCTAAGAATGTTGAAGAAGAGACACTTTCATTAATTACCTAACTACTTTTCAACCCCTTGAGCTACTTACATCTTCTCCCTTCTTACGAGATTCATTTCTCTTTGCTTCAGAAATCTTAAAAATAAATGTGAATGCAAAATTTTTCAACATCTATCCAGGAAATGTCAGCTAATTGCTTTTCTCTCTAACTCATTCCTTATAGCGTGGCTGTTCAAAACTTTCACCCTTCTCCTTGATCTTCCAATGCTACTCCTACCCAGACACTCTGAGTAGATTATCTCAACTCATTCTTTCCTGAGAAGGGAAAGGCCGTTCAACACCTACTCCTTCCACTCTCCTTGTCGGGACCTCAAACTTATCACCATTTTTACTTTACTCCTCTCTTGTTATCCATTATCTCTGTGACCTTGGCTCTGTTTCTTCCTAGGTCCTTTGTAAATTTGCTTTCTCATACATTTACATAGTGCTTTAAAGTTTGAAAAGCATTTTATAAATATCTTATTTGATCCTCATGGGTTATTATGATCCTTATTTCACAGACAAGGAAACTGACTAGACAGTGGTTAAGTGACTTGCCTAGGGTCACACAGCTCTTAAGTCTCTTAGACTGGGTTTGAACTTAGATCTTGGTTCTAGATCTGGTGCTCTACCTGCTGCACTTCCCAGCTGCCTATATACATCCTTATATGCATTATATATCTACCACATGCCCTTAAAAATGTTTCTTCTCTACTGGTTCTACTCTCTTAATTCTTAGATGTGTGAAAATAACCTCTGGACTAAAAATGGCTTTTATTTATCCTTCCACCTCCTTGAGATACTATCTACTTCAAAGGTAAATAGAGCAGCAGCATATTCATCAGAGCCACATGGATACATTGTGCATTGTGAGCAAGGAGCCTAGAATTCTCAGCACACACGCAATATCAGTATTCAGTTTTAGTGTATATTCACTATTATTCCTTGCATTCTAATCTTGCATCAAAGACAGTTTAGTAATAAATGATTTTTAAGTAATACCAGCACAATTAAAAAAAAGTTTCACAAAATGGTTATATCCCATTTTTTTGCAAAAAAAAAATTGGCATAAAATCTACAGCAATTATGAAGTGTAATGCAGTACCATTAGCAGGAAGATTAGGCAAAAATGTGAATAACTTTCATTTTTATAGCTTCTCAAAGTTTTCAAAATATTTTAATCACAACAATTCTGAGAGGGAAGAGTGTAAGTATCATTCTCCCCATTTCCCAGCTGAGGAAATGAGCCTGAAAGAGGTGAAATGATTTGACAGGGATGAGGTATATTTGGGGATTATAGATTGGATGAGATGGCCATTGTGGTCCCTTTCAATTTTAAAATTCTGTGATTCTTTTTTCTGAGATATGAAAGCATAGTAAAATTGTTAGCCTGACAACAAAGGCTTTCTCCCCAAAGTTTAAATTGAGTTTGTCCAAAATTTTTAATGTATGTGAGTGATATTACAATAAGAGTAAAAGACAGAGGTAGATATGACTTAGAGAATCCTAGAGTACAAGGCTTGAAAGCAGGAAGATAGAGTTCAAGTCCTGCTTCAGATACTTAGTAGGTGTCTGGTAAATAAATCACTAAACTTCTCCATCTCCCCCTTCTACACAGTGAAGGCTTATATTAAGTGACCCCTAAAATCAAATGAGATAATATTTGTAAAGTGCTTTGAACAATGCTAGACCATAATGTTGTTGTTCAGTTGGTTTCAATCCTGTCTGACTCTTCATGACCCTATTTGGGGTTTTCTTGTCAAAGATTTTAGAGTGATTTCCAGCTTATTTTACAGATGGGGAAGTGAGGCAAACAGGGCTAAGTGATTCGACCAGGGTTTCACACCTGGTAAGTGTCTGAGGCTGGATTTGAACTCATATTTTCCTGACTCTAGGCCTGGCACTCTATCCACTGCACTACCTGCTGCTTAACAGGTGTTTAATAAATATTTGTTCTTTTTTTTTCCCCTTCTACTTCTGTCTCTATAATCCTGTGAGCTATCTTTGGTTCACACAATATGTCTGTAGCACCTGGACTCAAGCTGAAGCACAGAGTTATCAGAAATCTGTTCTCCAATTTAAAAATGATTATTGGGGTCAAAATGGGTATGACTTAATAGCAGTTGGGTTTAGTAGGTGAAACTTACATCTTAGGAACTTGTACCTTGTCCTATTTTTCTTTAACTTTTGCCCTAAATTGTACATTTACTTAAAATCATTATGCAAATTATAGGAGACTCACAGACTCAGTAATTAGTGAATTAAATATTAATACTTTTATATCCACAGAGAGTTACATATTTACAGAAAAAGCAGCATTGGTTAAATAGTGTTTTAGCACAGCTTCCCTTAATTATATAATTGTGGTCATCCATTTTCCTAAAAGACTATTTTATGGAAAACTCACACAAGTCAAGTGCTCACACTGAGATCAGAAGATGCAATACAAAGACACTCTCAAGGTTTCTCTGAAGAACTTTGGTATTGACATGGGAGACATGGGAGACATGGGAGACACTGGTACAGGAGTGCCCAGCATGATGTGGTCGTATCAAAGAAGGCACTGTGCTCCATGAGCAAAGTAGAATTTCAGTAGCTCAAAAGAAACTTGGGATGGACAAATTTAGAGACATCTCTATTCCAAATGTTCAAATGGATTATTTGTGCCTGGTCTGTGGTAGAACCTTCTGAGCTCATGTTGTTCTGATCAGCCACAGTTGGACACACTGTACTTTGACCCGAATATTGTGATGTCATTTTGGTCCTCTTTGAGTACAAAGCACAACATAATGACAGTCTTATCCTTTTGCCCAGGCAACTTTATGTATAGCACCTGGTCAAATGATCACTGATTTTGAGGTCGAAGGGAACTCAAAGAATATTGAGTCCAACCTTCATTTTAAAGAGAAAACAAGAGAAGTTGTCTAAGGTCATACAGTTAGTAAGTGTTTGAGGTGGGATTGGAATGCTGGTCTTTTGACTCTAAGGGCAACAATCTGTCCAAACTGTAGCTAGTGGAAGTATCTCATCTTGGGAAGAGCCAATCAGATTTCCTTGGGCTTATTTTAGGATCCCAGTCCTATTAAATGCCAATCAGTATCTCAGCCCTACATAGCAGGAGGAAACCTGAGAAGGGCTTAGAACAGAGGTGGGGAACCTGCAGCCTCAAGGCCACATGTGACTCTCTAGGTCCTCAGGTGCTGTCCTTTGACTGAATGCAAACTTCACAGAACAAATCCCCTTAATAAAAAGATTTGTTCTGTAAAACGTGGACTTAGTCAAAAGGCCGCACTTGAGGACCTAGGGGGCCACATGTGGTCTCAAGGCCACAAGGTCCCCACCCTTGACTTAGAATGTCACTCTCTTGGGGGAGGCGTGTGTATGCCACATAGACTTGCTTCCATAGGCAGTCAATCCTAGGGGGGTACAAATAAGTCCTTGAAGGGACTATTAATACTGTGATGGAACAGAGGACTTGATGGATGCCTCTAGAGAGTTGGAGGGATCATTGTTACAGGACACTCTAGACCTAAGCTGAAAAGGAGTAATAGGCTGTCACTGCAGAAGGAAAGTTTTCAGAAAGCTGTTGTCTACTACTGAGATAAATCCTAAATGGACAGGAGATTAAGCCTGAGACACCAAAAGGAGAGATCTCATCTGAATGCTGACTGGCAAAGGAGTGGCCTAATATGCTAAAAGGCAGAGAGGAAGGGAGGTTGCCATAGTTTCAACCTTGCAAGAATTAATCAATTAATACATATTTATTGAGCTCCTATGATGTGCCACACTAAGCATGAAAGAGATAATGTCAGGATTCCTGTGGGAGGGTAGAGTATACATGCGTATATGTGTGTATTTATATACATAAATATATATATACACATATAGTACATATATATTCATATTCATATGTATGTGTATATATGTATACATATATACATTCTATTGAGTAAAAACTAAAATTATTTCATAGAGAATTTTTCTAACTTGGTTTTATTACCACCATTTCCTTTTGACAGTGGGTCATATAATTAATTGGAGACTGAAGAATTTAGCTAAGACCTCAAACTTTTAGCTCAGGTGATTAACTGATTAGGGATAAGAGAATTTCTGGGTCAGATTTATTATCTATATTTACTTAAATTGAGCATATCTAGCCTTATTCTCAGTGTGTACTGACCAGTTCATAATTTTATCTGGTTCACATCTTTTCCTTCTGCTATCCCTTCTTTGATGTGTAAATTTTAACCTTGTCCTTCAGTTCTCTGTAAAATTCCATTGTGCCCACCCTGCTTATGTAGTGAAGACCCACATAAGGTTGCTGAATCTGCTGTTTTGGGCACACTCATTTTTACATACCATGGGTCTATGCTTTGAGAATATAATTAACCAGTTTTCCTTCCAAATCAGTCAATAAAAACATTTATTAAAGTGTCTGTTATGTGATAGGCAGTGTGCTAAGTGCTGGATCTCTGTGTGTTGATAGTTTTTGGTTGGCAATAATACCTCCTGAAGAATCCTTGGACAATTTTTATGTCAGTGATTAGCTAGCAAGCAGCTAGGTTGGTTGGGAGTCTGGGAATTGTTTTGTGGAAGCTCAAAGGGCTGCAGAACCTGCTCTGAAAAATGTTGACCTAGCCAACATTCAAAGCCTTTGGTATTCTGGCCCTCACCTATCTTTCCCCACTATTTCCCACTTCTACCCTTCACGAGCCCTCTGTTCTAGCCAGGAAAAGGCACTAAACATAGAGACAGAAGATTTGGGCTCAAGTACAACCAGCTCTGCCACCTGCTAGTCATCATTTCAATGTCTCTAGCTCTCACTCTCCTTATTTGTAACACTAGGATAATAATGCCTAGGTTATTTCTGCTCTGCTTATCTGAATCCCATCTATCAAGCCAGGACTAATTTGTGTTCTGCTTCCCTAGAAAGCCTTCCTTGATTATTTCAGCCTACAGTGCCTTCTCCCTCCTCTGTGCTTCCACAGAATTCACTAGCTCTACTCTTTGTCACTTGTCTTTTGTTGTGTTCAGTGGTTTTCAGTCAATTCTGACTCTTTGTGATCCCATTTGGGATTTTCTTTTTTTTTAAAAATTTTTTATTTATTAATTTAATTTAATTTAAAAAAAATTTTTTTGAGTTACATATTTTCTCCCCGTCTTTCCCC
>CM053582.1:319290232-319346484 GCA_028627135.1 Pseudochirops cupreus | reverse complement strand
ATACACACATATGTATATGTGTACATAAGTTTGTCTGGGACCATATAAGTCCCGTATTTTCACAATATTTCCTCTTCTTGATTGATTGATTCTTTAATTCTTAATAATCTCCTGATCTATTTGGGATAAATCAAAAATTCCAATTTCCTGAGGCTCTACTGATAGACCTTAAATACTCTACTTACTTTGTGGACAAATAAAATAACAAAAGGAAGTATCTATGGTAACAGTGAACCTAGTCTTATAATTAAGGTTGTAAACTCATGGAGAAAGGAGCATGTCCCATATTTATTTGATATCTTCCTTGTGTTGCTTAGTACTGTAAAAGGTACATAGAATAAGTGCTCATTCAATATTTGCAATTGATGATGGTTTCCTATAAGTTGAGGATGTTTATTGAGGTTAAAATCTAGTCCTAAAAATAAACCCTTTTAACCAGAAACAGTAAACTTTTTCAGATACACTCATGAATGTTGGCTTTTATCCAACTTGTAATTTCACCTGTGTGTGAAACTCCCAGGGTAGAAGCTCCCTCCATTAATGTAGAACAGCTACTCCCTATAATTTACAATCCTAGAGAATTGTGTGAGGATAACTGACTCAACCATGGTCACCTAGTCAAAGGGAGTCAGAGGCAGGTCTTGAACCCTTACCTCCTGACTCCAAGGCGATCGATCCACTTTGCCATGCTTCCTCTCAAGCACATCGTCACAGGGAAGTTGGGATTATATGTGAATGCTGAAGACCTAGGTTCTAGTTCCTGTCCTGCAATCAACCAAATCAATCAATAACCATTTATTTAACATCTACTAGTACGAGATATTGTGCTAAGCATTGGGGAAACAAAAAGAAGCAAAAGGCAGTCTCTGTCCTCAAGGAGCTTACAATCTAATGGGGGAGACCATATGCAAACAAATATAAGCAAACACATTATAGATGGGATAGTTAGGAAATAATTAACAGAAGGAAATTATTAGAATTAAGAAGGTTTGGAGAAGGCTTTCTGTGAAAGAGGAGATTTTAGTTGGGATTTAAAGGAAGCCAGGAGAGTTAGTAGGTGGAGTTGAGGAGGTAAAGTGTTGGAAGTATGGGAGAAAATCAGGGTTTTGTTAAGTCAAAGAGAGGATTTTGTATTTGATTTTGAAGACTGTTGGGAGCCACTGGAGTTGACTGACTAGGAGTGTGATGTGGTTAGACCTGCATTTTAGGAAGAGCAATTTGGATGGACTAGAGTGGGGAGACACTTGAGGCAGGAAGACCAGCTATCAGGGTATTACATTAGTCCAGGCATGAGGTATCAGAGACCTGTACCAAGAGGGTGACAGTATCAGAAGAGGAAAGGAGGGCTATAGGAGGGATGCTACTAAGGTACAAGTGATGAGAACAGGAAGTCTAATTTGATGCCTAGATTGCAAACATGGTTGACTGGGAGGATGATGATGCCCTCAACAGTAATAAAGAAGTTAGGCTGAAGGAAGGATTTGGAGACATGATAAAATCATGATAACAACAATAATAGTAGTAACAACAGCTGGTATTTATAAAGTGCTTTTAGGTTTACAAAGTGCTGTTCAAAAATATTATCTCTTTTCATCCATGCAACCTTGAGTTAGGCGCCATTACTAGCTGCATTTTATAGATGGGGAAACTAAGGGAAATAGAGGTTAATTAAGTTTCTGAGGCAGGATTTCAGCTCAAGTCTGTCTGACTCCAGGTCTGCTTCTCTATCCACTGAGCTAATGAATTCAGTTTTGGGCATGTTGCATTTATGATGTCTATGTAACCTCCAGTTTGTGATGTCTAAAAGGTGGTTGGAGATACGAGTCTGGAGGCTAAGGCTGGACAGGTAGAGAGTCATCTCCATAGAGATGTGATTTAAACTGTGGAAACTGATGACATTACCAAGTGAAATGATAGAGAGACAGAAGAGAAAAAAGGTTGAAGACAGAGCCCTTTGGGGCCCTCACTGTTAGTAGGCATGAAGAGAATGAAGAGCCAGGAATAGAATCAAAGAAGAAATGGTTAGACATATAGGAGGAGAACCAGGAGATAACAGCATCCCAGATACCTAGAGAGAAGAGAGTTATCAAGGAGAAGAGGGTGATCTACAGTGTCAAGCTGCAGAGAGGAAAAAAAAGATGAGGACTGAGAAAAAGTCTGGCGAGAGAGTAGTTTCTATCAAATGATGAGGTCAGCAGCCGGATTGTGAAGAGTTAAGGAGAGAATTGAGAGGGAAGCAAGGCCCTGTGTAATTGTTGATGGCCACAGAGGGAGTCTGCCTGTAACTTAATGGATATGCCCAGGCAAGGCAGACCAGAATTATTTTGATAATTAACATTCACTGAAGAGCTATCGTAATGTAGTAGGATGAATGCTGGAATCATGAGAGATCTGGGTTCACATCCTTCCTTTGATAACTATTAGCTTTGTAACCATGGTCCACTTCTCTGAGCCTCAGTTTCTTCAGCTATAAATTAATCATGGTGATTATTTCTTTACTACTTCTTCAATTATCAGGCAGATTGATAGTTATTATCCTGAACCTAGTCAACAAGAAGGATCTTACCCGAAATTCCTTTCCATCCTCACCTTGGTAGATAAGTGTATTTACTCTGCTGGGTGGCAGGGCTGAGGTCTTTTTTGTTCTCAGAGACTAGATGGCCTCACTATCATCCTCTCTCTGGGGGCAGCACTGCTTTACTCTCTAGGTAGTGAGTACTATTGGAGCTTTACCCAATTAGAATAGAATCTGGAGCCCCCACCTCTGACAAATCCTACTTTTTCTCTTCCCATTAAGAGCTACCCACAGGACTTTGGCATAATGGAGACAATTCCATATGTGAATACTTAAGACATGTTTAACGACATACAGAATTTACTCAATATAAAGTCATTAAAAAGTAAGGCACCACAATAAAATATCTACTGAGCGGCAGCATGCATAATTCTCTTTTAGATTTGGCAGGTCCCAAATATAAAAGCCATTCAGAGCCCAGCTGTTCTAGGAAAGATTCAGTTTGAATTTACTTTCTCACAGTCACTCCTCTTGTATATGGGCAAGGAAGTATACACAATACAATATGGTTCCCACCTGATGTTTTAATTACACTTGCAGAAAGGCTGGTCTTTAGATGAAGACTAAAGAATTGGGAACTCAAGGGCTCTTGTATTATAGAATATGAAACCTGATTTCTATTGCAAATTGAAATTTTTGAAGGCAAATGCTTTTCCAGGTTTCTATTATCCTGTACCTGGCAGGGATCTCCAAAAACTTCTTGTATCTAGGTCATACCTTGTGGGACAGGGGAAGCAGTCCAAAAATGGAGGACTTTATGATCTGATCACCATCTTGTCTCCTTGGTACCCTACTCAGTCCTGATACCTTACCTAGTACTTCTTTCTTCCTGTTAGTACTTTCTTGTTTCTCCCTTTCTGCAATTAAAGTTCTGAGTCTCTCTGCCCCTCACAGGTTTGCTATTATTATTGGGACAATTGAATGAGACTATGAAAGCAAGGTATCTGGTAAAACTTAAAGTACTCTATAAATTTCAGCTATTAGCATTTTTAGACCAGTTAGACTCTCATTTTCTGGTATTTCAGAGTATCTTAGAGGAGAGAAAATTGTTGAAGCCAGGGAGACTCACCATAATGGCTGTGTCACTGTGGGCACACCACTTCATTTCCCAGTGCTCTTGGCTATTTTCAAAAACTTAAAATTGGAGAGAAAGTGCCAACTTTCCTTGTTAGAGGGGTTTTCCTCACCTGTGCCTTCTCTATACCAACAAAAGCACACAAGTCCCAGACTCTCTTCCTATTGTTCTTTTTGGAGTCTGTGCAGGGCTGATTTAGGAAGCCTATAAGATAGTATACCTATGATGGATATCCCAGTACTTTTTTTTTAGTACTCAGTACTATAATGATGATGATGATGATGATGATGATGATGATAAAATAACTGCCATTTAAATAGTACTTTTAGTTTTCTACATTGCTTTACTATCATCTCATTTGATCCTTACAGTAAACCTGGGAGGAGAAGCTATTATTATCCCCATTTTACAGATGAACAAACAGAAAGAGAAAGAGCATAAGCAACTTGCCTAGTTTCGCATAAGTAGTAAGTGTGGGAGGCCAAATTTGAACTCAGGTCTTCCTGATTTTAAGTGCATCGCTCTATCCATTGTGCCACCTAACTGCCTTTATAGCTTCATTCTCCTTTTACCTCCTGGGAAATGTAGTAACTGGGGAGATTAACCCAAATGGGGCACATTCAACAGAGGAAGTGGTGAGATTGACAGGATGGAAGAGGGATATAGAATGTTGGAATGAGGAGCAAAAGTGGCTATGCTCATACATCATGGGAGCCCCACCTCCCCAAGCTGAGAAGACTGAGGAATTGATGTCTTATTCCTTCAATACATTGGAGTAATCTGGTGAGGTGAATTCTAGTTCCAGATTATGCTAAATTTGAGAGCACTGATCAGACTCAGAAATGTCCAAGATCTCATACATCTATAAGAAATATGGCACTTCACAGTATGAACACTGTGTTCACTCAAAGAATAGGTTCAGAAACAGAAATCTGTGAAGATGTCACCTTCCCCCGCCCCCAACACCCGCCATGAGACTATATTCCTGTGGGGGTGATGGGCAGGTTGTTCCCCAATATTTCTATCATCCCAGTTTGACCATGGGCCTAGGATTTATGCCTCTGGGTGGGTGGGTGAGGGAGGGTTGGGAAGAGACAAATTGATTTACTTAAGCCAGCTTGTGTTGTTGCTCCTGTGAAGTACTCACTTGCTGTCACAATCTTTGAGGTAAATTGTTCTTGTTCTTAACTCAAGATGGAGTCTAAATGATTTACTAAAAATGGCTAGATCAAAAAAATGATGAAGAATTCTCTCACTCTCTCTCTCTGTGGAGGGGTGGAAGTGGGGAATGGAATGAGGTTTGGGTGGGAAGGCAAAATGAGCCAATGAGAATATCTAGCAACAGGGAAAGCAGGTTCTCTGACCCGAGAATTACAATAAAATAATGTTGAAATTTAGGAAGAGTTCATATCTGACCTCGGACACTTACTTGCAGTGTGACCCTGGGCAAAGCATTAACCTCTTATTGCCTCAGTTTCTTCGTCTGTAAAATGGAGACCCTAATAGCACCTATCTCACAGGGTTGTTGTGAGGATCAAGTGAGATGATATTTGTAAAAAGCACTTAGCACAGTGCAGTATAAATGTTCATTCGCTTCTTTTCCTCTTCCCCTAGAAAGAATGATGCCTTTTGGCTTTATATCATTGTTGTTTCTGGTAAAAAAAAAAATGCTCTCCCACTTCCTAGATTGTAATTCGCTCCAATTTTCATCATTATTGGGACGAATTACTTAATTAAATAGCTTTGCTAGATGGAATCTCACCATAGACACCTGTTTCATCTCACACTGGTCTGACTTGGGAAGAATTATTGGCTGTAAAAAATACTAGGGATCTCTCTTTCATGACAGAGCAAGATAGAAAGTATAAGGCTACCGAAAATTACTTGAAATCTAATCAATTACAGAAACATTTTCTTTTCCATGTATAACAAGTTTAGATTGTTTTTTAATATTGTTAACATACTTATCAGATGAATGTAGATTTAAATTTTGGACAGTTTAAAAAATAATTATGACATATAATGAACACAGTATATGCTTTCCAGAGATAAAAGAAGATAATAAAATTCTTCAGAGATGGTTTTCTTCAAATTTAGGGAAATGTGACCTACAAACAATTTTATCAGAAAAAATAAATTCACTTGTAAGAAAACTCTTTGACATTGCCTGAGACAAACTGACCCCTTCTGAGTATAATTACCACGTTTAATGCAGAGCTTCTCTTGTGCAGACCTATGTGTTCCTGGAAGGTAGGGAAAGTCTTTTTGCGTTTTTCTTTTCTGTATCCTCCTAGCACCTGGTATGAGACTTTATGCACAGTAGCTACCAATGAATATCTTTCATCTTATCATTTCAATCACTTGAAATTCATATCAGTGCCTATTTTTAAAACTGGCCAACAAAAATGCAATTAACAGTAATCTTCAGTTAAGTAAGAATGCCTTTTCACTTCTTTCTCCTCATGGGGACAACTCAGTGTTGCAGTTAGAGTAAATTTGATTAAAATGGAGACAATGTAATTTAGCTCACAACTCAGTAGGATTGTAGAGGCCATAACCTCCAAAAAGGATCTATTACAAACCCAAAGTTATTTCACAGCCTCAGGAACCACAATTTCCACTTCATATTTCCTAGTCTTTTAAGGAATAAAAAGGAGGTCCCCTTTTTCCTCTTTTCTTGTCTGTGATTTACAATGGAAAAAGCTCCTTAGACAATGACACTTACTTTTGTGCAAATGTTGGTCAAAAATCTCACGTAGGCCTGAAAGAGAGCAAGTAATCTGTGTTCAGCATGACTATCTTTTCTACTTTCTCCCCAAATAATGGAGCCAAATTTGGGTTTGTTCATGTAAAATTATTTAACGTTTTTCTGTTTGCATTTTGTTAAATTTTAAATTGGGGGAGGATGAGAGGGAGAGAAAATAAATACTTTTTATCAAAAAATAAAGAACCTCAGAATTGGAAGGGAGATCACTTGCTCCAAGGCATGGTTAAATAGCAAATCTGTCCTGCATTATCCAGCTAGTTAATTGTTCAACCTCATCTTGAAGAACTCCAGCTGTGGGGAGCTCACTATGTTCCCAAGCCATCCCGTACCATTTTTGGATAGCTCTAATTATAAAGAAGTTGTTCCTTATATCAGAGGAAATTCCCCAGTAAGAGAAATCAGGAGCAATGAATAGAAATTGCAAAGATGCAAATTTAGGCTTGATTTTAGAAATAAACAAACATCCAAACCATAACTTACTAACAATTAGAGCTGCCTAAAAGGAGAATGGGATTCTTCAGGAGGCTGTGGCCTCTTGTTTGTCCTGATTTTTGAAGAGGATCAATGACATCATGAGTGATGTTTTGACTTGTGAGTGAATTGGATTTAAGTGAGGCAGAGTTGCACTAAGTTGTCAGCCTCACTCTCTCTTCCTGAGTCCTTGAAGTCTAGTGGCAAGACAAAAGTTAGGATGACTGGCAATGGCCTGGGATGTAGTAAATGACCTTAGTGATCTCTTAGTCATTAGAGACCTAGAGGATTATAGAATTAGAGCTGGAAAGGACCTTAGAAATCATTGAACGTAGACCTTGCCCTTTCTGCATTTTGTAGATGAGGAAACCTAGGTCTAGAGAAGTTAAGCTCAATTTGAAGGTTGCCCAGTTTATAAATTGCAGAACTAGGTTTTGAACACTTGATCCCCTCTGTCTGAGTTCAAGACTCTCTCCACTGCTCCAATGAACCTCCTCAAGCAGGGTGTGCAAAGGATAATTAACTCCAATATAACAGAAATTATTTGCTATAATCAGAAAAGAGGGACTCTTCCAGTCTCTTTTTATGATATAATATGACCTTGATACCTCACCAGGGAGAGACAAAGCAGAGAAATAAAACTACAGACTAATGTCCTTAATGAACATTGATACAAAAATTTTAAATAAAATACTAGCGTGCAGTACTCACTAACATATTAGAAAGTTTATGTAATGTGAGCATGTTGAGTTTATACCAGAAATGAAGAACGGATTTGACACGAAGACCATCTATCTGATAAACTATATTGATAACATAAGTAACAAAACATGTGATTATTGCAATATATGCTAAAAAGACTTTTGACAAAATCCAGCCATTATTTCTATTAAAAATTCTAGAAAATGTAGGAAAGAGTTAACCTTTCCTTAATATAGTAAATGGTATCTGTCTATATTCAAGAACAAACATTATATGAAATGGAGAAAAGTTCGAGGGCTTTTCATTAAGATCAGGGTTTGCAAAACAAAGATGTCCACAATCAGCCATACTATTTCACAAATGCTAGAAATGCTGACTATAGCAATAAAACGAGAAAGAGAAATTGAAGGAGTGATCATCGGCAAAGAAGAAACAAAGTTACTACTTTTTGCAGATAACGTGATCGTGTACTTAGAGAACACTGGAGTCAACCAAAATGAATCAAGCAGAGTTGGAGAATACAAAATAAATTCACATAAATTGTCAGCATTCATTTATTGTGAACAAACTGAGAAGGAAAAACTAGAGAGAGAAACTCAATTAAAAATAATTATAGAGGCTATAAAATATTTGGGAATGTATACGGAAAGATGTACCCAAGAACCATATGAATCCCACTACAAAGCACTCTTTGCAGAAATAATGACAGGCCTAAATTATTGGAGAAACATTAATTGTTCTTTGATAGATCAAGCGAACATGATAAAAATGTCAGTAAATTAATTTACGTATATTCAGTATTGTATTAAATTTCCAAAAGAATATTTTTATATAGCTAGAAAAAAATAAAATTTATAGAGAGGAACAGATGGTCAAGAATCTCTTTTCATAATAATAATAATAAAAAAGTAGGAAGAAAGGTCCATCTATAAGTTACAAATCTCAAACTGTACCAAATGATAAAATGATTTATTACTATTTTTTTAAAAGAGAGGACAATCATCTGAACAGATTACATAAAGAACATTATAGAAGCAAATAAATGTAATAGCATAGCATTTAATTAACCCAGGGGTCCCAGTTACTGGGAAGGAAGGCTCATTTTTGGTGGAAGACTGCTAGAAACCCTGAAACAGTCTGGCAGAAATTAGGTTTAAACTAATATTTCTTACCAAACATCAAGATAAGTTCCAGACTAATGCATGACCTAGATATAAAAGTTCACATGATAAATAAATTGGAGGATCAAGGAAAAATTTATCTTATGGATCCTGAATAGAGGGAGAGTTCATAATTAAACAAGTGAGAGAATCACATAAGATGAAATGGACAATTTAGATTGTAGAAAATTGAAAAATTTTTGTGATCAAAGGTTAGCAAAGCACTTTACAAATTTATCTCATTATATCTTCATAACTACTCTAGTAGGGAAATACTATTATTTTCTCCATTTTACAGGTAATAAAATTGAGATTTAGAAAGGTTAAGT
The DNA here is from genome assembly GCA_028627135.1 of Pseudochirops cupreus. Taxonomy (NCBI): domain Eukaryota; kingdom Metazoa; phylum Chordata; class Mammalia; order Diprotodontia; family Pseudocheiridae; genus Pseudochirops; species Pseudochirops cupreus. The sequence goes on along the minus strand of CM053582.1, from coordinate 319,337,405 downwards.
GACTTGCTCAAGGAGTCATGGTAAATGGCTAAGACCAGTTTTGAATTCTGGTCTTCCTGATAGTCCAGGAGCCTAGTCACAGCACCACTTATCTTCCTTAAGTTTGAAGGGAAAAAATTGGGAAAAATCTTTGCATCAAATTTCCATGATAAGGTTCTCACTTCCAAGCTATATAATGAACTGTTTTAAAACTTATAAAATTTTTCCAACAGATAAATGATAAAAATATATCAATTGCACTTTCAAGGGAAAAAATAATCTAGTGATTATAGTGATATTAAAAAAAATACTCCAAATCACTAATAATTAGATAAATTCAAAATTAAAGAAACTTTGAGGTTCTACTTCATACCTATTAGAGTGAAAAGATGACAAAAGGGGAAAATGACAAATATTGGAGGAGCTGTGGGCAAAAAGGCATACTAGTGAGCTGTTGGTGGAACTGTGACATGGTCCAGGAATTCTGGAAAGCAATTTGCAGCTATGGAACAGTTGCCAAAGTGTGCATATCCTTTGACTGAGCTATACCACTACTAGGTGTGCAAAAGAAATCAAAGAAAGAGGAAAAGGATGTGTAGTTACAAAAAAAATGTAGCTGATCTTTTACTGGTAGCCCATAATTTGACACTAATGGGCTACTCTCCTATTGGGCTATGACTAAACAAATTGTGGTATATGATTATAATGGAAAATTATTATACCACAAGAAATGATGAAATGGGCAATTTCAGAGGAAACAGGGGAGATATTTATGAACTGATATAGAGTAAAGTGAGCAGAAATAGGAGAATAATCTTTACCACAATAACATTATAGAAAAAAACATTGAAAGACTTTAGAACTCTGATCAACTCAATGATAGACAATGATTCCTGAAAAATGACTATGAAACACACCACTCACCTCCTGAATGAAATGTAATGAACTTGAGATGTAGAAAGAGATAAATTTTCAGACATGACTAATGTAGGAATTTGTTTTGCTGGATGATGTAGCTATGTATTTAGGATTTGTTTCTCAGGATTTAAAAAAAAATTCAAGGGTAGAAAGAAATGGGAGGGGCAGATTAAAAATTATTGTTAAAATAAACAAAAGGAAGATGGTTGACTATTTATTGCCTTTGTTACAGAGCACATTCTTTTTGGGTATGGATTGGATTACACAGAGGCTGACGTTTCAACTCTGAAATCATACAATTATGAGAAATCTGCCTCTCTGCGGCTTTCACATTTTTCTTAGTTCTGCCCTCTGAAGACAGGTAAAATAGCTCCAATTTCTCTTCCTATTAGCAACTGTTCCAATTCTTGAAGCCTTAGATCATTCTTTGAATAAATGAATAAATTGGGGAAACATTCGTCTATATATATATCTCTATCTATGTATAATGGAAGTGCTGATGGATAGATGTTTTTAGGGTGGAAATTTCATCTGTACCCAGATGTTTATAATGTGAGTGATGTCTACAATTTTAAGCTGTTTATGAGCAGGGTTGACTATAGGAAAAATGGAAACAAAGAGTAGCTTTTGGCGTCTTTTTTTGCCGTCTTATTTTCAGTGTCCTCTTCTTTCTGTTCTCTAACTTCCCAGAGCTCAATACTTTCACCTTGACTATGGTTCTCTATACCACAGGTGCTCCCAGTGTTCTGAAATTCTCTTGATTCTCCTTCTGTGAGTTCCCTCAACCTCCCACCAAAACCACCCCAAACCAAACCAAACCACTCAACTTTCTGGTTATTTGTTAGCTGGTTAGCTGAACCAATAAAGTTAAATAGTAATGCCTAATGATGGTTCAACATGTTATTCCCCTAGGATGTGTGTGTGTGTGTGTGTGTGTGTGTGTGTGTGCATGTGTGTATACACAACATATGTATATATGCAAATACACATACACATACATACGTACATGTATCGTCTTTAACCTAGAGAGATGAGAGGCTACATTGGGGAAAAATGATGTGTTTGGCACACCACGCATAGTAGTAGCCATCTTTACTTTTACAGAAATGTGACTCTTTTTGAAAATTGTTGGTTTAGAGGTGCAAAAATATTCAAGCTTTCTAAGCTGGTGGAAAAAAAATTCTTCAGCATCCTGGCTAAAATAAATCCGTGCTCATCTGTCAAAAATAAGGAAGCTCCTCCATACTTGTTGAAATTTTTTTCTGGCAGTGACAAGACACTTTTTAATTAACATCAGAGTTAATATTAAAAGCTGTTGTAACTGAAAAGTACCCTTGATAGTTACTGTCACTCCTCTGCACGAAAATTTGGAGATGGGACTGTGTGTATTCTTGGAGATTTAGAATCAATTAAAAGCAAGTTCCCAAAATAGAGGATCTGTGTGGGTTCTTGTTGGCACTTTTTCCTTGTTCATTCTCTGGAGTTCATACCATCCACAGATTCACACCTGCAGCCCAACAGCACTTGGCAGGGTTCATAGAATTATTGAATCATTGAATCTTAGAAATGGAAGGGTCTCTAGAGGTCATCTAATCTGAAATATACCACCTGTTTCTCAAATTTGTTTAGAATCAACCTTACTCAATAATATAGTAGTAACGATGCTGTATGGTTTGGATTAAGGTGAAGTTTCTAGTACTGATTTTTCTATGGGTAACTCTCCTAAAAGGAGAAGAAAACAGACATACCTATTCGTGTTTTACATGCTGTTGTTGAGTAATATTCTGTCGAAACCCTAGTGAAGTGAATTGAAATGGTCTAAGGATGAAAATATACCATTAGGTAGAATTGCAAAGCAAAGATATTAAAATGAGTTTGTCTATGTGTTCTAGTTCTCTTTGCAAAACAATAAGGGTGGGCTGGGAGGGAACAAGGGAAAGGGTAGCATAAGGGTAGAATTTGTAATTGCCATTTAGAACAAGGGGATGCTAGGATTGGGGCAATCCATATTGCCTTCTTGTCTCACGGAAGTCATTTGAATCTGAGAAAATGATGCACAGAGAGATATTGTCAGATTTATGATGATCTGGGCAGGGAATATGATTGCCTATCCTCAATCTGGGATCAAGACATTCTTTTCTTTTGTAACAGGAGTGGAATCAGGGTGACAGGATAAAAGGATGATATCTGTGCTTTTCATCTTTCCTATCTCCTTTTTTTCCTTGGATATGATGAGAAGAAAAATAGGGAGGGCATGGGTTTCAAGCATAAGCATGACTCGAGAGTAGTCAGGGTCAACTCAGACATCAAGGATTGACATGATCATTATAGCTTAAAGATTTCCCTAAGACAGGGAGGCAGCATAGAACATCCAAAGCCACCCCAGTAAAAGCATCATTGATTCGAAATTGGAAGGGGCCTTAGAGGTTATCTAGTTCAATTCTCTTAATTTACAGATGAGGTCTGGAGAAGGCAAAAGACTTTCCTAGGGTCGTCTGTAGAGTAAATAACACAGGGAGGGTTTGAACCCAACCTCTAACTCCAAAGCCTGTGCTCCAAATCCACAACACTTCAGGGATTTTTGTCAAGGGTTAAGTGGAAAAATCAACAGAAGAGAGACAACATAGTACAGTAAAAAGAACTCTGGACTGAGAATGATGAACCTGATGTTCTAGTTCCACACCCAAATGTGTGAGTGATCTTCGGACAAATCATTTCAGTTCTTTGGGCTGTAACTTCTTCCTTTGTAAAGTAAGGGAGGTAGACTAGATCTGTGATATCAAACTCAAATAGAAACAGGGGCCACTCCCTCATAACATCCTTGTAGGCCATATATTGACAGTTTAAAATGTAATATTGTCTATTTTTTAGATAACTCTAAACTCTATTGAGCTTTGATTTATTTTCTTAAATATTTCTCAATTATGTTTTAATCTGGTTTGGACCTTGTTTAGGAGCATTGCTGACTGTGTGCTGCCAGGTCCCTCCCTGCTCCCCCTTATTTGACACTCTCTGGTTTAGATGACTTCCATACCCAACACTATATGATTCTGCATCTATGAGACTTCTAGAAAGAATTACCTTAAGACAATACAGGCAAGGTTACAAGACCTTGGTGTTTTTCATAAGTAACCAGCATTGGAACTCAGAAAATAATTCTGAGAAGCTTTTTTGAGAAATAAATACTTGACATAATGCCATGGGCAATAAGGTCCTCATCAGAGATGGGCAGTGAGTTTGATGCTAATTATCTTATTTAAAGGTTTTGAGGATGAAATAGTTAAAATGTTGGCTAGGCAAAAAAAATGTAATTAATTTCAAATGAATTAGTGATTCAAACATATTTTTTAAAATCACCATAAAAATATAAAGAACAAAGAAATGCTACATTTCACAACTGTGGGGAGAGAATGAATTTTTTTTAACAAGCTCTAATTTGGATGAAATTACAAAACTAAAATAGATTAAGTAAAAATAAAAATCTTTCCCATAACAAAAACAACATATAGAAAAGGAGGAAAACAGAAACTTAAAAAATCTTTGAATCAAACAGATAAAAACCTGAATTCAATGTTTATTAGAATAAGAAATATTCTTGTAGATGAGTGGTAACAAGATGTATTCAATTCTTTCAAAGGAGACACAAAATTTTAATAACCACATAAATATTCATAGTAGTTATCAAACAGTAAAATGTAAATTAAAACAACTCTGAGATTCCACCTGACTCCCATAAAATTGACACATCATAAAAAGATGACAAAATTCATGCTGATATGGCTGTAGTTTCTTGAAAGCAATATGAGTCTATAACGATAGTTACAAAGATTTATATATTCTTTAACTACTACTGTGATCGTAACTCAAGGAGGTTATTGACTGGAGAAAAAAGACTTATCTATAAAAAATAATTCTAAGCAATGCTATGTGTAGGAGCAAAAACCTGTCAAACAATAATTGAAGAATGGTTGAATGACATGATATAGGACATAATGGAATATCATTGCTTCATAAGAAATGCTGATTATAAAGGATTCAGAGAAATATAAGACATATGAAGTGACGTGAAATGAGTAAAGAACTTAAAGAATAGCATAAACTCCAATGACAACTGTAGTATTAAAGATGACATTAACAACAACTTTCTTTTGATAGAAAGGACAGTCAAAAAAGGATTGCAAAAGCAAGAAGGATGGCGCAAATATTTTTGTGTCAAAGTCAATATGCACGTCTTTTGGACTGACTGACTGATTTTGTGTGTGCATGTATTGTAATTTTATTAGTGTGAGGAATTTCCAAGTGTGGAAATTCCTTGTTCCAGTGAAGATTGTGTGTAACTTATTATTAAATACTTTTCTGGGATATTGAGATGCTAAGTGACTTGACCATGATCATACAGCTAATATGTATCCGATGAGAATTTGAACCAAGTTCTTCCTGACTTCAAAGCTGGCACTTTATCTACTCAGTAAGAAAGATAAACTTGTAAACACATGTACAGTCTTTCGTATTTTGGGAAGTGTGAGGAATTTATCTTGGTTGTTCATTTTTCTTTTCTCTATATTTGAACACATATTTGTCACTGGAAGGTAAGATACAATTTATACATTTAAAAATGCGTTGACTAAAAGTAATCATTTAAATTAGTTTTGCTTTACTTGTTTCCATATCTTGCATTTTATAATAGGTCTAATAAAGTGATTCATTTTATTTTTATTTTATATTTCCTCCACTCCAGTCCTACCCAATAAGTTAAGCCAGAATTTCATAAATACGGAATTTCATATCTGACAAAGACCTCCAAGGCAATTTACTTCAAGTTTCTCATTTTATAGATGAAGAAACTGAGGCCCAAAGAGATTAAATGACTTGGGTAGAATTTGAATGCAAATCACAGGTGTGATTTGAATTCAGGTCATCTGACTCCAGAGCCAGTGTCTTTTCTGCTACACCAAGCTTCTCCTAAATCTCTCAACCGCTGTTAATAGAATATTGTGGGATGTCAGAGCTGGCAGGAATATTAGGAGTGATATAGGCCTCTACCTTTATTTTATGCACAGGGAAACTAAGACACTTAGAATTTAAGAAAATTAGTTAAGGTCTCATAGGTAGGAAGTAGCAAACTAGAGATTCCAACTTAGTTCTTGATTCCAAATATTAAATAGCTCTTTATCAATTGTGTTGAACGGTTGTTGTATTCTCCTGTTGTCCTGAAACTGGTTAATAATAAAACTGGTAAATATAAAATCTGGTTAATATACTAGGTAGAGGCCCCTGAATTATTCAATCTTTGGTTCATTTTGTACCTAATAAGACCATTATGGGAAATCTCCACATATAAATTAAATAAAATTCATGTGTAAGTCTCCATAGATATGGGCAAGGGAACCTCTAGTTCTAATTTAAGCATGTAAGGTAACAGCTAGGTGGCTTGGTGGGTAGAGTTCCAGGCCTGGAGTCAGGAAGAATCATATTCCTGAGTTCAAATCTGGTCTCAGATACTTGCTAGCTGTGTGACTCTGGGTGAGTAATTTAATCCTGTTTGCCTTAGTTTCCTTTTCTGTAAAACAAGCTGGAAAAAGAAATGGCAAGTCATCCCCTTATCTTTGCCAAGAGCACCAACTGGAGTGACAAAGAGCTGGACATGAATGAAATAACTGAATAATAAAAAGCAACAATGTATATGTGTTTTTATATGAATCCATTTTAACCAATAGAAAATGCAAGTCACAAGACTAGCCCCTAAATCCAATTTAATAAAAAAAAAGTGTTCATTAAATACCTATGATGTGCAAGGTACCAAACAAGACTATGGAGTTATAAAGACTAAATAAAAAGGAGGATTTGCATTCAAGAAGCTTATTTTCTATTGGAGGATACATCATATAACTTACATATGTATATAAATTACAATTTGAGGAGGAAAAGTACACTAATAATTATGGACATCAAGAGAGGCATCCAGTAGCAGGTGACACATGACCTGAACCTTGATTGTAGCAAGGACCTGTAAGAGGTGATGGTGAAGAGGGATTACACTCCATATCTGGAGTCCATAGATGGAATACTGAGTATGTGGAGCAGTTTTGCTGGACCACAGAGTATGTGATGGGCAATAATGTGAAATGAACCTGGAAAAATAAGCTGTAACCTATGAAGAATGTTAAATTCCAAGCTAAAGTGTTGATATTTTATCCTTCAGGCAATAGGGAGTCACTGAAGGTTCTTAAGAAGGGCAGTGATATGAGGAGACTTCATAGAGTACTTCAGTAAAGGTGTCATATATAAGAAAATATTCTTAGCAGCATTTCTTGTGAGAAACCAGAGAAATAATCATAATCAATACAGCTATACTTCTTTTCTTTGTCCCACCTTTCTTTCCAGGGCACTGAATTTTAGATATTTCTCCTAAGGAAAATGAATTTGGAGCTGCTGGAATAGCAGACAACATTCTGGTGATTCTCACATTCGCTCCAAGGACACATACAGACCTCTAGCTTTGTGGTATTGCTCTAAGGTCTGGATTTCTCCCGAAAGGAAAACAAACTCGAGATTCCTGATGAGATAACTTCCTTTCCATCAAACCATTTGAATGAAGGATGGTAGCAGGGAAGGGCTGATGCTCCATTGATGTCACGGCTTCAGTGTCTTGCTGCTTCTTCAGTCATGGGACCTTACACATGATCCTCTTTCCTCCAGGAGGTTCATGCTGCTCAGGAATGTCCCCTCCTCTAGTTAGAATGAATGATAGTTTCTCAAATGAATTTTGGCTTGGTGGAAAACTGGTTTCAAGGTTGGCACTATCTAGGAATGCCCCTTTCTCTCTCTTGAGAAGGCTGAATTCTACATTTATGCTGTCTGTAAGCTCCCTTTTATCTATCTAAAAGGTGAGTTGCTAGAACTTTCCATGAGTTCGATATCATCCAAGAAATCCATTCTCCTCTATCCAGGCATATGGGATCAGGAACTCAGGTCCAGGAACTCTTCTCTTTGAAGATCATACTCTTTGGATGATTGCAACATGCCTCTACTCCACAACTGAACAGACTTCCTCTTTTCCCAAGGAATCAGATCTCCTCTTAGATCTACTCTGCTATATGTTCTGTCCTCTGAAAAGGAATGAGAGAGAGACAGAGAGCGAGAGAGAGAGAGAGACAGACAGAGAGACAGAGACAAAGAGACAGAGACAGAGACAGAGACAGAGAGTTAGGGCTCACTGCACCTAATCAATGCCAATTCAGGCCCCTATTATCTCTCACTTAGACTCCTAATTAGGCTCCTGGCCTTCAATCTGTCATCTCTCTAGTCCATCCTCCACACAGCTGGTAATTGGGTAGTCTTTAAATACTGGCTTGACCATGTTAGTGCCTTGGCCAAGATGTTGTAGAGGGGTCCCTATTTCTTCTAGGATCAAATTCAAACTATTATGTTTGGCTTTTAAAGACCTTTGCCATCTGGTTCTTGGCTACCTTTCCAGGCTTGTCATAGGTTATTTGCCTTCACACATTCTGTTTCAGTGAAATTGATCTACTTGTTTCCAACACACCAAATTTTCTCTTCTCCCTTTGTGTCTTTGCATATGCTGTCTCTCATGCCTAGAATACATTTCCTCTTCACCCCACTTGTTAAAGTAGTAGTTTCCTTCAAATCTTAATTCAAATCCTATTTTTTTACATGATCAATTTAGCTGATAGTATATTTTTCCTTTTACTCAAAATTATACAAGGGCTGTTGTGAAAATCAGATGACATAATATGGTCAAATTTGAAAATGATAAAGCTTTACATAAATGCTGGGCATTATTCTTATCATCTTCATCATTATTTTATTTGTGATCAAAATGCATTGATTGTATAGCTAAGCTATTTGATTACATAAAACCCTTACATTTATATGGCCAAAATAATTGATTTACCTAAAAGATGGTTCATTTGGTGACTAATTATTTATAGGATAATTGATATAAAACTGTAAGGGAACTCAGAGGCCATTTTATTCTGTAATTGAGGAAACATTAGAGATGGAATTTGAACCCAGAGTATCTATATCCAAAGATAGAGTACTTTCTACTTTATGAAAGCATTTGACTTTCTTCTGAGAGTCTTAGAATTATTTATATACCTTGAAGGTTGGTTGGAGAAAGCAAAATCTATCTAGGGGAAGAGACTTACCCAGGGTCATTTATTAAAAGACTGGTAGGGAAGTGAGAGGCATCTAGAACTTGCCAGTCTCATGGCCTCAGCTTGTAATTTTCCTCCCTAGAATCTTAAAATATAAGACTAACTAAGCCATGCAATTTTCATGTGTCACATTGACATTCTAGGCTTCCTCATTCATGTTCTGGCATGTCAATTCTTTTCTTTTTTTTGGAGGGGGAAGGGCAGGGCAATTGGGGTTAAGGTCACACAGCTACTAAGTGTTAAGTGTCTCAGGCTGAATTTGAACTCAGGTCCTCCTGACTTCAGGGTCGGAGCTCTACTCACTGTGCCACCTAGCTGCCCCCGTGTCAATTATTTTCTAACAGATTCATTTGTAGGGTCAGTGGTCTTCTGTCATCTATTATTTATCTGTCATCTGCTATAGTACAGCAGTCATTTTACAGATCAAAGACTAATTAAATAGTGAATTAATCCATTCATCCTTTTATTCATCTATCTATTAATAGATCTATTTATTGTGTTTATTTAGAGGAAGGAAGGTGGTAGAAAGAAGGGGTAAATGTATTGGTGCCTCGAATTGCAATAATTAATTAACCAGAAAGGAACAGGAAAAGATACTTTGTCTCCATTAATATTAAAGGACCAGGAACTAATTTTTAAAATTAAAAATGTTTGTCTTCAATGTGAAAAAAATCTGATGAGAGAATTCTTAAAATAGGAAAAATGTATTGCTATGGAAAGGGGGAGTACTGTGGGAGGAAAGGAGGGTCATCACAGTAATGTAACAAAAAGTAGAAAAGAGCATTAAATGAAACTTATAAACAACATACACAGAAGAAGGAAATTCCAAAAGAACGGTCGGAAGGACAGTTTTGGTACTATCTTGTTAAAACTGATGTATACGGATGATATATATATATATAGATATATATCTATATATATATATCTATATCTACATATCTATATCTATCTATCTATCTATCTATATATATCTATCTATATCTCTAAACCCACAAGGCATACAAAATAGAATCATGCCTCCATATTTAATACTCTTTTTCAATCAATTGATCAATCACTTAATCTGTCAAAAAACATTTATTTACTAATATGTTTTAGGGACTGTGCCAGGCACTTAGGATCCAAATACAAGGAAAGAAATTATTCTCAGGCTCAAGGAGATGACATTCTAATTAGACCTTTCTTTTATATGGGCAGCTAGGTGGCATTGTGGATAGAGTGCTAGGTCTGGAGTCAGGAAGATCTGAGTCCAAATCCAGCCTCATATAGTACCTGTGTGACCCTGGGCAAGTCACTTAACCTTCTTTGCTTCAGTTTCCTCATCTGTAAAATGAGCTGGAAATGGCAAATGATTTCACTATTTTTGCCAAGAAAACCCCAAATTGGGGACACGACTGAACAATAACTTGTGTATGGAAGTGAAAAATTAAAAATTGTTCTCACTACCCTATGTATGATGGCATTTTGAATTCAAATACAATCTAGAAATCATTTAGTCCAACCTTTTCTCTTTTTTTTCTCAGTTGGAAAAACTGGGTGTAGAGTTAAGTGAGTTACGTGAAACCATAGAGAGGTTAAATATGAAAGTCAAGCTTAGAATTCAGCTTATCTGACTCCAAATACAGTCCTTTTTCTAGGAGGTTACTTTGCTTCTACTTCCTATTTCAGAGAAATATAAAAATGAATAAATATTTTTCTGAAGGTTCCATGTTAGATTGGCATTCACAACATTTCTCTGGCAACTCTCTCATTTGGAAGAATTGCGGGGAGAGGAAAGCATGGAAATGCAGAAAGGAATGTCACATTGTAAAGTGTAAGGATCCTTTCTATAGTTCTCAGGGCATCTGTCTACTAAAATCAATTCCATTAGTTCTTCTGTGTCCAAAGATCTTTAGCTCTTATAGCTGCCATTCTAAGCCAGATTCCAGGGCATATACTTGGCATTTTTCATGTCTCCTGTTGTGTCCTCTAAGGTAATTACTACCACTCTTTGGACAACCTGATGGTCTCAGTACAACAAGCAATGAAGCTTGGTCCAGGCATGAGAAAGCAGACATTGACATTAAATTGCAGTCTTGAAAAACAGCCATAGTCCTTTCAGTTCCATTCATTTTTCAAAGAAAGTAGCAAGGTCTGCCAGATGGAAAGAGGCTAATTTAGTGGATGGAAACATTTCTGAGTGTCATGGACTATATTCCCAACACTATAGGTCAAATTCTCCTCCATTCCTCAAAAATGTATATTCCTTTCTTCTGACATTTAACTGGCCTAAAATAACATTTTAAAATATGGTCCAGGAAGTAAAAGTTGTCTTTCTATACATGTCACTGATGTTCACAGATCAGATACTTTTCTACCTAACTCTAATTCATTTAAAAGCCTTTATAGGATGTTCCTGACCTAAGCAAATCTTTAAATGACAGGCACAGATGTTCACATTCACTTTTAAGCATCCTCACCTTGGGCATCCATCATTGTTTGGGTCAGTCTTCCAATACTTCCAAAATATTCAGTCAGGCCTGATGCCTCCTTGTGTCCCTGAGCCATCATAGGGGTCATTGGTTAATTAGATATGTGAAAAGCACCTTGGGATACATACTATAAATAAATCTATTTTTGCATTTATAGAAAACTATATAGAAGAAAGAGTCATGGGAAAAAAATCCTTGGATCTCCATACATAAAGACACTGTGGAGGTCTGTCTTAGGTCTGGACCCTTTGTTCTTCTCTGTTGACCCTCTTTCCTGATGCCTGAATAATGAACTCTATCTAGTCTTTTACTCAGCAAATATCTACAACTGGCACTCTAAAAAATCAGGGGAAATCCCTTTGGGCTCACAAGGAAGTTCTAGCATGTCTGTTGTGGGAGGTGAATAAGGTCAGGGTACCATATAAATATTAACATTTTGAGCATAAGTTTGCAAAGCACTTTGCTTATATTAAGTCACTGGAACTTCGCAACAGCTTTGGGAAGTAGCTACTATTATCACTATTTTATAGATGATTAAACTGAGATGGACAGATTTACTTTCTGAGACTTAGAAGCTAGCAAGCATTTACAAGTCAGGTCTGCCCTGACTCCTAGTCCATTGCTTCTCCAAGCTGTCTTCCTATATGGTTCCTCGTATACAAAGGTAATGAGAAAATGGGCAAGTAGGTGCATTGCATCCAAAGGAAAGAAAACCTTTCTTCAAACAATTCAAACAAACTTATTGAAGAAAGTTTCTGGTTGAAATATTATGGGGCTTCTAAACATTATCAGAAATATTGCAGAATATTCACAACTAAAGGGGCTTGGCAACGCAAAAGAATGGAAGAATAAGGTTACTGTCCCTGGATGATCTAATTCATATTTATAAAGTATCTACTCTGCCACCAAATATCAGAGCAAGAAGGAATCTTAGAAAAAATCTTAACAAATCCTGGTACTTCATAAATAGAGGAATGAATTAGAGAGATGACTTGATTTGTTAAGTTTGTTGTTGGGCTTGTTAGAAATTATATTAGAACTCAGATTTTCTTAGCCCCAGAGCAGGGTTCATTCCTATATTCTACACTGTCTCGTGCATGCAGTACTTGAGCAGGCAATATGATGAAGTAAAAAAAAAAAGATCTCTTCTCTCAAGAGATTTGAAATCTCTTTGGGGAGAAATGACTTCCATATAAGACCAGTGCCCTTATAATTTTTTTTTCCTGCTTTTTGAAGGGGGGAAGGCAGGGCAGTTGGGGTTAAGTGACTTGCCCAAGGTCACATGGCTAGTAAGTGTTAAGTGTCTGAGGTCAAATTTGAACTCAGGTCCTCCTGACTCTGGGGCTGCTGTTCTATCCACTGCACCACCTAGCCATCCATCCTTATAAATTTTTAAGGACATTTGAATGAATACTACTAGCTGGGGTATCTTCGATCTCTTGTTCTCAGAGGCAGCAACAAGAATGCAGTGAATCAACTCTGGTCTCCATCTCTCTTTGTACAAGAGTAAAACTCCTTGAATATTGGTCACTAATTTTAATCAAGTAAAGATGAGTAGCGGGTCTGTGAACAGAATATCTAAAAAAAAAATCATTGTTAAAAAATAGTGTAGCAATATATGTGTTTTTAATTACATCAATAAAAACACGAAACCCCACAGAGCAAGACCTTAGTTTCCAAACCACAGCCAATTGGATTACAACTCCAAGGTTGTTGATTGCATGATGATACTAATATTGAAAGTTTTGGTCCTAGAAAAATTAAGTGGAGTTCTAAAAATATTTCTTAATTGGATCAATTTAGAAACCAAGGTCCTTGATGAACATATAATTTTGGCATTAGAGTTTTCAGAGTGTGTGACTATCATGCACCTGGCAGAGATGGATTGGGTCCAAGCTCGACCAGACGTCTGGTGGCAGATGGCTCCCAGTGCAGTTATCTAAACTTGGAATGTGTAAAAAGTTTAATTTTCAGAAGCTGAAACCTCATCTATTAGAGATAAGCCTATACTGAGGTTATGGAATATCTAAGGCTACAAAATGTATAGTCTAGAAGAAAATATTAGTGATCGTGATAATAATAGCTAGGATTTACATAGGGCTTTAAAGTTTGCAAAGAACTCTCTATTATCACATTGAGTCCTCATAACAACTCTCTGATGTAGGGGTTTGAACCATTGGATAAAAGAGGAAATTGACTCAGAGAGAAATCAAAGGACTTTCCTATGGTTACACAGTTAATGACTGAGACAGCATTTGAACTCAGGTCTTCCTGGTTCTAAGTCCAGTATTCCACCAACTGTAGGAGACCAGACTTTCATGCTCCCTCTCTTCTATGAGGCAGATATGCAGATTAGAGTATAATCTTGTCCGGTGGATGCTTTCACTGGATCTTTGAATGACTAAAGAAAGTTTCAGGGTAGTTAATCTTCAAGTCTCTTTTGTGACTCCCTGTTTGTTTGTGCCTCGGGACATGGTTTTAGGATTTAAGTCTTAGTGTATAATAGCCTTGGGCTAGGGTAGGGAGTGATCAGGACCTAAGAAGGGTCGTGCATTCCTTCACGTAGGAACTCCTGCTATGAGGTATATAAACCCTGTGATTTTCTTATACTATGGCTCTGTATGACATGGTTCTGTAATAAACAGACTATCGAATACATCCCCGTCTCTCCCTCTCCCTTTTTCTCTCTCTCTTCTCTTTTCATTCAGCTGATTGCTGAGCCACAAACTGTGCTGGTCGCAGCAACCAACTATACCACCTAGTTCCTTACTAGAAACTACTGAGCTAGAAATATGGAGCCCCAGATTGTGGTCTCTGCTTTAACACCGACTAACTACTGGAGAGAAGGCACATGATCTTTCAGTAATGTTAATGACTGTGGGACAACCAAGGGCAAGGGAAATGGAAGAGAATTATTTGAAATTACCCTAAAGTTGCCTGACCATCGTTGAATGTTGCCAAGCTTTACTTCCCAGCTCTGTTTTTGATAATTTTTATGGATAAATAGATATTCATGTTGTTTCCTCTGGCAGAATACAAGCTCCTTTAGGACAAATACTGTTTCATTTTTATCATTATATCCCCAGCACCTAATACGGCTACTGACTGGCACGTAGGAAGTGTTTAATAAAAGTTCATTGACAGACTGATTTATTGGCTGATTCTCTCGTGTTCCTTTTAGAACACCCCAGAATCATATTTGTTTTAAGAGTATATCATTGTAGTGAATAGAGTACTGGCCCTGGAGTCAGGAGGACCTGAGTTGAAATGTGACCTCAGACACTTAACACTTACTAGCCGTGTGACCTTGGGCAAGTCACTTAAGCTCAATTGCCCTCCAAAAAAAAAAAGAATATAACATTGTATACAGTAACAACAATATTGTTTTAAGAAAAACTGAGTTTTTAATGTTATTATATATACCTAAATTATTATATTTTTTATTATATTATAAGTTATAAATACCTAAATTATAAATACCTAAATTAGTTACAAAGGACCTATGAAGGTAGATACTCTGTGTATCTAGAGAAAGAACTGATAAATAGAAGTGTGTACAGAATGGTTTTACACATATACATATACGATTGTATCTTTTTCTATCCTGTGTTATGGAAATGCTTGTTTTAAGTTCAGAGAAAAAGAAAAAAATATTAGAACTGTATTACTAATTTCAAGATAGTTCTTTGGCAAAATTATGTGTTAGACAGTGTTTTGACAGACTTCTGTTTCCTCTCTTAGTTTACTTCTCTTTTCTTAAGGCACCTAGGGACCTTGTTCTGCTCTTGGCTATCCCCAGCTGGCCAGTATAATTGCCCTCCTAGGCATCTAGGTGGTGCAGTATATAAAGTACTAAACCTGCAGTCAGGAAGACCTGAGTTCAAAGTAAGGCTCAGACGCTTGATAGCTGTGTGGTCCTGGGTAAGTCACCTAATGTCTATTTACCTCAGTTTCCCCAGTAGTAAAGTAAGGATACTAACAGTATCAGGGTTGTTGTGAGGATCAAATGAGATAATGTTTGTAAAGCTCTTAGCACAGTACCTGGAGTGTTGAAGGTCATATATAAATTCTTACTCCCCTTATTCATGCTCTGTTTGGGAAGCACCACAGTAAGCATTTGTTTAATAACTTGTAACTAAATTTTTCTAAACTCCACATTGGGGGCTAATTAATCTCCCACCTGTGGATTCAGCCTTTCCCCAAATTTTGGAATCAATCCTGCCACTACTCAGGGGAGCCCTAAACCAGCACAGCTAGTGGTTCATCTTGTTGTTGGCCTCACTCTGTCTTTGCATCTGGATTCCAATAATTGGGATCTAGCCTCGTTCCTTTGAAAATATGACTCTGACTTGTACCCCAGGTCCAGAAATTGGTCCCCTGCCTTGTCTCCATATGTTCCATTCTCCCCTTTCTTCCCCTTTTCCTTCCAAGGCACAATTCCAGTCTTTCTAAGGACTGGAGTCTAGTCTCTATCCACATTCTTTGGACTGCTACCCACTAGCTGCTCTCAGATCTCCCTGATACCAACTGTTCACCTGTCTGGACTATTGCCTATTGTTTACAGTTTGACACTTCCCTGGTCACCTGCACTCTAAGTTCTAGAAATGACAGTACTAGGTTTGGGCCTATTCATCTATTTTCTTTAAAAAAAAAACAACTAAACAAACGAATAAACAAAACCCTTGTTTCATTCCCTAGCCACTGTCTAATCGTAAGTATTTGAAAATTAATTTACACTACAGTATTAATAGTTACTTCTTTCACAGATATTACCATTTGAAGCGGGAAGGGGCAGTATTTTAATCCAAAAGTTGTAATGACAGAAATTTAGCAATCTGCAATTGACTAGTGAGAGAAATATCTTGGGGCAAGTCAGATTTTCAAATAATATCATATAGGTAATTATCTGTTCCACCTTGGTTTAGGGCTGACTTTGGCAAATTCACTCGTCTGGGATCTGCCATGTGTTTCAGAACTTTTGTTTCCACTATAAGTATTCCAAGTTTCTTAGTCTCCCTCCCACACCCAACCCTTACATATGTGAATCAATCATTAGGTCAGTTCTTTTTTTTTCTTTCCGGATTTTCCATATTTTAATTTTGTCTCCCATCCAAAAACCTAGTAGGTTTTTCATAATATAAACGTAGCCTATTCCAGATGTTTTGTAGATGAAGAAATTGACATTTAGAGGGTGTAAAAACGAGGTCCTTAAAGTCATACAGGAAATTAGAGTTCTTTGCACGTGTGGGAAATTAATTTTATTGAATAAAGGATTTCTTCATGATATGTTTCATTATTCTGGGGTCCTGGAGTATAGTCATAGGATCACAGATTTAGAACTTCAAGAGATTTTAGGAAACATTTAGTTCAACCCACTCATTTTATAGGTGGGAAAATTGACCCAGCATGATTAAGGATATTATTGCCCAAGGTCATGCAGGTCTTCAGTGACAGGGCAGATATTGGAATGTGACTCCTCTGATTCCAAAGCCAACAATCTTTCTACTAAACAGTGGCCTTTATGTGGTCTTATTTGAAGGATAAAACCTCCTAGTTACATAGCATTTCAATGCTAATAAAGCCTGTTCTCATAACACTTTGTGAAATGAGGAAGCAGATACTGTCACCCCCACTTTACAGATGAGAATGATAGAGCTCAGAGGTAATGGGACTTGCTGAGATCACATAGCTAGTAAATATCAAGACTAAGACTGGAACCCAGGTTTTTTGATTCCTAATCATTTAAAGTTCCCAGTTAGTTATGCTAATAATAGATTATTATTAATAGAGTGAATAAATGAACTTAGTACATCTCTAATACTTTACTAGAAGTATTTGGTCCTTCAGATCTAATTACTTCCAGAGCTCCTTTTTGCCTTGCACAGTTATTTCGGTCATATTTGGGGTTTTCTTGGCGGAGATACTGGAGTGGTTTTCCTTTTCCTTCTCCAGCTCATTTCACAGATGAGGAAATTGAGGCAAAAAGAGTTAAGTGACTTACCCAGGGTCACACAGCTAACATGTATCTGAGGCCAGATTTGAACTCAGGAAGATGAGTCTTCCTGACTCCAAGCCCAGTGCTCTAGCCACTGTGTCACCTTGCTCCTCTCCTAATTTGCTAATAAATAGCAAAACAAGCAGATTTTCTTTTTATCACCTTTTGTCCTTTGGATAGAGGTTCTGATGATCAGGAAGAAATTCAGAGAACTATGGGAAGAGAAAACTGGAGCAAGAAAAATCTCTGGTGATGCTCCTGAGAAACTGATCTGCTCACTTGTACGGAGACTTGGTCTAGAGTGAGGCTTAACTGAGGTCAATTTTGGAAGCTTCAGCTCCTGAAGTAGCCCAAAGAAACTTGCAGTATTTCTAGCAGGCTTACCTTACAGAGGTACTTGATTCAAATTGTGCCAGATCAGATCTTCAGGTCCATAGTGCATTTTTAAGGGAGTGATGACTTAATAGATTTCTATGCAGCTTGACTTTGAGAGGCAACATGGATTTGCTGATAGAAGATTGAACTTGGAGTCAGGAAGAGTAGGTTTAATTGTTGCCTTTGACACCTACTAGTGGGCAAGTATGGAGTGGTCACTTAATTCATCAAGGCCCCCATTAAGCTCTCTGAGTTTAATGTTACTGATCTTAGAGAGTATAAGTTAGTGACAGGTTGGTTATTTGCATCCCTGGAAGGAGATTCAGTGACAAGGAATTCCCTTACAATGATAAAATTAGAAAGGGGGGCAGGGGCAAAGAAGACTAGCACTAGAGTTTTATTCACTTTATTGGCCCTGCTTTATCCAACATCAGACTCTTGTGCCTTTCTCAACAAGAGTGCACTCCCTCTGAGGGAACTGGGCATTTTCTTGGAAATCCAAAATTTTGCATTTTCTCTGTTATTTCTTCGAGTTATCTTAACATGGGTCATATGAGTCACATCAACTGCACAGATTTCTGCTTCCCAAGATAAAATTCTTTAAATTTCATATTTGGAATCTGCATAAACACATTTGATAAAGCTTGAATAAAGAAAAAAATGCTATCTTAAAAAAAATCCATTCAGAAAGCTACTAAAGGTCTTCCAGAAGTAGCCCAAATGGAACATATTTCCTCTTTAAATAACTCCTTCAGAGGTGTTGGTTGTTTCTCAGTTCCTTTGGTACCAGCAGAAGGGATGTGTAATATAAGATGAGCAAGAAGTAGCCTTCTCTAGTGCGCCCAAGCTCTGAGGTTCACACTGCTCCAGGAATTAAGCCAGTTTCCTAGCTCAAGTTAAGATCTAACATCTGCCAGGCACCATGCCATCTGTGGAATGGTATTGCTAGATTGCTGCTGGTGAGAATTAAATCTCAAAGATGGTTAAAGCTAAAGCTGTGCCAGGGTTCTCATCCTTCTTTCTTTTTTGGGGGGGGGGAAGGGAAGGAGGAGAGTCTTTTGTCTGGTTGTTTCAAACTGAAGAGGAAGAAGATGAGTCTGAAAATTAGCATTACCTTTTTTTTGTACTTGATTCAGATGTACCAGATATAATCACAAACTGATACATCTGTAATTGGGCATGTCAACCAGGAAAAGATAAGGGCAGAGCAGTCACTGTCAAACTTTGCAGCTTGGACAACATTCTTGGAGCAAGCTACGTATAAGTGGTCACAGGCTAAGTTTTTAATTGGGAGAGGGGGATGAATGCAGAGCAGGGTACAGTAGGGTGAGGCAGGGAGAGCAGCAGGATGTGGGACTGGTCAGGAAAGAGTTTACTTGGGAAGCAGTCCTTCTGATAGTTTCTTTTAGTTGATCTTTCCCTTCCTCCCTTCCTCCCTTCCTCCCTTCCTTCCTTCCTCCCTTTCTTCCTTCTTTCCTTCCTTCCTCTCTTTCTTTCCTTCTTGGGGGGGGGAGGAGGCAAGGCAATCAGGGTTAAGTGACTCGCCCAAGGTCGCACAGCTAGTTAAGTGTCAAGTGTAGAAGACTGGATTTGAACTCGGGTCCTCCTGATTCCAGGGCTAGTGCTCTATTCACTGTGCCACCTGGCTGTCCCATGATTTTTCTTGCTAAACAGGTGTCAAGCTTTATTGTTTCTATGCTGTTAAAGGATTGCAAATCTTTTAGTACCGTCTAAGTTCAGCATACTAGGACAAGGCTCTTATTGCTCTTTCTTAGTTATTCTGACAAAGGGTGAAGATTAAAGGTGCTAATGCATTGGTACTCTCATTTATTATGTCATATGTGAACTTATTGATAGGATTTGCTTTAAACTTTCTCCCAATCAGAAAGCAAACTAGAGAAACCACATCAGTAGAAAATTCACTGGACTCAATGCTTCCAGTCCTTTCCCCCCCACAAATTGGTCTTTCAAAAAGAGAAAAGAAAAAGGAAAAGGTATGAACCTGCGCTCGGAAGGTTAACAATCCCATTTAAAAGCAACGGGAGCTTTACAATTTAAAATTTTCTTTAGGAAGTACAAGAGCCATAATACTGGTGGATTAAAGATTGATGCTTGTCAGCAAAGTGTTTTCTCCTGGCAACGGAAGGCTCAGAAGGCTCAAGCTGTGACCTTTGGAAAGTCAATTTCCTTTTGGCCTCAGTTTCCTCATCTGTATGGTAAGAGGATCAAGCAAAATGATCTGCGTCCTTCCAACTCACACAGCCTATGATTCAATAACTCATAAGCAACAACCATTTTTAAAAGCCTAAAATAGTCTTTGTGAGTCAGAAAGCAGTATTGCATAAAAAGAATGAATTTCTGCATTTGGAATCCCAGGATTTCCATTTGAATGCTGACTCTGGTCAAGTTGCTTAACCTTTCTTAGCCTCAGTTTTCTTATCTGTAAAATGAAGAGGTTGGGCTAGGTTTTTTTTTCCTGTTTTCTTCAATCTTTTAATCTGTGTTACAGTTTAATGGCAGCAAAGTAGAAATCTTCCAGAATCTTAGCGTAAGGGGGGAAAAAAATCCACTGAACTTTTAAGATAACCGGAAACACTTTGTAGCTTCATATCTATGCTTAAAGGTGAGACACTTTCCTATTTTTACCCCCCTCCCCTCCACTACTCCTGAGTTGTTGACTAGCACTAATGAAAGTAATAACAGTACTGGATGGGTCCAGTACAAATTCATTTTCAGTTTTTTCTTGGTCCCTCAAGCTGCATGGCAATCTTTTCATTCAGAACCTTAATTGGGAATATTTGTAACTGGGGCAAGAAGCAGGAAAGGCACCCTCCGTTGCTGGGGTGGGCGCAGCGAGACAGAGACCCCAGAACAGTGGTGTCAAGTAGAAGGATCCCTGCAGGCAGCATATTATCTTAGAAAACCACACATTAATATTATCTATCTCATATTGCATTTTTGTTTATTTTGTCAAGCATTTCTCAATTATATTTAAATCTGGTTTGGCAGGTAGGTGGGCCAGCACTTTGACACCTCTGCCCTACAAGATCAGAATGATGGGGTGAGAGATGGAAGTGAGATTGAATACTGTGGATTGTCTAGTAGCCTCTGATCCAACCTCAGCCAAGCCTGATCGAGTCATGTCCAGATAATAAGACTGAGAAGGAGTTGTCAAATAGGTAGAGATAACAGTAAAACCTAGCAGATTGGAGGGTAACACACATTTAGTAAGTTCTTCCACTGAGCCAGGCACTGTGCGATGTGCTTCATAAATATCCCATTTAATCCTAACAACAACTGTAGGAGGCAGATACTGTTATTATCCTTATTTTGTAGTTGAGAAAATTTAGAGAGACAGGTTAAGTGACTTGCCCAGGGTCGAACAACTGATTAAATGGCTACATTTGAATTCAGGTCTTCCTGAATTAAGTTTAACACTATATCAACTGTATCACCTAGCTGGCTCAAAGGGCTCAGGAAGATGAAGTGGTCAAAATCCAAAAACTTTGGAATGCTTAACAAGAATCAAGACTTTAAAAAGACTGTCTAGTTTATCAATGAAAAAATCCTAAATGACTTCGGGTAGAGCAGTTTCAGCTGAGGGGTGAGGTCCTTGAATCATAGTGGAAAGGGTTGAGAAGTGAGTGTGAAGAAAGGAAATGGAGGTCAAGTAATACATACAGCTTTTTCTTGGACTTTTACTGTGAAAGGGAGAAGAGATACAGTACAATACAGTTTGTATTTTAACTAATTTTTCTTGTTAACGAGTGCTAGTGTAGCTGTGTCTGCCTGAGGAGGTTCAACACCCTTTCCCACTCACCTATGGCTTCCCTTTACCATAACTGTCCCTGGATGCAAATGGCTGTGACCCTGTGGATGCCCAGGAGGCCAGAGGGTTTAGGGACTTACAATGCTTATAGCTTCAGTACCATTATCATTTTAGGATTATAGAAAGTGATGGAAGGGACCCTAAATCAATTAACTGAGAAGCATTTACTGAATTCTTGGAACTGAGGTAGGTAATGGGGGTACAAATAAGAAGAATGAAATAATCCTTGTTCTTTAACAAGGGAGACAAGATGTCCAAAACAGAACTCATTGTCTTTTCTCCAAAACCCACCCTCCTTCCAAATTTCTGTCTTTCTGTCAAAAGCACTACCATTCTTCCAGTCCTTCTGGTTCTTCCCCAGATACTTTGATCAATTTGCGATTTGGTGATTGTGGGTATTACATTTATCAAAGCAAAGGAAAACCACTCCATACATTTCCATCATGTTGTATATCTATTTCCCCCTCCCCAGCCCCCAGAAATCCTCCATGAAGGTCTACCATACACACTACAGATCTCTCTCTCTCTCTCTGTCTCTCTCTGTCTCTCTCTCTCTCGCTCTCTCTGTCTCTCTCTGTCTCTCTCCTTCTCTGATCTCTCTTTTTCTTTCCATTTCTCCCTCCCTTTCCCTTTCTCCATTCCTCTCTGTGTCTATCTTTCAATATTCTGAAGTTACCAGTGTACTAATTAAATTAGCCATCTGCTTTCTCTCCCCACTATACAATTGGCCCATCTTACTTTTTAGTCAGATATATGGCATATAATGTGATTTAATTATCTTCTTGCATGGAAGTTGTCATTGGCAAAGACAGTGCTACAGCCTGTATGTAGCCATTGTATGTCTTTCTACCACCCTTTGAGTTGTTTGCAATTTTAAGTCTGTAATTACAGGGTTATATAGATTTATAGCTATGTAATATCAACAAGCACAGTGGAGAGAATGCCAGACCTGAAGTCAGGAAAACTCACCTTCCTGAGTTCAAATCTGACCTCAGAGACTTGCTAGCAGTGTGACCCTGGGCAAATTGCTTGACCCTCTTTGCCTCAGTTTCCTCCTCTGTAAAATTAGCCAGAGGAGTAAAAGGCAAACCACTCTAGTATCTTTGCCAAGAAAACCTCAAATGGGGCCACAAGGAGTCACATGTGCCTGGAAATAACTACACATCAACAAAACAGCAACAACAGTAACTGGAATATATTTGTTTTTGTGGAAACAAGGAATTATGAAATTTTTGGAAACGCTGGTTTTCCAACTTCAGTAAAACTTGATTTCTTTCTCACAGAGTTCTAGGCCCAATCCACTGTCTATATTCAGTGCTGGCCCAATATATACATATTGATATGTTATTTTGTCAGGTTGCCCATCTGTCTGGAAGGCATAATTTAGATACCATGAATTTTCATCCACTTTGTTTTGTCAGTGTAAGTGGTTATGTCACTTTTTTTCAACTGGCTGAATTTCATTAAGGTTTGTCCTGCTCTGAGTCTTGAAGTAATTAATGCAATGTTATCTGTGAAAAAGGAGAATTTTCATAACCTCACCATTAATAGGAACATTATTATTATTTTTTTGTTTGTTTTTTGGAGGGGGGAAGGCAGGGCAATTGGGGTTAAGTGACTTGCTCAAAGTCACACGGCTAGTAGGTGTTAAGTGTCTGAGGCTGGTTTTGAACTCAGGCCCTCTTGACTCCAGGGCTGGTGCTCTATTCAGTGCCCCACCTAGCCACCCCCAGGAAAGTTATTTTTCATTTGCATTTCTTTCATGATACTGGAGAACATTTTTGACAAATATTTGTCTGTCCTTTCATGGTAACATATGAGTAATACTATGGTGACCAAAAAATCAAATTGAACAAAGACAGAACCTTAAAGCATTTAAGGAGAATTATACATTAAGCATCGAGAGAGATCTTCTAGTATTTGAACATGAACAATATTAGTAATGATAATGTTTGAGGCATGCATCATTATTTTTGCAATTTTAATTAAATTTAAATTGTTCAGGGCATGATTAGTAAATGTATGAATTCTCCAGAACTTTGACTTTTCTTCATTTGTCTTTGGCCCTCCCTGCTGTTTGACCCCACCATTCTCATCGACCCCTCTAGATATGGGGTGGGACTCAGCGTCCTCTATTCTCCCTCATGTGAGCTTTAATCCTTTCTCTTGTGTCTATTTGGCTGGTTCCCATTGACTCTCCTCCTCCTAACTTATCAAGGAAGGCTAATAATTAGAAATTCTGTCTTTTATCATCAAGTACTCCCATTTAAACTCCCCCCCCCCCCCCCCGTTTTAGCGGTCCTGAGGAAAGGGATAAAAGAAAGAGGAGTCTTCTGGCTCTCCTGATATGGTCTTTTGGAAGTATAGCATCTATGCTGATATATAATGAGATAGTACTGATAGGGTGCTAGCCTTGAAGTCAAGGAGCCCTGGGTTCAAATCCCACCTCTTATGTTCAACCTTCCTCAACCTCCATTTCTTCATCTATAAAATAGGTATAATAACGCCTATAGCAAGCTATCTCACCTATGGTAACCTGTGATACAGGAAGTATCACACAATGCATAAAGACCTGCTCCTGGAGTCAGGAAGACCTGTATTTAAGAATAGCTTCTGGCCTATCCTGTCTGTGTCACCTTGAGTAAATAATTTAAATTTCAGTATGCTACATAACCCTCTAAACTTATTAGTTGCAAAATCTGTGCTGACCCGCACTGATAGAGGGGATTTCTTACTAGCAACCATCTGTACCAGTGAAATTGATGGTTTTACTATTCTCTCTTGCAAAACACTACTGAAACATCCCCTCCGAAAGTACCCTGCCTTATAGCATTGTTATGAGGCTCCAGTGAGATAGTGGATGTAACATATGTTGAACACTTCAAGGTACTTGATAAAAATTAGTTATTTTCATTAACAAGTATCCAGGTCCTGTCTAGAAAATGGAGCTCTAGAGTTGTGTGACTATAGTATAATAGAAAGAGCCCTACACTAGGAGTCAAAAGACGCATATTCCAATCCTGATCCCATTACTTACCAGCTGGATGCCATTTGTCTAAGATGCTCTGAGCCTTGGCTTCCTAACCTGTAAAATTTAACTTCATGGGTTGTGCAGATACTCAATTCAATTCAACAATTATTCCTTAAGTGCCTACTATGTGTGAGAAAAGGACCTTGGCACTGAAGATATTGGAGAGATATAGGAGCACAAAATAGGTATACACAGCAATTTGAGGAGACAGAAAAGGCATTAATAATTTAATGAGGGAGAAAAGGCATTAATAACTGGAGGAATAAGGAAAGATTTTGTGGAAGAGGTGGCACTCAAGGTGAGTCTTGAAGGGAGGTAAAAGTACAAATATGAGATAAACCATGTGTGATATTTGAGCACCCTTTCAAACCTGGGCCCATTATTCAAACCATGGTCCCATTTATTGAGGCATTTTATAGGCTAAAAGGTATTCAAAGCCATAGCTCATGAACTGCCCCCCCCCCATCGGTAGGTTTTTTTTTCTAGCCAAATAAAGGATAAATTGCTTTAAAGCAAAAGATTTTTAATCAAACAGTCTGACAAATTAAGTGACAAGAAATGATTCCATATATGCCACACATATTACACTCTACCACAGATGACCACAACAAAGTTGGGGGAGGGAAAAAATGTAAAGAAAACGTGTTCATAGAACTTGAGTGGAAGACACATACAACATATGTGTATATGTCATGGAACACATGTGGGCATGGAACATGCTTGAATGAGACATACATGTGGCCAGGTCACATATGTAGCCAGAGTAAATCACAACTTTGATGCCATAAGTATGCTGTTGATGTCACGCTTTTCTCTGTGTATCCGCTGGGTGTGGTATCTACTCTCTGCTGGGAACCTCTGCTGATTTTGTGGTTGCTAAGGTGCTCTCAGCTACAACATGCTGGTCTTCAGTCTTTTCAGGACCATCTGCTTCTCTTTGCTACCATCTGCTTGGTTGTAGAGCTAGTAAGCTCTCCATGGCAGGAAGGGCTGAAACTCACTTAAGGGACAGTAGAGGACTCTAAGACCCAAACCCAGATATGTAGCCCTCAAAAATCTACAAAATGCTCCAGGTTGACTATTCTTTTGACTGGTCCTTTTCCTTCTCCACTTCCTCTTACTCCTTCAAACTAACACTCATCTAAATTAAGGGCAGAACCCCCTTTTAGTTTTGTTGTACTCTCTAGGAGTATAGTAAAATTCTTGGGAAATATTTCTAGGGCTGTCCATGTTAGAAATTTGTAAAAAAAAAAAAAGCTGTGTGAAGCTGTGGTGGGACTCATCAGATCATGAATTTAAAGCTAGAAAGGACCTTAAGAGACCATTTAGTCCAATTCTCTAACTAACAAGTCTCTCCCCACTCCAATCCATCCCCTCCCCAACGGTCAAAATGATCTTCCTAAAGTGCAAATTCAATAAACAACAATGACTTACTATTACCTCTAGGATCAAATATAAAATTACTTGTTTAGACTTTAAAGCCTGTCAAAACCTGGCTCCTTTTTATCTTTCTCATCTTCTTAGTTATACTACCCTTCACATATTCTATAATCCAGCTACACTGGCTTTCATCATGTCTTGACTGGACTATACTAGTAGCTTGCTACCCACGGTTTTGGCTTCTACTCTCTCCTTTGTTTCTCATGTGACTGTGAAAAGAGTGTGATGATATCATGCCCTTTCAAAGACCTTCAGTTATTCCTTATTGTCTTTAAGGCAAAATAGAAATGATTCTTCTTACTATTTCTCACATGTGGGGTCCTATCTACCAACTCTATGTCTATACATTTCTGTTTCCTGGCTTACTGCAAGACTCAACTTAAATCTCATCTTTTGCAAAAGGCTTTTCCTCGTCCCTTTCATATGCCTTTTCTTTGAGTTTACTTCCCATTTACTGTATGAGTGTATACACACACATGTATATATACATATATGTATGTATGTATATTTATGTGTGTATGTATATATGGTACATGCATAGTTGCTTACATGTTGCCTTTCCAATTAGAATGTAAGCTCCTTAAGGGCAGGGACTACTTTTGCCTTATTTGTTTCTCCAATGTTTAGCACTGTATTCAGTACATAATAAGTCCTTAATAAATGCTTGTTGATTGACTTATGTAATGTTTGCCTGTGTATATACCATACATATATTAATAGTCTATAAGCTCCTTGATGGGTATGGTCTGGGTTGTTGTTCATCTGTGTTCCTAGCAATTTCTTAGCACTGTGCTTAACAAAACTTTGCTCAATTCAATGGCCTCCTTTCTGTGTATTGCTTACCATACCAATTCCCTTCATGACTAGATGTGTGATTCTGAAGACCCATTTCTCTTCTGAGAACTATTGGAGAAGAGACAATGGTTTCATACTCAATTACCAACACAGCACTGTCAGTCAGGTCCCTGGTCAAGGTACGATACTTGATTAGTAGACCATGACTGGCAAAACTGGGATGAGTTTCTATGTTAGGTCATGATGTGTGACATAAGGACCCCAGATCACGGACCAATCATGGCAGGAAGAAGCTGATCTGGCAGCCATTCTGCTCCTTCTCTTTGTGTGGTGGTAAAATTGTTTTTGGTCTTCATGGAAAGGAAACGCTGCAACACAGCTACAGTACACATGAGGCAATGAGAGGCATTAACTGTTCCATCTGGTGTTTCTTAAATAGGACAAACTATTCTTGGAACTCTGTGAAGTGCCTGCTTCATCTCATAAGAGTATGAAATGACTGGGCTTCTTAGTAAGCGGAATAGGTGGAAGATGTGACATTTAAAGCTAAAAGAGAAAATTGAGACATAAGGCATAGCCAAGAGAGTTGTCTAGCAAGTGCTTCTGTTTCTAGAAAACTTTGGCTAATATGAGATGTTTTGAAAATAAGAAACAAAAACTTATTCATGATCCAAAAAAAAGCAACTAAAACAATCCTTATTTAGGAATCAGCCACTTTGTTGTGTCCCTTTGATGACCTGTTTGCAAGTGATGAAATTCCTAGAGGATAAGTGCTCAGAGCCAGGGTTTGGGGACAATATTACAATTGTCATATGACAACTGTCAAGTACCTCTGAGTTTGTAAATATGGGAATTCCCAGTGTGGGAACTCTCTTCATGGATGCTGCTTTCTTTTTTAGAAATAGCATTTTATTTTTTCCAATTACACATAAAGACAAATCTTAAAATTCTTTTTTAAATAAAATTTTGAGTTCCAGATTTTTTTCCCTCCCGCTATCCCCTTCATAAGACAGTAAACAATTCGATATAGTGATATACATGAAATCATGTAAAACATATTTCCATATTAGTCATGTTGTAAAAGAAGAGACAACAAAAGGAAAAAAAAATCCACAAAAAATAAAATAAAATAACATTTGCATTCAAACTTCATCAATTCTTTCTTTGGATGTGGATAGAATTTTCCATCATGAGTTTTTTGCAATTGTCTTGGATCATTGTATTGCTGAGAAGAGCTAAGTCAATCACAGTTGATCACACAATGTTGCTGTTACCCTGTATAATGTTCTCTTGGTTTCTCTCACTTGTTCTCTCACTTCACTTTGCAGCAGTTCACATAAGTCTTTCCAGGTTTTTCTGAAATCCACCTACATGTCATTTCTTATAGCACAATAGTATTCCATTTCATTCATATACCACAACTTGTTTAGCCATTACCCAATTTGTGGGCATCTCCTTAGTTTATGAGTCTTTGCCACCGCAAAAAAGCTCCTATAAATATTTTTTGTATAAGAAGGTTCTTTCACCTTTTTATGATATCTTTGGGACACAGACCTAGCAGTGGTCTTGTTGAATCAAAGGGCATGCACAGTTTAATTGCCTTTTGGGCATAGTATGGATGCTGTTTTCAAACTACATGCAGTTTTACAGTGCCACATGAGAGTAAGAGAACTCTAATGATCTCCCTGTAGTCACACAGCTAGCAAGTGTTAGACATACCAGGAAAAAATTAGTCAGCAACCAGATTTCATGCCATTAGTTCTATAAGATGTCACATAATAAAAGTTCTACCAGCTATGAGCAAAAAGAAAACAAAAAAAGACTTTCTCTTCCCTCTTGTCTAAGGTATTGAATGTAATTTTGGATTCTGGATATCTTAGAGATTTTGATGAAGTGGTAGAAGGTCATTTATCATTTCTCTGTCTTCTCAAGTGTTTGAACCATAGGTTACCAAGCCCCAAATCAATCATCAGGTCAATATCTTTCGGATTAGGCAGTATTCTGTTGTGCCCTCTGGGGAGCCATCATATCAATATAACAAAAGTGTCCAGTCTTATGGGAATGGCCACAGCAGCAATGCCACTTGACACTATGACCCAAATAATGACCCCAATTGATAAGCCTGGTGAAGGACATTAGAAATCAGCTGGCATTGGGTTGGTAAGATAATTTGAAATAAAATCAAAGTTTCTTCTATTTTCATAAAATACCACCTGTTTAATATTCTTTGGGTGACTTCCTGGGGCAATCTAATGTTTACTGTCAGCAATGAAGTGAGCTCTACTCTGTCTCTATGTTTTATTGGAGGCATATCCAGGAATACTGGCAAATGTCCATTATATTCTTGCTTATTTGTGCATATAGAATCAAACTGTTAGGTTTGAAAGGGAATGATAAGTGTTACCTGCTTCAACTACTTATTTCATGCAGAAATTTAATCAATGCCATCAATACATATATTGGACACTTAATAAATATAGATTGTAAAGGTCATTGAAGGCAGAACTGCTTTATTTTTGTGTCCTCAGTGTTTTGAAAAAAGTAGGTGCTTAATCAATGTTTGTTGATTTAGATTGAAATAATTTCTGACAATATATTATTTTCAACAGTTATTGAATGTCTGACTATAACAGTTTATCAAGCTTCTGGAGAACAAACTCACTGTAAAACCCAATACCCCATTTAAAGAAAGCTGTAGTTGTTAGGAAGATCTTCCTGTTGAACCAGTCTGCCTCTTGGTAACTCCTACCTATTGTCCTGCTTCTCCTCTCTGGAGCTACACAGAATAAATAGATTTCCTCATCCAGAACACAGTCTAAATTTTTGAGGGCATTGATAGTGTATAATACACTATGATTAAATATAGACCATGTACTTCTGTCATGTTTCTGCAGTTGATTTTTTGGGTCTATTTTTAGGAATTTACATTTATCACTATTAAGTTTCAACTTGTCAGTTTGTCTCATAAATGATTTACTAATAATTCTTAACTTTCTTTTAATAGTGCAATTTGAATCTTTAGAACAAAGAATTAATGCCATATCTTGCCTGTACTAATTTTTTTTACATTTAAAATTATCTTTATGATGTTATATTTTAATGATCATATGTCATTATTTCCTCAATCCAACAATGCTTGATCCACTAAATTATGTGATGTAGCATAGTCATTGGGCTACAGTACTTGGTCCTAAGAAAACCTGGGTTCAGATCCCAACTATGATCCTGACTAGCTGTATCTCTCTTCACAAGCCATTCAACTCTTTGTGTTTAAGGTTATTGGTAAAGTGAGGTGGTTGGACTAAGGTACATTTTAAAGGTTTCTTTCAGCTCTAAATATGTGATCCTATAACTTCTCTGGGATATGTCTTCTTTCTCTATAAAATGAGGGATGGTCTAGATCACTAAGGGCTCTTAAGCCCTACATATTATGATCCCATGATTCTAATACATTATGAACATGCATTTGATAAAGCTAATTTGCAAATGATGTTGTAATGTAAATGAAAACATAGCAAAACATATCCAAAAACCTCCTTGTAAGTCTAGCTTTCCTACTGAAAGCTTAAGGGCTAAAGATATTATTCACGAAAACTCACAGCATGCCTAAGACAAATTAAGACTTTGGCCTAAACAGCTGCAGGGAGCCATCTCAAACTAGAGATAGACTTGGTTTGTAAAACACATTTGATGTCTAATTAAAAAAATTCTCTGTCAGAATGAAATGGAATCAAAGGATGACACATTGATGTTCTCTTCCATGGAGAAAGAATATCTGCTGATTCCTTTAGAGAAGTCTCTAAGTAGAGCATCATATGATTTCTGTCCTAGAAATAAAAAAGAATCCATAACTATTTTGTGAAGTTATCTTGATGAGATAGCGACAATTAATAAAGGATTTATAGAATTGGAAATTAGGCCAGGTTTCTAGGCAACAGAAGAACAACACCGAGTGACCTTAGAACTGGATCAATCTCTTTATTTCTTTAAAAATGCCATCATAAATTGTGTTGAGATCACACAGCATTAGAGTAGGGTTGTCTTCGATTATTAAGAATTTTCTATGGGAACCTGACATGATATATATCTGAGGATTGAAGATAGCCACTCTTGAATACTCCTTTAAAGACTCACTTTCTTGTTTTGTACCTTCTAGCTCTTTTTTGCAGACTCTATTCCATTTGCTCCTTTCTGTAATTCTGTAATTCTGTCCCCCATGTCTGCAGTATGCTTCTTTTCACCTCTCCCTTACAGAAGCCCTAGCTTTCTGCCAAGGACAGCTCAGGTACCACTTTGTACATGAGGTCTTTCCTTTACAGCCCCAGGAGTTAGTACTCTTTCCTTCTTAAAGAATTGCAGTATTATTTTGTTATTCACTTTCTGTTTACATTTTGTATTTATTTATGTACATGATAAGGAAAAAACAGTATGATGTGGTAGAGGGCTGGCACTGGAGCCAGTAAGATCTGGATTGCCTCTAACTCATACCAACCTTGTAACCCTGAGCAAGTCATTTAACCTCTAGGCAACTCTCCAAAATTATAAGTTGCATAAAAGGTATTGACTTGCATTGATAAAGGAAGTTTCCTTACCTAGAAGTTCCCTAGATTGTAGACAGATGAAAACCAGCTTGACTGGAATGTCTCCAACCTCCCAGGAAGCTTGGATGCCAAAGCTAAAAAACCTAGAGACTGGGCATTACCTTCTTTCCCTTTCCTTTTACTGGATTGGCATAGTTAGAGTTAAGTTCCTTACATCCTTGCTCCCCATTCCTCCCTCCTTATTAGGCAATTTAGAAAATGCTGTCACTTTGCTTATTCTGACTCTATTCCCCTTTGACTAACAGTGTGGTGTTCTATTGATGCTGGCCAGCTTGGTTTAAACCTCCATATAAGTCTGTCTCAAAGGTCCCTGGGCTTTTGATTAAAGTGTTAAAGGTATTGAATGATTCCATATCTGGAATTCACCCCACTGTGTGATGCCCTAAGCAAGGGGCTAAAGGCAATAGAGACTGTTCCCTGTTGTCATCTATTTTCTTCCTCACCTTGTGGGTAGTAATAAAGCTTTATTAACTCTTGTTGCTGTGAAACTCTGCTGCTCTTCATCTAACCTCTTCTGTACCATGTAGATCAATAAATCTAGGCCAACTTCCTATCTCTATATGTAGTAGACCAGACTTTCAGGCTCTCCCTCTTCTATGAGGCAGATATGCAGAAAGAATATAATCTTGTTGGGTGGTTGTTTTCATTGGCTCTATGAATATCTAAAGTAGTTTCTGGCAGTCAATTAGCAAATGATTCCCTGCTTTATTTGTATCTCTAGTAAAGGTCCTGAGGAAGAAGTCTCATTGAATAATTAGCCTTGTGCTGGTGTAGGGAGTGGTCAGGACTAAAGAAGGGTCCTGGCATTTCAATTTACTCAGAGTCTCTGCTATAAGGTATATAAACCCTGTGATTTTCTTATACTATGGCTCTGTATGAAATGGCTCTGTAATAAACAGACTATAGAATACATCCCCGTCTCTCCCTTTCTCTCTCTCTCTCTTTTTTTTCATTCAGCTGGTTGCTGAGCCACAAACTGTGCTGGTCGCAGCATCTATATCCATGATATTTCCCCCCAATATTACCTAAACTCCTTCAAGTCAAAGACTCTTTTTGTCTTTGTATCTCTAGTGCCAAGCACAATGCCTACTTATTTATTCTGTCTTTTTTTTAAACTGGGGCAATTAACTCTTTTTTCTCCATGTAGTTTCATTTATGTTTTCTTGAAATAGAGCTCTGGAAAACCAGGCATTTGTAAAACCCATTGAGATTGAAATAGAGCTACTTGACCATACCTTAAATCAGTGGTTCTCAACCTTCCTAATGCCACGGCCCTTTAATACAGTTCCTCATGTTGTGGTGAACCCCAACCATAAAATTATTTTCGTTGCTACTTTATAACTGTAATTTTGCTACTGTTATGAATTGTAATGTAAATATCTGATATGCAGGATGTATTTTCATTGTTACAAATTGAACATAACCCACAGGTTGAGAACTGCTTCCTTAAACCTAAATCACCCTGGCTTTCACTGATTAATAATAAGTCTCAGCCCAAGCCTTACTTGGTGGATGTTTGGGTTTTGATGGCTCAGAGTAAGTGTGAATAGCAATTGTGTCTGTTCTGGACAGAAACTCTGAGGGTCTTCTACTCTGTTTGATTTTTTTTTTTGAGTAGATAAACTAGGCCATCTTTTCCCTCATTTCTTACCTAGCCTTAAATCACTGAATGGGTGTTGCCTCAGACAAACTGAGACCTGGGAAAGATCTTTGCTTAAAAAGGCCAAGGTTGCCTACTGCATCTGGAGTCATCTCCAGTCATCTTGACCTATATCTTGCCACTGGACTCAGATGACCCTGGAGGAGAAAGTGAGCCTGATGACTTTGCACAGTCCTGCCTCACTTAAATCTAATTCACTTGAAAGTGAAGACAACGCCCTCCTGATATATGGCCCTTTTTGAGAAGGAAGGATAAATAACAATGGTTTGAAGATAGTAAACACTTAATAAGTACTTATTGGTTGAACAGAATTAATTAGAAAATTTAAAAGCAATTTTAAGTTATGTTATCCTTAAGTGGTGGTTTAATATTAACTGATTGATCATAGAATCAGCTAAGTATGGTGGAGCAATCCCTGCTCCTGGGGAGGCTGAGACTGATGGATGCTTGAGTTTAAGAGTTCTGATTTGCAGTAGGTCTAAAGAAGATCAGGAGTCCATATATAGTCTGATATCAATACGGTCACATATCATTTTCGAGGTGCCCCAGATTTCCTAAGAAGGGGCAACCTGGCCCAGGTCAGAAACAAAGGAGGTCAAAGCTTCTGTTCTGATCAG
Organism: Pseudochirops cupreus; assembly: GCA_028627135.1. Lineage (NCBI taxonomy): Eukaryota > Metazoa > Chordata > Mammalia > Diprotodontia > Pseudocheiridae > Pseudochirops > Pseudochirops cupreus. The sequence continues at coordinate 319,303,514 of CM053582.1, read as the reverse complement.
CAATGGGGTCAGACTTGTTAGAGGCTGCTGTACTTCCAGTCTGGATAAGAGAGGGCAGCAGTCTGGGAAAAAAAAAGAATCGTAGAAAAATAGAGCTGCCTATTGCCTAGCCCAAAATTTCACTTTACAGATGAATAAACTAAAGCCCAAAGAACATAAAACCTTAGATATAACCTAATCAATTCGTCATTTGATAAATGATGAAATTTTGGCCTAGAGAAAATAACGTGGCCAAAATCACTGGTGCTAAGTATTAATCATTTCATGTGATATTTGCAATTGAGAACTAGGGGCCAAGTTTTAAGATTTCCTATTTAAAGATACCTGATCTATTGATTCAATCATGAAGTTCTTCTTAAAGAAACAAGGACCTTAAATAATAAAGAATATAACATGCTCATGACTGGGCCGCGCCAATATAAGAAAAATGACAGTACTACCAAAGTTAATTTAAAATTTTCCAGATATAACAATGAAACTATCAAACGTTACATCGGAGAAATCAATAAAATAATAACAAAATTCTTTTGGAGGAAAGATCTAGAACATCAAGGCAAATAATCTAAAAAGGCGGGAAATGAGCGAGAAAAAGAGCTTCTAGACCTTAAATTCTACTATAAACATCAGTCATCAAAATCATTTCGTATTGGTTAAAAAACAGAAAACTAGATCAGCGGAACAAGTTAGACAAGACAGAATCAAGAGAAGTATTGCAACTCATCAAGCAAGTTTTGACAAATTCAAATCATAAATTACTTTGGAAAGAACCCCTTATTTGATAAGAATTCTGGGAAAACCAGAAAACAGTCTGGCAGAAATTAGGGTTAGAGCAAAATCCTACACTGTATTCCACAATAAATTCAAACGGATATAATCTTAGTATTGATGATCATGCCATTTAAAAATTCCTCTTCCATGTATTTGGGTAGATGTATTCTAAATCAAACGAGATATAGGCAATTACAAAAGATAAAATAGATGATTTTGATTATATGAAATTAAAAACTCCCTACAGAAACAAAATTAATGCTTTTAGGATAAGAAGGGAAGTGATCGAATAAGAAAAAAAAATCTTTGTGTGAAATTTCTCAGTTAAAGTTTGATACCCGAGATACATGAACAATTAGCATGTGTATGTATTGTCTACTTCATTAGAGTTTGAGATCCTTGAGCCCAGTGCTCTATCCACGGCACTACCTAGGTCCCTTTGACCTAAGAGGTGATACTTGTCCCTATCCCTTTGCAGAGGTAGTAGGTACATGAGTGTACAAGATTTCAGATATTTTTTTGGATATATGTTGCTTGGTTTTGGGTCTGATTTTTTTTCTTTTCTTCCTCTTTTTCTTTTCAAAATTTTATTTCTTAGATGGTGTAGCTTTTAGAGAGAGGGAAGGGTGAGAAATATAAAGGGGAACTTAAGTGATGTAAAACAAAAAAAAATAATAAAATTCATTTAAAAAAGACAAAAAATAAGCATTCTGAACCTTACTAAATACAGTATTCCTAAACCAAAGATGGTGAAAACCAGATAGCCAGCCACGATAATAATAATACATTTCTATTTCCCCCTTTAAGATGTAAACTACTTTACGGTGCACTACCTCTCTTTATCCTGACAACAATCCTATGATTGGGGGTGGGGGACAATATATTATCTCATTTTGTCTTCATAAACCTGGGAAGTAATTGCTATTATTATCTCCATTTTATAGGGGGAGAAGACTGAGGCTCAGAGAAGGATGAGTGATTTGTCTAAGGTCACACAACTAGCTAGGGACTTTAGCAAGAGTGCAGCACATAGATCTTGACATCAAGGCCTACCCTTCATCCACTATGACGCACTGCTCTCACTACTGTCAGCCAGTCTTCTAGTCCATAAATGTACTTGTAAAATGTAGTATAGTTGAAGAACAAAGTGAAGTCATGTCCTCACTGAGTAATCAAATTAAATGTTCTTTAATAATTGGGAACACTATTTGTTTGCTGGAAAATGAATTGTCATATAAATAATTTTAAAGCACTTGTTAAGTTTTGTCATATTCAAAACATGTTTCAGAATGTTCATAAAAGGAAAAATATGTCTGTAAGGGAAGGCTTTTGTTTAGAACATAGCAACTTACAAGCCAGGCAGCCTGGGTGATAGTTATTAGAAGAGAGTGAGGGAGAATTTTTTTAAAATATAGATTTATGCAATTTTTATCCAGTTATGAGAGACACTTCCTAACTCTTGGAAGTTCAACCACGTGAGACTAAGAACTATTTTCCTGACCCCGTCTTCCATAGGCATTCAGATCAAAAGTTGTCTTTGCCATAAGATATTAACAGTGAGGGTGCATGCTCAGAGATCATAGAAATTTAACAACTTAGCCCGAATTGTCCTAGTTTGAAAAGCAGCTTGAAGCCCTCTGGTTACTGGGGGAGCAACTATAGTCACAGACTTCTGGCTGCTGAGACCACAGGCTGTGGCAAGGGAGACTGCATTAAGCTTTTGACCTCAGTGCTGAATGCTACCATCCAGGCTTTTTGGACAGAACTTCAAACTCTGGCTCTTTTTTTTCGTATTGGTAAAATTCTTTCTTTATTTCATATAATGACAAAACAAGAAAGTAAAATTTCACCTTTTAGTTTGTGCAACAGCTAAGTGAAGTAGAAGAATCCCAGGATTAATAGGTCCTGCTACCTGGGTTACAGACCCAGCCTGCCTAACCAGTCTATTGCCATGCCTATAGTGTTTGACCTCTTGGGATCCACACAGGTGACCCCAAGAACAAGGTCAGAAGGCACTACTGGCCAACTAGCCCAGGTACACTGATTCATCCTCCTACTTCCCCTGAAAATGGAATATTTCTCTGTAAATTCACTTATACTGACTGTATCCTTGGACTTTCTGGATATTTTATGAATAATTTCAGATATTCTAAATAATCATTTTAAGATACTATGACTTTTGCCAACATTAAAGCCATGAATAATGATATTTGACATTTGAATAATGATCCAAGGTTTGCCATGCCCCTTAATACATTGTTCCATTTAAGCTTCATGACAACTTTGTGACATACATGCTATTATTATTCTACTTTACATATAAAAAACTTATGACTTTGAAAATCATGAGAACCAGAACAAATGAAATTCTAATTAGCAGGAAAAAATGTTCTCTAAATCATAAATTTCTCTATCATCTACTTGTTCCCTTGTCCCTGCCATGTTCCTTACTCATACAGCCATGATGGGAATTGTATTTCTGGCCAGAACTCAAATTGAATCGTGGTCCACATTTCTTGGAAACTTAACCATTCTCATGAATCATAACCTAGTTTTTTTGAATTAATGAAAGCTCCTACACTGAGGAATTAGAGAATATTGGAGAGAAGGCATGGGAGAAGGTCCTGTTTCAACTTTACCCCAAAGATCAGTCAGTCAGTCAACAAGCATGTATTAAGTGCAGTTCTAGGTGTCAAGCTCTATGCAAAGTAGCAGTAAAAGCAAAAATATGGTCCCTGCTGAGAAGCAGCTTACATTCTGAGGGTGGAAATCATGTGAAACAACAGTCCTTTGCCTTCTTTTTCTTCTCTCGCCTCTCTCTCTTTCTCTTTCTCTCTCTCTTTCTCTTCCTCTTTCTCCTTTTTCTCCTCCTCCTCCTTCTCTTCCTCCTCCTCCTCCTCTTCTTGTTCTTGTTCTTCTTTCTCATAGAGCACATGGAGGAAGTAAAAATTTTTTAACATTCATTTAAAAAATGAGTTCCATGAAATTATACAACAAAATTTTTATTTTTTAAAAAAAATTATTTTTAATTTATGGAAAACATTTTCGTAACATAGTACAATAAAAAAATCAAATGTACATGAAACTGCAAATCTACTGCGCACAACTTGCTTTCTCCTTCAAATATACAACAAAATTATCATGTAAATTTTTTCCTTTTTTTCTTCCCCTTATCTCTCCTCGCCTTTCACCCTATAGATGGCCACCATTGGACACAAATAGGTATATAGATGTAAAATTACTCTGTATTATCCTGTATTCTATATAGATATGGTCATATATATATATATTCTATAGTCTAATTATTCTATTTATCAGAAGCAGATAGTATTTTTTTCATATATCCCTTATAGTTAATTGGGGTATTTATAATAGATAAAATAACTTATTTGCTCCAAGTCTTTCTGAAAACAATCCTGCTATTACTGTATACAATGTTCTCTTGCTTCTGCTCATTTCTCTCTTTGAGCATGTCTTTCCTTGTTTTTCTAAAATCATTGAGTTAATCATTCCTTATAGTGCAGTAGTATTCTACCACAATCAAATACAACAACTTGTTCAGCCATTCCCCAATTCGGTTCCAAATTATCTCCCTCCCTTCTTCCCTCACCACCCATCCCTAAGATGGAAAGGAATTTTATATACGCTATCCATATAAAACATATTTTCATATCATATATCTTTGTGAAAGAAAATCTACAACTATAGATAGCTTTTATTTCTCCATCTGAAAATTGTTTGTTCATATCCTTTGACTACTTATCAGATGAGAAATGACTTGTATTCTTATCAATTTCACTCAATTCTCTATATATTTGAGAAATAAGGCTTTTATCAGAGACGCTTGCTGTAAAGATTTTTTTCCCTAGCTTTCTGCTTTCCTTTTAATCTTTCTTGCATTGGTTTTATTTGTGCAAAATCTTCTCTATTTAATATAATCAAAATTATCCATTTGAGCTCATAATGCTCTGCATTTCATAAGTTCTTCCCTTCTTCATAAATCTGACAAGTAAACTATTCCTTGCTCTCCTAAATTGCTTATGGCATCACCTTTTATATCTAAATCATGTACCCATTTTGATCGTATCTTGGTATATGGTATAAGATGTTTGTCTATATCTACTTTCTGCCATACTATTTTGTACTTTTCCCATCGGTTTTTGTCAAATAAGTTCTCATCCCAGAAACTGGGGTCTTAGGGTTTATCAAACACTAGGTTATTATAACCATTTACCACTGCGTCTTGAGCTGTTCCCTATCTATTCCATTGCTCCATTGCTCCGTTGCTCAGCCAGTACCAGACAGATTTGATGGTCACCACTTTGTGATATAGTTTGAAATCTGTCATAACTGGCCCATCTACTTTGTATTTATTTTTTCCATTAATTTCCTTGATACTCTTGACTATTCTTCCAGATGTTTTGTGTTTATTTTTTCTAGGTCTATAAAATAATTTTTGGTAGTTTGATTGATATGGCACTGAATAAGTGAATTGATTTAGGCAGAATTGTCATTTTTATGACAAATATTATGCCTACCCATGAGCAATTCATATTTTTCTAATTATTTAGATCTGATTTTATTTGTGTGAGAAGTGCTTTGTAATTATGTTCATGTAGTTCCTGGGTTTGTCTAGGCGGGTAGGTTCCCAAGTATTTTGTATTGTCTAGGTTACTCTAAATGGATTTTCTTTTTCTGTCTTTTGCTGTTGGGCTTTGGTGGTAATATATAGAAATGCTGATAATGTATGTGGGTTTATTTTATGTGCTGTAACTTTGTTAAAGTTGTTCATTGTTTCAATCAGTTTTCTAGTTCATCCTCTAGAATTCAAGTTTGCCATTATATCATCTGCAAAGAATGATAGTTTTGTTTTCTTACTGTCTATTCTAATTCCTTCAATTTCTTTTTCTTCTTTCATTGCTATGCATAGCATTTCTAGTACAATGCTAAAAAATAGTGGTGATAATGGGTATCCTCGCTCTGTCTCTAATCTTATTGGGAAAGTTTCTAGTTTAACTCCATTGCAGACAATGCTTGTGATGGTTTTAGATAGATATTACTTATGATTTTAAGAAAGCTTCATTGATTCCTATGCTTTCCAAGTGGTTTTTTTTTTAATAGGAATGGCTGCTATATTTTGTCAAGAGTTTTTTTCTGCATATATTGTGACAATTTAATTTTTTTTTGGGGGGGGTTGTTTTTGATGAAGTCAATTATACTGATAGTTTTCCTGATATTGAACCAACCCTACATTGCTAGGATAAATCTCACCTGGTCATAGCATATGGTTTATATGATATATTACTGTAATCTCCTTTCTAGTATTTCATTTAACCTTTTCACATTTATTCATTAGGGAAATTCATCTACAATTTTCTTTCTCTGTTTTAGTTCTTCCTGGTTTAGGTACCAACACCATATTTATGCCATAAAAGGAATTTTCATTATGATCTGGAAAAGATGCATTTAGTATTTCAACCTTTGATTTTGAGGTTTTTATGCCCAAATACACAATCAATTTTTGTGTAGGTGCCATGTACCACTGAGTAAAAGATATGTTCTTTTCTATCCCCATTCAGTTTTCTCCAGAAGTTTGTCATATCTTACTTTTCCAAAGTTCTATTTATCTTTTTAACTTCTTTCTTGTTCATTTTGTGGTTAGATTTACCTAGTTCTGAGAGGGAAAAGTTGAGATTCCCCCAGTAGTATAGTTTTGCTATCTGTTTTCTCCTATAATTCACTCAGCTTTGCCTTCAAAAATTTGGATGCTCTACTTCTTGGAATATATATGCTTAGTATTGATATTGCTTCATTGTCTATGGTACTTTTTAGCAAGATGTAGTTTCCTTCCTTATCTCTTTTAATCATATCTATTTTTGCTTTTGTTTTGTCTGAGATCACCATTGCTATCTCTTCTTTTTTTAAACTTCCACTGAAGCATATGTCTCTCTGCTTCAAGTGTGTTTCTTGTAAACAACATATTGCAGGATTCTAGTTTTTAGTCCACTCTCCTATCTGCTTCCATTTTATGGGATAGCTAATCCCATTCACATTCATAGTTATGATTACTGACTGTATATTTCCTTCCATCCTATTTTTCCTCCTGTTTATCCTTCTATCTTTCCCTCCTCACCAGTATTTGGCTTCTGACCACACCCACCTCTAATCTGCCCTCCCTTCAATCAGCCCTCCCACTTTTTACTTCCTTGTAGGTTAAGGTAGATTTTTATATCCAACTGACTGTGTATGTTATTCCCTCTCTGAACAGATTCCAATAAGAGTGCAGTTCAAGCAATGCCCACTGCCCACCCTTCCAACTTCCCCTCCACTGTAATAGGTCTTTGTGACTTTGTGTGAGATAATTTACCCCATTCTATCTCTCCCTTTTGTTTCTGGTGTAATCCTCTTTTCCACCCCTTAATTTTTTTTTATTTCATGCCCTCAAAGTCATCTTATACTCTTAATCTCTGTCTATGTATACTCTTTCTAACTGCACTAATAGTTCTTAAGAATTACAGGTATCATCTTCCCCTTTAGGGAAGTAAACAGTTTAGTCTCATTGAATCCCTTATGTTTTCTCTTTTCTCTTTACCTTTTTATACTTCTCTTGAGTCTTGAAATTGAAAATTTTTGTTCAGCTCTGGTCTTTTCATCAGGAAAGCATGAAAGCCTTCTATTTCATTGAATAACCATTTTCCCCCCTTAAGGATTATGTCAGTTTCACTGGGTAGGTGATACTTGGTTGTAGTTCTAGCTCCTTTGTCTTCTAGAATATTATATTTCAAGTCCATCAGTCCTTTAACATTGATGCTACTAAATTCTGTGTAATCTTGATTGTGCCTCCCCAGCATTTGAATTTTTTTTTTCTTTTTAACTGCTTGCAATATTTTCTCCTTGATTTGGGAGTTCTGAAATTTGGCTGTAATGTTTCTAAGAGTTTTCATTTTGGTATCTCTTTCCAGAGGTGATCTGTGGATTCTTTTTCAATTTCTATTTTACCTTCTAGTTCTAGGATATCAGAGCAGTTTTCTTTGATAATTTCTTGAAGTAGGATGCCCAAGTCCTTTTTTGATCATGGCTTTCAGGTGGCTCAACGATTCTTAAAAAAATTTCCCCTGAATCTAATTTCCAGGTTAATTGTTTTTCAATCAGGTGTTTTACATTTTCTTCTATTTTTTTCATTCTCTTGGTTTTATTTGGTTGATTCTTGATGCCTCACTGAGCCATTAGGATCCATTTGCCCGATTCTAATTTTTAAGGAATTATTTTCTCCAGTTAGCTTTTTAAAAAATCTCCATTTCCATTTGGTCATTTCTACTTTTTTAGAAAATTGTTTTCTTCAGTAAATTTGGGTACATTTATTTCCGTTTTTTTGTACTTCATTTATCAAGCCGTTGCCTTCCCCCCCATGATTCTCCTACCTTAGTCTCATTTCTTTTCCCAATTTTTTCCTACCTCTCTTATTTGATTTTTAAACTCTGTTTTGAGCTCTTCCAAGAATTCTTTTGGGGCTTGAGACCAATTCACCTTTATCTTTGAAGCTTTGCATGTATGTATTTTGACATTGTTGTCTTCTTTTGAGTTTGTTTTGACCTTCCCTGTCACCATAACTTTCTATAGTTTTTTTTTTCTCATCCTCTCCAGTCAATTGTGTTGCTTTTAAAGTTAAGTTTTACTCCTAGGGTGAAAAGGGCACCATTCCAAGACTCTTGTGCCAGGAAGTACAAGCCCTGATTGTTTGTCAGTGCTGTACTGGTGTTGCCCTGAGGCACATAGGGGACCTTTGTGTCACTCCAGTCCTCCAGGGGTCTTTCAGCTCATCTGATTCTGTGCTGACGTGGAAGAGGAAGCAAGTCGGGGAATGGCTGGGGCTGTGAGGTGCCATAGAGGTCTGGCAGCTCACCTTGCACTGCATTAAGGCATATAACTGGAGTGGGGCTGGTGCTGGTGCTGGTGCTGGTGCTAGTGTCTACCTATTCTTCTAGTGTTGTACTGGGGCTCAGGGCTTACCACTGGCTCACTGAAGAAGGGACTGCTACTGGCACAAGCTGGGATGCTGCTTGCCCTGGATTGCATTCTCGTTTTACCTCAGTAGGACACACCTTTCCTTCTGATGTTTCAAGTTGTTTTGGGTGAGAAAATTGTTTCACCCTATCTTTTTCTTGGTTCTGCCATCACAAAATTCATTTTGAAACACTATTTCATAGTTGTTTGGAGGTGAATATTGGAGAATTCACATGATTTTCTGCTTACTTTGTCATCTTTGCTTCTGGAAGTTGCAAAGGGAATAAAATTTAAAAGGACTGAAAAAACATGAAGGGATCAGATGGTCAAGGGACTTTAAATGCCAAACAGGAGATTTTATATTTGATCCTAGAAGAAATCAGGGAGGGGGGGCTGTTGGAGTAAGTTAAGAGGTCAGAGGGGATGACATGTTAGAGCTATGCTTTAGGCAAGTCACTTTGAAAGATGAGTGGAGGACAAAGGGGAGGGAATTGAGGCCCAAACAAACAAACCAACAACCAGAAAGTTATGAAAATAGTCCAGGTGAAACTGATACATTGTCAAAGGATATGCATAGGCAGTTTTAAAAGAAATCAAAACTATCTATAGTCATATGAAAAATGCTTTAAATCACTATTGATTAGAGAAATACAAATTAAAATAACTCCAAGGTACCATCTCACCCTCTCTAGATTGATTAATATGACAGAAAAGGAAAATGATAAATGTCTGAGGGGATGTGGGAAAACTGGGACACTAATGCACTATTGGTGGAATTGTATACTGATCCAACCATTCTGGAGAGCAATTTGGAATTATGCCCAAAAGGCAACCAAACTGTTTATACCCTTTGATCCAGCAATATGATTACTAGGTCTGTATCCCAAAGAGATTTTTTTAAAGGCTAAAGGAACTATTTGTACAAAAATATTTATAGCTACTTTTTATGGTAACCAAGAATTGGGAACAGAGGATGACCACCAATTGGGTGATGGCTGGACAAGTTGTGTTATATGATTGTAACGGAATACTATTGTGTTATAAGAAATGATGAACAGGGTGATTTCAGAAAAACCTGGAAAGGCTTACATGAACTGATGCAGAGTGAAGTGGGTAGAATCAGAAGAACATTGTATACAGTAACAGCAATATTGTATGATGAACAATTGTGAATGACTTAGCTATTCTTAGCAATACAATGATGCAAGACAGCCCCAAAGGAAGATGCTATCTGCTTCTTATGCTATCTGAATACAGATCAAAGCATGATATTCTCTCTCTCTTTCTTCCGCAAAGTGACTAATACAGAAATGTTTTACATCATTGCACATTTATAGCCTATATAAAATTTCTTGCTATCTCAGGGGAAAGAGGGATGGATAGAATTTAAAACTCAAAACTTTAAAAAACCCTAATGAATTTGTTAAAAAAAAATTTACACATACTTGTGAAAAAATAAAATACTATTTAAAAAAAAAGAAATACTCCAGGTGAGAGGTGTAACTATGTCATTCCTCTGTTCAAAATCCTTGAATACAGGTCATCACCTTCCTTGAAACTCAGTTGTTAGAGGACTGTGAGGTTGTGACATGACCAAGGTCACTCAGTCAGTCAAAGGTGGAACTTGAACCCAGGTATTCCTGGTTAGAAGACTAGCTGTATCTACCATGCCTCCTTAAAAGACAGAACAAAAATTGTTAACAGGATTGATAACCAGTAAAACTCAGGAAATAATAAGAAAGTATCTAGTTGTTCTTGATGAATTTAAGGCCCATGACTCAAATGAGCTACATTCCTGGGTAATGAAAGAAGTAGAAGATATGACTGCTGAGCAATATCTGGAGAGAACCTGGAAAGGGAGCTATGAATCTGTGCGTTAATTTCATGGAAATTACAATTAAATCCATGTGAACTGATGAAGTCACTACATGAAAGTACAGGAAAAAAAAAAGGAAGAGGATGCAGTATAAAGTCTTGGGCTACATCCACAGTTAGGCATGGCAAAGATTAAGATCCAGCAAAGGAGACTGAGAAGGAGTGGCCATACAGATATGAGAACCAGGAAAGAACAATGTCACAAAAACTCAGAGGGTAAAGAATATATAGGAAAACAAAGAGTGTCAACAGTTTCACAAGTATTAGAGAAGTCAAGAAGGAAAAGACCTGAGAAAAGGTCATTTTGTTTGTCAATTAAAAGATCAATGCCAATTTTGGAGAGAGTATTTCAATTGAGAGATAAGATCAGATGCCACATTGCAAATGGTTTAGAAGAAGGAAAATCAAAGAAGTTCAGACAAAAAGTGGACTTTTTCTAGAGATTTGGCTGAGAAAGGGAGTAGAGATGAAGGACAAAATCTTGGGAGATAATAAGATCTAGTAAGGATTTTTTTTTTAAGATTGGAGAGACTTTGTTATGTTGTAGGCAGGTAGAAAGTAGTACATAAGAAGAGACTGAAGATAAGAGAGTGAGATAGGAGATAGTATCGTGGGGACAATCTGTCAGAGAAGATGGGAGGAAATAGGATGAAGGATACACATACATGAGTCGGACTTGGTGAGAAGGTCCACATCTTTATTAGAGAGAAAAGTAAAAGGAAACAGTAGAGGAAGACAGCAAGGGATTGTCAGAGATGAGGGAAGGAGATTTGCTTAGCCACATGGCTTTGATTGTTAGAGGAAAAAAAACCCTTCTTAACAGTTAGAGCTGTATAAAAGGAAAATGAGTTCTCTCTCATTGGAGGTCTTCAAGTAGAGTTTGGATGACAACTTGTGGGTTTGCTATAGTTGAGACTCCTTTTCAGCATGCATTAGAGATTATGGCTGCTGAGGTCCTTTCTAACTGAAATTCTATGATTTGAAAAGCTTATTTGAAGTCTCTCTGAAATTATTTGATCCAAGGTTTGGGTTCAGATTGGACTCCCAACAAACACAAATTGAACATTTATCAAAATTTATCTAACATAGGCTCTGGGCCAGGCACTAGAAGATGCAAAAATAAAATAAAAACAGTCACACCTCTCAGAGAGCTCATGTTCTACTATAGCAGTGGTTCATAACCTGTGGGTCATGACCCCTTTGGGGGTCACCTAAGACCATCAGAAAACACATATTTCTGATAGTCTTAGGAACTGAGACACCGCTCCTCTATCCATCTCCAGGCAGGTCCACCCACATGCAGTTACACTCACATACTAGTATTAAAAGGTCATAGCATTAGGAAGGTTGAGAAATACTGCACTAGAAAGATATAACATGTAAACAGATAAAAATGATTTACTTATGCAAGCCTACGTGAAATATATAACTGAAATAATGACTGTGGCACTCAGGAGGGTTTCATGGGAGGGGATGCACCTAAACATTTTTATCAAGGAAAACTTCCCTGATATTCTAGAATCAGAAATTCTTAACAGACATTGAAAAAAAGCCCCACAGATCACACAGAGGTAAACAAGAGTTTCTATAGTGGAGGTGAAAATGGAGGGTAGAGAGTAGTAGGCAATGCTTAAACTTCATTCTTATTGGGATTGGTTCAAACAGAGAAGAATGTATTTATACACACCCATACATATAAACAAACATATATGCGGAGATACATATATATATATATATAGACACACACATATACATACACACACATATACACATTCAGTTACATATAGAAATCTATCTTGTCCAATAGGGAAATAGGAGGGGAAAGGGATAAGAGATAAAGGGGTGGGGGGCAGAGCCAAGATGGCAGCGTAGCAGCAGCAACATATTGCAGCTCTCACATAGCCACCCCAAAATACCCATAAAACAGGACTCTAAACCAATCCTAGAACTCCAAAACGCACACAAAGATACTTCCCACTAAAGTCAGCTCGGCTACAAGGAACCATATCAGCACTGTGAACCGAAACCAGCCTGCCCTGAAGCCGCGGCTGTGCCCTGGGGGCGGCTGCACGGGAGGAGCCTCTCAGGTGAGCAGATTAGCAGCAGCTTTGAGTGGGGATTGTGAAAGGGGGAGATAAGCAGTCTGGCGAAAGGCCTCCAGAGCTGAAAAGCGAAAAGGCAGAGGTTTTGCACCCGCCTCTGTTGTAGCTTCCTGCCTGTGGCCTGCAGACAGCAGGGGACTTAGCGATTGTTCTCAGGCCAGTACTCTCGCGTTGAGCGGCCTGGATCCAGATCGCCATCTTGGGCCTCCATCTTAGAGTCTTTATTATCCAGTCAGCCAGAAGTATTTAGGAAGAGTCCCAGCATGTTCCTGAGAGCTACGGCAGCCGGGAGGACCCCAGTGATTTGGGACAGAGCTTTCCCTTCTGGAAGCAGAGCCCCACAGAGATTTAAAAAAAAAATCATGGTCTGAAGAACCATGAGTAAGAATAAGCATAAGATGCAAAGTAAGAACAGCTCCCAAACCCTTGATTCCTTCTTTGGGGAAAAGAAAGATCATGGGAGAGAGAGGGAGGAGGAGAGCCCAGCCAGAGCACCCCCACCAGGGGCCTCCAATAAACATGAAGAATGCCTT
>CM053582.1:319249028-319289732 GCA_028627135.1 Pseudochirops cupreus | reverse complement strand
ATATATATATATATATATATGCAATTATTATTATTATTATTGACTACATCCAACTGGAACTTGAGATACACGGGCACTGCAGTTGGGAGATCCATTCTGCCCTACCAAAAAGTGACATAGGAGAGAATAGACTGGGGGAGGGGGGAAACACTAGGATGGCTGTTTTGGGGTGGTGGGCGGGAGAAAGATGGGGAGTAAATATGCAACTCAAAAAAAATTTAATAAAATAAATTAAAAAAAAAAAGAGAACATTGGGGAACCTAAGGTCACATTGTAATATTTAGATGCTACAGGTCACTAACAAAGCGGGACAAGGTACTTTTGTTGGGGCTCTTTTTCTCAGTCCATTGTGGAGCCAGAGAAATGGGTCTGTGAATTCAAATTGTAATATAACAGCAGTTTAATGAGGATCATCTTTGTGGGAACTTGTTTTCCTAATGTTGAGTGATAAGTGTAACCAAAGAACTCATTAGAAATGAGATTACACGGGGTAAGGACAATTGATATCTGGAAGGAAGAAAAAAAAGGCTGAGACTGTTCAGACTTTTAAATGTTTGATGTATTATGATGAAAAATAGTGATGTGATAGTCACAGGCAGCTAAAACAGCTTCCACTAATGCACTTTGTTAAGCAATGCTTTTACGATGCAGTCCATGTACTTGTTAGCACTATTTTTTTTGGAGATTTTTAAAGCAATCAGAAATGAATAACATTCTAATCTCCCTAAAAATTGGTATGGGCATCTTGAAGAATTTGAGTAACTAGCAAGAAAAACAAAATCAGGATTAGCACGTCTCAGTCATTTGGATGTGTGCATTTGACTGTATCTTAACGTACCCTCAAAAAGAGTTTTCTATGAAAAACATGTCTATGTCATTCCATCTATACCTAAAAAATCCATAGGTAGAGAGGAAAACAAGGATTGTATGGATGGAAGCCAGAAGTAGAAATTTGGTAATTTCAATGTTAATTTCAAGTATATAGAGAGCCAGACTCTATAATGAAAGCCAAAAAACTGATTCTGGGGTCTTAATTAACCATAGAACGCTATCTAACAAATTAATTGCTTTATTTTTTACTTTGTAGATATATCTCTATGTAGGTATAACAAGAGAGAAAAATAGACATTGCCCAGGCATACCTGCCCTGTACAGTGGCTCACCACATGGAAATTTATAAAAAACAATGGAACAAGAAAAGTAGGGAAGAAAGTTGGTATGTGGTTCTGGAACACACTTATAGGAGAAAGGATTCTAGGACTGTGTTAACAAAATGTGCTTCCTTTTTAAAAAAATTAAATTTATATATTTATTATTAGTTTTCAACATTTACTTTTATAAGATTTTGAGTTCTAAATTCTGCCCTCCTTCCTTTCCCCCCTGCCAAGACAGCATGTAATCTGATATGGGCTATACATGTGAAATCATATTCAACATAGTTCCACATTAGTCATATTGTGAAAGAAGAATCAGAACAAAAGGAAAAAACACAAGAAAGAAAAAAACAAAAAAAGAGAAAATTGTGTGCTTCTACCTACATTTGGACTCCATAGTTCTTTTTCTGGATATGGATAGCATTTTCCATCATGAGTCACAAAATGTGCTTCCTAACTACGTGTATCTCATAGCAGTCCCACTAGGCTGATAAATAATTTTCTTCCCTATCTTCTTTGAGCATTGAATGTTAACTGACATTTCTATAACACTTTAAAATTAGTAACACACGTCATATGCCTTCTCATTTGAGTCTCAATTATGTAAGGTATATATCATTATAACTATTTTACAAATGAAGAAACTTGGGGAGGTTCAATGTTTGGTTTATGGTCACACAACTAGTATTGTGTGTGACACAACAACTATGGTCACACAAATTGACACTAATCGAGTGTCAATTACAGATTACAGAATGAGAGATGGAAAGGAACTTTGAAGTCTTATACTCCAGCTCCTGAATTTAAGAATTGAGGAAACTGAGGCCAACAGAGGTTATATAACTTGCCCAAGGTCACACAGTTAGTAAGTCACAGAACCAGCATTTGAACCCAGGTTCTGCAGCTTTAAATCTAATACTCTTTTCCCCTATACGACATCCATATCCATCTTTCTATCCACTTAGCCATACTGCCTCTGTATGAAGAAGGAAGAACAAGTGATCAGAAGCTCGATAGTCTACATACTTATGGCTTGCATCTACTGCCTCCTTTTCTTCACTAGGTGCTGTGTCACCATTCAATAGAAAGGGTGCAGAGAGGAAGAGACCAAGAAGATCCAGGAGCAGAAATGGTTGCCACAGTGGAGTGCTGCAAACAACAGCTGTTGCCATCTCTAGTTACTCTACTCTCTGTCATCAGAGGCAAACTGTAGTCATGGGAAATGGAAAAAAATCTGCCTGCCAAGGGCTGGTTGTCACAGCTCTGATCA
This sequence comes from Pseudochirops cupreus, assembly GCA_028627135.1. Taxonomy (NCBI): domain Eukaryota; kingdom Metazoa; phylum Chordata; class Mammalia; order Diprotodontia; family Pseudocheiridae; genus Pseudochirops; species Pseudochirops cupreus. Next base: position 319,287,308 of record CM053582.1, on the reverse strand, counting down.
GCTTCTATTCTTCTCTTGGCATATATAATCAGCATTCAATTGACTAGCTCCCATTTTACAGTGGGAATCAATGGGAAACTAGACTTAATTGTACAGAAATCTGTTTCATGACCAATATTTCAGAAATCTATCTATTCTGCCGAGTTAGGTACACTTAATTGGTGCTCAGCCTTCCCTCTTCCTCTATTACTGGCAAATCACATATTTAAAAGTGCACCAGGTACTCACAAACTTGTCTGGGTTTAGCAGGCCTGCTTCCTTTTGTCTTGACAAACACAACCCTTCTTGTTCCTATTTGTGTAACTGGGCTGAGGAAACATGTATAAATATCTGAAGACCAAAGATAACCTAGAAAGGAAAGGAAGATCTTATTAGATATTTTAAGAGTGTTTGCCTTGAAGCCTGTCTTAGTTCCATTTCAGGTTGACCTCGTGTTCTCAGGGTCTTTAAAACATCTATAGCACAGTATGCTCTGCCCATAGTCTGCATTTAATGATTACATTCATCAATTAAGCCAAAGGAATTTAAAGCATAGAAGCCGCTAATTTAGGAACAGTGTCTGAGAGCAAGCAGAAGTACACTGCGTGATTAATTCTTGCTGGCATTTGTAGCATAAACTCTCAGAAAAAAAATGTCAGGTTACTTGTGACTCAGCTGATGTTCTGATCTTTGCCAGGAGAATAATCACCTTTTCATGAAGAAAATATATTGGAAGAAATGACAGCAGAAAACTTGCTTTTTTTATGGAATAAGGCCTATGTAGCTCTCTTTTCATAATGGAAAGGATAAAAATGAAAGATTCAATCAGTTTTGGATAGTGAGATTCAAGGACTATTCTCTCATTAATCTGATAACCATAATTAGTTTAAGCAGAAGTCTGGCTGCTCAGTATGGAAAATGGATGTAGTCATGTAAAGTATTTATCATTCTGTAAATTGCTCTTTGGTGTTGCAAAAGATGTATGTGTGGGGCGGTCATATTGTCTAGGGTAATTGGATTGTCTAATGTTCCATTAGTGTTCCTAAGAAACTGGATGATCCAGATGAGTAGAATGTTCTCTTAGTCAAATATTCTGGCTATTAAAAAGTTAGCATCCATCACCAACTTTCAACACATTAGAGTATCATAAGTGCATAAAATGCACTTAAAAAGTCAATACTTCAGTATACCTCAGTACTTCAAGGATCTCTAGTATAAGAAGTCAGGTGCTTACTGGTATCTAATAACTAACATTTATTTTATCTTTTTTTTTTTGGTCTGGATTTGTGATTTTATCTACGTGGGGAACTCCCTGGATAGACAGAATTTTGTTAACCACTTACTGTGTAACAAGTATTGTGTTAAATGAAGAGGATAGGGATGCAAGCAAAGAAAAAAAGATCACCTTCTGCCCTCAAGGAGCTTATATTCAAACGGTTGAAGATAATGAGTAAAAGGGAACAGGAAAAGGGGTGGGGTAGGGGAAAGGACAATGCAGCAGGTCAAACTAAAAATGAGATGTTTTGGAGAAAGAATCCAAGCTTGAGGATTGCTTCCTAACATTCTGGTTCTGGGGAATAAATCATCAAACAGGAGATGAGGGCTTCAGGGAGAAGGTTTTTTCCAGGGTGGCAATGCCTGATGTAGCACTGATAGCATTCTGCACTTCATCTGTAACTTGGAGTCTTAGAGAATTACATGAGACATTGAGAGGTTAAGTGACTTGTCTAGGATCACACAAGTCAAAATGTAGTAGAGGCAAGACTTGAAACCAGAACTCCAAGTCTAGCAGTTGATCTACTACAATCGCTCTGATTCCATCCATAGATGGCACTAGGATACATGAAGTGGGAGCTAAAATAATACATGGTAGCTAAAATAAAATAAAACAATAGTAATAATAGCCAAGGGCAGCCAAGTGGCACAGTGACTGGGTCTGGGGTTAGGAAGACTCATATCTTCTTGAGTTCAAATCTGATCTCAGATACTTTTCAGCTATATGACCTTGGGCAAGTCACTTAACCCTGTTTGCCTCAGTTTCCTCATCTATAAAATGAGCTGGAGAAGGAAATGGCAAACTTCTGCAGTATCCCTGTCAAGAACAGTTCAGACGTAGTCACAAAGAGTTGGATGTGGCTAAAAATGACTATACGCCAACAACGATAACAGCTAAAACTTTAATGTCGTAAAACGCCTTACAAATACTGTCTCATTTTATCTTTACAGCAACCATAGGAGGTAGGTGCTATTATGATCTCCATTTTACAGATGAGGAAACAAGCATAGGTTAAATGACTTGCTCAGTGTCATATAATTAGTAAGGGGCTGAGGAAAGATTTGAATTCAAGTCTTCTTGATTCCAGGTCCAGCACTCTATCCTCTATGCCACCCAGTTGGCATAACAGCTATCTAATTAAAGACATGGCTCTTGTCTTTAGGGAGTTGGTCATCTTGTTGTATTTATACATTGTCCCTTATCACTAAAGAGTCCTCTCTTTTCATCTGGTCTCTTAGAATCCTTAGCTTCATCAAAGGCTCACATCAACTCTTAAACCACCTCTTCGTCTATATGGAGCCTCTTTAGATTTCCCCAGTTTTTAATGTTTTTCCCTCCTCAAGTTACTTTGGATTTATTCTTCTGGGTTGTGTCTTCCCCTTAGAGTAAGTTCCTTGAGGGCAGAGACTGTTTCATTTTTGTCTTCGTTTTGTCTCTAGTGCCTAGCACATTATCTTATATGTGATAGACAGTCATTAATGTTTGTTGAATTAAATTACCCGTCGTGGGGAATAAGATCTACTTACTTGAAACAACCAAAGAACAATAGAAGACATAGTACTGAGTCGGGCTTTGCTGGCAGAGGATCTCACCTTCAATTTCCAAATGTGTAGACATCATGATTTGAAAAGTACTTCACATATATTACCTCAGTTGTTTCTCACAATGACCAAGTTAGGTTGATGTTATCAGCATATCCCCATTTTACAGATGAAGAAACTGAAACACAGGGAGGTTAAAAGACTTGCCTGGAGTCACAGAGCTACAGTCTTAGAATCATTGACCTAGATTTATTTTTTTCCATTTAATAGTATTTTTTTTCAATTACATGTAAAGATAGTTTTCAAGGTTCACTTTAATAAGATTTTGAGTTCCAAATTTTTTTTCTCCCTCCATCCCCTTCCCCCTCCCCAAGATGGCAAGCAATTTGATATAGGCTATATATGTACAATCATATTAAATATATTTCCACATTAGCATTGATGTAGATTTGGAAGGGACCACAGAAGCCATCTGGTTCAATCCCCTGATTTTATGGAAGAGCAAATGGAGGCACAGAGAAGTTCATCAGTGTCTGAGGTGGGATCTGAACCCAGATCTTCTTGACTCTAAGTCTGGTACTTTCTCCAATATGGAATACAAACATTTGTATATGCTTTCTGAGATACAATGAAAGACTTGCATCAAGCTACAAAACAGGAGCAGGATTTGTCTTGGGAGAGATTCTATGGTGGTATGAAGAGCCTCACAATGTGGTTTTGGCCATTTTTGTTTTGTGACCTGTGGAAATGGGAGAGAGAGACCAGGAACACAAAGACGCTGACATACACACACACACACACACACACACACACACACACACACACACACACACACACACACACACACACACACACACAAACTACCAAACTGGGAGGGGGAGACCGTTACTGTTCCTGACCAAAAGAGAAACAGATCTCACTCAAAGTGAGAACCTGAAAAGACCTTAGCCTAAAAGGGCCAGGGTCTCCCACTGCATCCTGGGCCATCTCTAGTCAGCCTGATGAATATCTGGCCACTGGACCCAGATGGCTCTGGAGGAGAAAGTAAAGCTTATGACCTTGCACAGCTTCTCTCACTTAAATCAATATCGACTGCAAGTCACGTCATCATCTCCCTGATGTCATGGTCCTCTTTGGGAGTGAAGGATAAACACAACACAACAATAACACTTAGCATTAGCAAAGTCCCAGATTTAGCGCGATATGGTAGAACAAGCTACAAAGAGTCTATCCCATTCTTGTTAAGAGAGTATAGCATTCACCTTATCAAGAGAACAAGTCACAGATGATGTATGACACCCATCAAACATGGCCCTAAAAAAGAAGTCTTTAGCACCTTCCCCATGACTGGAAGTGGAAAAGACAGTTTGCTGGGAGGTGATATTAAACTAGAAATATCATCCTCATAGCTACTGTGGCACAAATTCATCCACTCTCCTCTAAAATCAATTGTTCTGGGAAATAACACTGCATGGGACTGACACATAGAAGCACTTTGTCACAAGTAATTATAATATGCTACATTAAACGGCCTTGTAATCTATTGCTGCTATAGGGTGCTGGACGTAGCAACATACTTCTAAAAATAGCGCAGTAATGAAGTGTTTTTGTAAATAGAGCTTCATAAATTCATTCCAGGCTTTTAGAAGCCCAGTGTGAAGAGAGCCACAATGATTGTGTATTTCGAAATAGCCAATAAGATCAGGGAAAACATAAATCTTATAATTTAATGTATGAAAAAATGTCTTCAGAACGCTTTGAATGACTTCTTTCTAAAGAATTATAAAAAAGATAGTGTTTGAGTAATCGATTGTAAGAAGGATTGACATGATCAGATTTATGGTATATGCAGTTTTATCACAGTATGATCCTGATCCCCAAACTCATTGGTATAGACCTCTTTATTGGTGGATATCTATGCCCATAGACTCCATCTTGTCTTCCACACCTCATGCATATTTATCTCCAACTTCTTGGAGGGGTTATGGTGGAAAGAGCCAGAGGACCTGATTTCAAATTCTACCTCTGGGACTTATTAGTTGAGTGAGATTGGACAATTCACTTAATGTCCCTTAACTTTGGTTTCTTTACTTGTAAAATGAATAAATTCAACTACTTGGCATCTAAGGGTCCTCTGACTTTCATAGAAGTAATAAATAGAACTAGAACCAGGTTTCAAATCAATTTCCCATTATATCACAAAGAAATTCATTGTAGCAGCAAATCAAGGATGGATCAGATATAGGTAGAGAATAGAAGTGGAAAGCTAGATGACATAGTGAACAGAACACCAGGCTTCAAGTCAGGAAGGCCTGAGTTCAAATATAGCCTCAAACAGTTACCAGCTGTGTGACTCTGGACAAGTTGCTTAACCCTGTTTGCCTCAGTTTCCTTATCTGTATATGAGCTGGAGAAAGAAATGACAAAGTTACTCTAGTATCATTGCCAAGAAAACTTCAAACAGGATCACGAAGATCCAAACATGACTGAACAGCAGAAGTGGAAAGACCCATTTTTAAAAGGAGGTTATTAGGAAACCAGTTGGGTGATAATGAGGCTCTCTACTTGAATGAGGGAAATGAGAACAGAGAAGAGAAGGATACAAGAGATAGTGTGACATCATAATAGTCATGACTTTGTAATAGCTGGACATGAGGGGTGAAAGGGAGTGACTGACCAAAGACAGTGACAAGGTTTTGATTATGGGAAACTGAATAAATCATTGTGCTGCTGACCAAAATAGACAATTAAGGAGAATAATCTGTCTTGGGGAGAAAGAAAACTAGATACTTCACATGTTAAGTTAGAAGTATTGGTCTGACAGTATGATGTTTGGATCTGAAAGTAGAGGACCTTGGTTTCAACCCAGCTCTACCTATTACCTCTATGGAACTCTAAATCCATCTAACTTCCTGTATCAGCAAGCACCCTAGCATACCTAGGGCAGCTGCTAGCACAGGTTCTTAGATCTGCTTTTCTGAAGGAAAGCAACTCAAAATGGGTTAACAATCTTACTTTAATCAATCAAATATCATTTACCTAGTTCAGGAGAAAAAAGTCTTCACCCTCAACTTCAGAGAATACAAACAGAATAAAAACACAAGTTACAAGCAGACAAAGAAACAGATCAGCAGACGGCTTCCAGTGTCTGACCATTACATCAGTTACCTATTCAGTTACCAGAGAGGGAAGCACCAACATCTGGGTTTTTCAAAGCCGGGGGGCTCAACGGCTTCCCAGAGTCTTGTCTGGCCAAATCACACAACTCTTCTCAAAGTGAGCCCCAAAGCAAAACCTCACATCAGGCGTATATATAGCCTTCTCACGGATCAGAGAATGTCACATCCCTCTTGACCCACTGCCCAATCACAAAGTAATAAAGCATGGACATTCCCGAAAAACAAGCATCATGCCACAGGCTCTATGTGACCACATTCAGCCTATTAGGGAACAGAGTATACTTTCAAATAGGGGAAGGTTCTCAGAGTCACATAGCCACTTTAGCAAAGGGCCTAGGGGCAGGGAAAATCTTTAGATTCCCATAACACTTCTCCATCTAAATGACATTCTAGGTGACATTTTCTAGTCTTGTTATCTCCAGGTTTAGCTATCTATCATTTATTTATACATATAAATGCCTGTTCATATACATATATATGCACATATATTTATATGTATATGTGCATATATGTGCTTTCGATCTACATAGAGATAATAAACATATGGTAGATAGCTGATGAAGTCAATAAGTGAACAGGTTTAGAGATAGAAAACAAGAAAGCCTAGGAAAGAGACGGGGAATACAGCTAAAAGTTCAGTTTGGCTGATAAGCCAACAAAGGAGACTGAGAATGTTCAGTTAGGCAAGGGGATAACCAATAGAAGTTAGTCACAAACATACGAGAAAGGAGAGAATGGCTAACAGTATTAAATGCTGCAGAATGGTCAAGTATGGTGAGAGTTAAGCAAATACCAAAAGGGAAGAAAAACAGTCTTGTTTTGCATTGGGAAGATGTGCATGTTTGTAGGTGTTAGTGAGGAGGAGAGCAAAAGATTAAAGATTCTTGGGAGAGAACAGATGACTGTTAGAACAAGGTTCCAGAAGAGAGATTAGGGGTGGAACCATGGATTTACATTCATGTAAGTTGCTTGTATACAGGGATCAACATTTTCAAGGAGAAGGAATACATCTTTATTACTAGAGGAAAGGAGGAAAATATAGATAATAATGATAAAAAAGTTTTGGGGCATGAAAAATGATAACTAAGGGAGTTCCCACTACATAGTCTCAACCTTCTCAGTGAAGTAAGAGGCTTAGTCAACATAAGTCAATATGAGTAAGTGAGCAGGTTTGAGGAAAGAGGAAAAGATTTTAAACAGTCATTTTGGGGAATGAAATTGAGACAAAATGAAGATAGAGTAGAAGGTTTTTCAAGCATCAGTAAGATGCAGCTGAAATTATGTAACATGAATTTGTAGCCAGTAACTACAATTGTAGCTAACTTTTGGGAATTGTTCCAGTGATACTCAGCTTCCCAGGAAGGGAAAAAAAGAAATGTGATGATTGTTATTCTCCAGGGAAGAGGATTAGAAGATTGGAAATGGAAGAATGGCAAAAAGTTGAGCAATTCTAGAACTATAACTAGTGAATCTTAAAAGTAACATGAAAAGGAATACAAGTAAGAGCAGAGGAGAGATGACACAGAAGAAAGAGAAAGGTCAAGAGTCAGAAGGTCATGATCTCAGAATCTCAGAGTTTAAAAGGACCTTAGGAAGCCATTAAGTCCAACAGGTGCCTAAACAAGAATCCCCCTGCCCCAGAAGCTACCCAGACAAATGACTATTCAGTCTTTGTTGGATGCTCCGTAGTGAGGAGGAACCTACCACCTCTTGAGGTAGAACATTCCATTTTTGGACAGCTTTACTTGTTCGGAAGGTTTTCCTTACATTGAACCAAAATCTAATTCTCTGTAACTTGCATATACTTTTCCTCATTTGTCCTTTCAGACCAAGCAGACTAATTTATTTCCTCTTCCACATGATAGTGCTTTAATATCTCAAAGACTGCTATTCATCTGTACTAAATCTTCGACCATTCCTCATACAATATGACTCTATGACAATCATGCTGTTTTTCCTGGGTGTTCTTAAGCTTATTTATACTCTTCTTAAAGTGGGGCATCTATATTTTGGCACACAGTATTTTGGTTAGATTTTGATGATGCTGACCAAGGAGTTTAATGCAGTAAGAAAAGAAGATGGATAGGAAGTTCAAGACTTTGGGCACGGTGCTATTAGGTGGCACCATGCATAAAGTATTGGACCTAAACTTAAGAAAACTTAATATCGGGTCTCAGACTTTACTAATTGTGTGACCTTGGGTAAGTCATTTAATCTGTGTTTCTCTCAATTTTATTACCTGTAAAATGGGAGTAATAATAGCACCTACCTCCCAGCGTTGTTGTGAGGATCCAATGAGATAATATTTGTGAAGTACTTTGCAAATCTTAAAGTATTGTGGTTGCTGCTGCTGGTTGTGGTGGCTGTTGTTTTTGCTGTGCTGGCTGACGGTGTTAAAATGGTGAGGACGGTGCAGTGGTAAAAATTGAGAAATGGTATGGTCAAGATTTTAGTAAGGTTGTGAATGGGCTAAGGCTTATGGTATGGGATCCATGGGAGAAGAGGACAACAAAAGGGCTGACAAAGTAATTGAGAAAGTGGGAAATCAGTAGATGACAGCCACAAGGATGGGGAGAATCTGGCCAGCATGAAAAGAACAGTCATATGTCTATAGATCTTTATAGTGGATTGCATGGATTTACAAGGATATTGAGGAATGGAGATACTGTGGAGGTGCCCTCTATATAGGGTGGTAGTAGAGAATAAAAACTTATGCTAACCCTTTCCCATGTCCCTATAAGTCAGGGAAATGTAAGCAAGGGTAGTCTCTAGTGGAAAAGATTGCAAAGAGAGACCGAGTTTTCAGTTAAAGCAAACTAGATGTTTAAAACAAAAGAAAATGTTAGTGATGTGGTTAGGGTTAGGGGTGCTCGAGACCCCAAAATACCAACACTCTGGGTCCTGCCAAATGAATTTCATTCAAGTCTTCTCTCAGCCAAAGAAAAGTAAAGTTTATTAAAAGTTCATTAAAAGTTTGCCATATTGGGTAGACTCTTAAGGAGCCTAGGTATCTGTGACGCTTGTATTGGGCAAGGGGGCCAGAGCAAGTCTGATACAAAGTAAGTCTGTGCTAGGTCATTCTATGGCACTCTCACACAGCAAGTCTCTGCTAAGTCATTCTATGGCGCTTTCACCACACATGGAGGGAAGATGCGGTCTTATGAACAGAAAGCTTGTGGGAGGAATCTAGGGGTTGTCTAGAGGAGGAGTTTGGGAGGGGTCAATGAGGTCAGACTCCAGTAATGAGTGATTAAGGGTGGGAAGTTGCTGGAGGCTACTGACAATGGTGGGCTAGGCCAGTTCAAGGGTGGAACAGGAAGATCAAAGGTGGGAAATTGCAGGACAAGAGGGCTAGCTAAAGACTTGGGCAGAGCCACAATAAAAGGCCTATGGCCTCAGGCAAATGCCATACATGGGAAGATTCAAGGAGAGCCCAAGGCGGCTCACAGAGCCTGTACCTCATCATTAGTTGGTTCAAAAATGTAATGGAACATCATTATTATATGTTTACATATGTATACTCAGTACACATTTCAATCCTAGAATATTAGAATGAGAAAAGACTTTACTGATTATCAAGTTCAAAACTTTCTTTTCTAGATGAGGGAATAGACCCAGAAAGTTTTAAGGATGCCAGTATAGCTTCCTGAAAATTCTTAATAGCAGTTAATATTACAGCCAGAGTGGTAGTTGGGTCTTTGGATTCTTAGTCCAATGCTTTTTTCATAGAAACTTGCATGTTGTATTTTCAGTGACAATTGAGAATGTTGCCTCAGATTGTATTGAAAGACTTGTAACCTTGGTGAAGGAGGATGCATATCCCTGTACATGCAGACTTCAAGGTGAAAATGAAAGAGAGATGGGGATAGGTCCTAAGACTTGGGTATAACATTAAAGTTGTGTGTGTATGTATGTATGTTTGTGTGTGTGGGTATACATATATCTATGTATATGCAGGCACACATATATTAATTTATATTATTGATGCTTCTTTTTTTGTGAAGACGCTTTCTTTCTTGTAGATTATAAGTTAAATGAGAGCCAGAGCCATACTCTATTTTCATGTATCTTCTTGTACCACTCTTTAACTATCTGGATCCTCAATCTATGCATTGGTTGAAGGACTCAGTAACAATTTCATGATTTACATACACAAATAGAAGAGTCATGCTTTTAAGTGGGCTATAATTGTTTTCTTTCCATATAGGATTGATATGAGGAAAGGGCTTTGTAAAATGCTATGTACTGGGAGCTAGAATTCCATGCTGGCCATATAAATCAATGTAACTTAGCCCCTCTAAGTAACCAAATAAAAAGGACTCACCATTTGTTGTCTTAAGTGTTTGCCTGGGGATTCTTTTTGAAAAGCGTACTGGAATGTGAGATTTCCAAGATCTTTTTGAGGAGTTATTTTTTAGCAGAATGTAAGCTCCTTGAGCGCAAGGACAGTTTGATTTCTGTCTTTGTATTTCTAGTATGTTAGGTGGTATCATGCACATAGCAGGTACTTAAGTGCTTATTTAACTGAGTTGAATTTTATTCTGAGAAAATGGTGTCTGTGAGAACTGAATCTGCTGCAATATATTGTTAAGAAACTGTAAAATCTTAATGAAACCTAGGCAAGAACAATTCTTATATCAGTCTAGCTCTATGCAAGTCAACCCAGAGTAGTAGACAGCAAATTGATCTCAGAGTCTAGGAGACTGGGTTCAAGACCTGCCTCTGACATCTGCTGGTTATGGGACTTGAGACTAGTTTCTTAACCTCTCATTGACCCCAGGTAACTATAAGCTGCAAGCAGGTACTAATCTACTTTGGTTCATGGAGTTTATCTCCACAGTCCTGCCCATCACTCGCTCCTCCAAAAAAATCCCTCTAGTACTTGGAAGTCGAGACCACATTTCTCTTTCGCTTTCAGATGAATCTATAAAGCATTTATTCACTGTATCCAGGGTATTATAATACCGTACACACTGAAATCAACCACGGATTTAATCCTTTTTGTCCCACAAGAGCAGCCATCTCAAGGATTTTAGGATTGTCTTTCAGCAGTGTAGGTGATTTCAACGCTAATGCTAAGCAAAGCAAATGCTGATTTTCCAATTTCATGTGTGCTTCAAACCATTTTGCTATTTTACCTCATAAGGTCAAGTTACGGACTCATCTTATAGTGGCCGCAATTTCACCTCTACCTTTGAAATTGTACAGTTTAGAATTAGGACAAAGTATACTGGAACAGCCTGTTATTTCAATGTGGCAGTCAATCTCACCCCTTCTTAACTGGAAAGGAGAAGCTGGATTATCAGTGGGCTTTGAAATATCGTATCAAGGTTATTAGAAAAAAAAATCTGTCTTCTGGGTTAGAGTCACTTATAACTGAGAAACCGCAGTATCTGAAAAGCCAGTATACCCTCTTTCTTCATAAGGGAATAAGAACTATCAGTCATAAACCTTTGGCCAAAGTGGGCATGGAATGAGAAATCCAAAACACCCCTAGGAATCCTCTATGTAGACACCAAAAATAATGATCTTAGTGTTTGCAGCTATGAGAGTGTCTTAATTGGCATATGGAGCTAGAATGGAAGGGGAGATGTCAGCATGGCTTCAATGAAGAGAAAATAATGGCATACCTGTCAATTTTAAGCTCTCAGGGAATGTCAGCTCCTCTTGTCTCCACTCTATGAAATGCTGTATGTCAGGGCAAAGTTTGCTAAGTCAGACCTAGCCAAATTCTGGAAAATATCTGGTAGGAGAGGTAGGAAAGGTAGGACAGGTAATGGTTTAATGAATGAAGACCATTTAAGGCTGAAGGTTAACAGGAAGAGATTTATCACAGCACTGCACATATCTTTGATGTTCAGTAAATCCTGGTTGTTGGATGGATATGACAGTGTTATTCAGCAGATCCCACTGTATGGATGCAAAAACTTAGCCTCATTGGTCAAAACCATTTGGCACTGGATCACCCTCTTCTCCTTGATCTGCTCTTTTCTCTGAATTTCTGCAATGCTGCTCATTCTTGGTTCTTCTACCTTTTTGAAGTCTCTTTCTCAGGCTTCTTTGTTGGTTCACTGTCTGTATCCTGTACTTAACTGTGATATACCACAAGTAAATGTTCAAAAGTGAGCTTGTTTGTACATGACACTACTTGCCTTCATGCTATCAGTTTCCAGGGTCAAATATCCCTGAAAGTAAGACATAGGTATTTTTAAAATGGGCAGAATTTGACCAAGAATGTGTTGCCAGAAAATTTTGTTTTGCCATTGTCTTGTTTGGTCTTTTCTGTTTTTAATAATTTTAAAATAATAAACAAAATCTCTTAAATTTTCAGAAGATCTGCTTGGCCTGAATCATTGGTCTTGGTCCCCGCTATACTTAGCAGTCTCATAAAATATATACCTTAAACCTTCTTTCACTTGTCTCTACACATTGCCAATCTCATCTTTCTTGACTAAAAAGCTTTTGGCACTTGCTCACCCTCTCTTCCTTGTTATTTTTTTTTCTTTTTTCAGTTTTTGCAATGCTATTCTTTCTTGATTCTTCTCTTACCTTCTTTCTCAAGCTCCCTTGCTAGATCGTGATCTGTATCCTACCCCTAACAATGAGTGTACCTCAAGGCTCTGTTCTAGGTGCTCTTTTCAATACTCTTTCTCTTAATGACCTCATCAACTCCCATAATTTCACTGAATATCTTTATATAGATGACCCCCCCCAAAATAACATATCCAGATTTTGTCTCTTTTCTGAGCACTGGTCTTAAATCATTAACTTCCTAATTGACATTTCTTTCCTAATTGACATTTCTAAATAAACGTACCAGAGGCATATAAAATTCAACATGTCTAAAACAAAACTCATTATCTTTTCCCCTGAACCCATTTCTTTTCCCAGTTTCTCTGTAAGGCTACTGCCATCTTTCCAGCCATTCAGGTTTGCCACCTAAGAATTATCCTGGATTAGTCTCTTTCTTTCATTTCATATATCCAGGTAATTGACAAATATTGTAGATTCTATTTCTACAACATCTCTTCCATCTCTTGCCTTTCTCTACCACCATTTCAGCACCCTAATTCAGGTCCTTATCACCTCTTAATTAGTCTCTCAGTCTCCTTTCCTCTTCTCTCCTCTCCTCTCCTTTCTTCTTCTCTCCTCTCCTTTTTGTCGTTTCTCCAATTCTTCCTCTTCTCAGCTAGCAGAAGGATATGCCTAAAACACATATCTGACCATGTCACTCTTCTATTCAATAAACTCCAGTGGTTCTTTTTAGTGGCTAGATATAATACTCTGGAATTCTTTAAAAACAAACATAAGCACCTACTATGTGCCATGTTACTCTGCTAAGTCCTTTACAAATATTATCTCAGTTGGTCCTTACAGTTACCCTGGGAGGTAAATGCTATTATTATTATTCCCATTTTGCAGATGAGGAAACTGAGGCAGGCAGAAGTTAAGTGACTTGCCCAGGATCACACCGCTAGTAAGTCTCAGGTCTTCTGACTCTGGGTCCAACAGTTCAATCCACTGAACCATCTAACTACTTAGGAGGGGCTTAATGCTTGCTTATGGTTTAGGAGAACCAAAGCAAATGGTTGATTCAGTGTACTTAGTGCCTAAGTAACAAAAAAAACCAGAATTTTTTAAAAAATTAGGGTTTGAAGATACTTTAGAGGTTGTGATTGGATGATCTTATTGCAGATGAGAAAGCATGTTTATAGAGGTGAATCATGTTGTCCAAGGTCACATAATAGCAAAGCCAGAACAACAATCAGATTACTCAACTTCCAGTCCCGGTCTCTTTTTATTATGCTGTGTTGCCTCCAAGGTAGTGTGGCATTGTGGGGAACCGGTTTTGGGAAGCCCTGCCATCCTGCAGCAGGGCTGAGAAAGTATGGGAGCCTGTTATCCCCAGACAGGGCTGAGAAAGAATCACTGACCCAGAGGCTGCTAGTGCATAAAAGAGAGACGGGAACTCTCCAAATGGTGAATGTGGAGAGCCAACTTTATTACCCTGTGTCCAGGCTTTTATAAGACACTGCTTAATTGCTTTCCCCAGCAGACATTGCATACTTCTTTGTCCCAGGCCATGGGAGTATTTGCCATGCATATCTCTAGGACCTAAGCCTCAAACTTGTATGCTTGAGTATCTTCCTGGGAGATGGGGAACCGATCTAGGCCTATCACCAGGCCAAACACCTCAGAGGGCTTGTTCAGCAGTCAGGGTCTGAGTCCCACTTGCTTGTGGTCCTCAACATGGCATGATGAAGAAAAACCTAGTCTTGGCTTTAAGAATACTGGTTCACATGCTGCCTTGGGTGCGTGTGAGGTATATGAGCATTGAAAAGTAACTAAACTTCTCAGTGCCCTAGACTATTTCTCTAATACTATAACTTGCATTGAGAGAGAGACAAAGAGAGACAGAGAGTCAGAGACAGAGAGACAGAGAGAGACAGAGACAGAGATATACACAGAGAAGGTCTCTGTACTGGAAGTTTCCTGCACCATTGAAATCACAGCTCCCTTCCCTTCCCCCTCACCAAATGAGCCTCTCTGTATAGGTACACATTGTGGATATGCCAAGATTGAACTCTTTTTTAGTCATATTTTTACCTGCATTTTTGGCAGTTGCCCACTATGCTTTCATTCAGTTCCTCAGTGTTAATAAATTTTTTTTTGAAATATCCTAAATTCCCAGCCTCAAAAAGTCTTTGTCAACTTTTGCCTCCAGGACCTTTGCAGAGGCTGATATGCTTTTTCTTGTTTCTAAGACTTCAACTTACTTCCGTGTCTTTTTGACTCATCCAATATAGATTCCCCATTTGAAGCATTTCAAATTAATCTATCACTACCTAAACTACAAACTAATTAATTTGAGTTGTAGTAATGATGAGCTTTGGATTGAGACCATTAATTCATGTCTCGCTTGGCTTTAGTCATAACTAATTGGAGTTGGATGGGGGGGTGGGGTGGGGCATAAACTATAGTCTCTAGCAGTACTCTAGTCCATTCAGAATGAGTACAGGGAATGTAGGTCACTACCAAGACTTAGATACTAGAGCAAAGGAAAAGTGCAAAAGGCATAATTGTACTGAAAAGTGCATTCAGCTGTCACTAATTTCCTAAGTGTCCAAGGGCAAGTTATAATCTTAATTTTCCCCTATAAAATGAGGAAGGATTAAATAATCTTTTATTCTCCCTATTTTCTCTCTCTAACTTTGACCTCATCCATTTTCTACCACTTTATGATTCCAAATATGAAGAATCTTCTCATCCTAGTTAGCTTTCCAGCGACATATATCTTAGCAACTTCTTCCCACCTAGAAAAGCACCTACAGACCACATCTCTGGGAAAATGTCCCCAGTCCCAAAGGCTATTAATTCACACAGCTCTAGTACTCTAGTTCTGAGTAGAGTTGTCTTGATCGGTAGAGGGGCAAACTCAATGATCCCATAATATCTACCTATCCCCAAACCACCAGGTAGGACAATGTTCCCCATTCCAGCCAGCAGTTCATCTGCTATCTGTCCTGAATGAACCTCTCCACATTCTTCTAGCTCTTCCTCTAGGTTCAGCAATTAAATCAATACTACCATAATGCTTTGACTCCAGAAGCCGCTGTATCTGTTGACTGCCCTATAGATTGATTCAGCCTCCATGAGACTCTCCAGACATTCCCTTCCCACCACTCTTATTCATTTATTATCTGAACCTATGAGAATATAAGCTACTTGGCAGAGACTGTTCATTCTTCTATTTTTATTCCCAGCTCTTAGTGAAGGACCTAGAATATTATAAGCAATTAATAAATGTTTTTATTAACTTATTTTATTTTTTAAAATTATGAATTTGACAAATATCAACACAAATCAGCATTTTCATACAAAAAGAACAGGAAGAAAAGATTATTCATGAAATGGTGGATTTCTTTTCCAGCCAGGTGCAGAATGGATAGAACATTGAGCCTAGATTCTGACAGACTTAAATTAGAATTTGAACTCAGACAGTTCCTAGCTGTGTGACCTTGGGAAATTCATTTAACCTCTCTTTGTCTTAGTTACCTTGTCTGTAAAAAGAGGGTAACAAAAACACCTGCTTTCCAGGATTATTGTGAGACTCAAATGAGACAAAAATCGCAAAGCATTTTGAACAGTGCCTCCTACATTGTACTGCATGTGTTAAATATCATCATCATCGTTACATAACAAGCTTATTTCTTATTTAAGTATATATTGCATTTAATGCAATAATATCAACATTGCCCTGTTTGCCTGTGTCCCTTTTTGTTCCCTCTGTTCTCTTCCATGTGTTTTTAAAATGTGTCACCGATGCTCTTTTTTTCCTTTTGCATCATTACTATCTTGTCATTGAATCTTACAATTCTTTCCCTGCCCCTCTACACTACTTCAAGTAGCAGCTCTCACTTGTAACAAACAAGTTAAATCATGCGAAACAAATGTTTACGCTGGTGGAATCTGAAAACATCTATCTCTTTTGGTAAGTATAGTCCAACACCTCTCTGCCTAGATGTGGCAAATATGCTCCATAATTAGTTTTCTATAATCAAGATTGGTTATATCGTTGATCGGGTTCTTGAGTCTTTCCAAATTATTTTCCTTTGTAATATTATAGTCATTGCGTACACTGTCTTTTTGTTTCCGGGAGAGAGGTTCCTCTAGGTCTAGGACATCTTGTGCTGCCATCTGAACCAGAAATCTTTTTCTCCCATTTATTTATTCACTCATTAGCCACCCACCACCCTAGAATCTTGTGCTTCCCTGCCCTTCTGCTTCTCACTTCCTGAGCCTTCCCTCCCCCCCCCCCCATGACTCAATCTGATGTCTCTGTACCTAGTCTGTGTATTACTGGAGAAAATCAGGAAATTAAATGGATTTCACCCCCTACAACAATTATGATGTTTAGCCTCAGCTAGATGTCATTCTTTACAGTAATTCTTTGACTCAATACTTATTTACTTCTCTTATCTCACAGAGCAGCTAGGTGGTGCAGTGGATAGAGCACCAGGCCTAGAGTCAGGGAGACTCATCTTCCTGAGTTCAAATCTGGTCTCAGACACTTACTTAGCTGTGGGACCCTGGGCAAGTTACTGAAACCTATTTGTCTCAGTTTTCTCATCTGTAAAATGAGCTAGAGAGGAAAATGGCAAACCACTCCAGTATCTTCACCAAGAAAAGTCCAAATGGGGTTACCGAGGCAGACACAACTGAACAACAACATTCCCCAAGGCAACTATTTTAAAACTTCTTTTTCCTTAAGCCCAAACCCTGATATAATTCTTACTTTCATAGGAGATGACTTGGCAGAAGTGTTATCACTTTACTAAGAAAAGTGAGGTCTTGGGGGTGGAGTCAAGATGGCGGCATAGAAGCAGGAGAACTCTGGGAGCTCCCCCCATAACCACCTCAAATACCTATAAAATATGACTCTAAACAAATTTTAGAGCTCCAGAACTCATAAAATGATGGAGAAACAAGGCTCCCACTGAAGGCAGCCCAGCAGGTAGACAGGAAGGGTCCCTTGCAGCACCCTGGGAGCTGAGACCAGCCCCGCATGAACCCGGGGTTGTAGCCCCAGGGTGGCCAGGACAAGCCTCGGCTGGAGCTTCCAGGAGAGCGGATCACTGGCAGTTGTGGCAGTTTCCAGCATTATCAACTCATAAGAAATAAGGACAAAGTGAAAGGTCAGTGGAACTCAGCTAAATTTGGGGGAAAAGAATGGGTCCGGCCATCTACTCCCAGAGCACGAAAGCAGCTGAAGCAGTGGCCCTGCACCCACCTCCACGTGGCTGCTTCAGAGCTCCTGGCCTGGAGATTGCAGGGGTGCCAAGCAATCATTCAGAGGCTAAGTGCTCTTGCCTTAACCTGCCTGGATCAGGATTGTGGTCTTGGGTGGTGGTCCTGAGGTGCGTGATCAGTGAGCCAAAGCTGGTGGGGGCTGCAGAGACTGTGGCCCCCTAATAGCCCCAGCACCTGTGAAAACTCCAGCGATTTGGGACAGAGCTCTCCCCTCTTTAAAGCAGAGTTCTACTGAGCCCAAAAGTCAAGTAACTGACTGGGAACATTAGCAGGCAAAGGAAGCAAAGCAAGCACAGCCATCCAACTTTTGATTCCCTTTTTGGGGACAAAAAGGATCAAAGCATGGAATGGGAGGAAGACAACACAGTCAGAACTCCCACACCAAAAGCTTCCAAGAAAAATGTAAATTGATTACAGGCCATAGAGGAGCTTAAGAAGGATTTTGAAAACCAGATAAGAGAAGTGGAGGAAAAATTGGGAAGAGAAATGAGAATGATGAAAGAAAATCATGAAAAGAGAGTCAACAATCTGACTGAAGAAAAGTGAGGTCTTATGAAGTGAATTCTCACTGCCTTGCTTCCTATACTTCTTAAAACATCTCAGCATTATTTTAGGTACTCTATGTTTCCTGCTGTCTTGGAGGCAGAGCTCTATCTGCTCCTTGTTAAGGTGAATTCTCCTATCTGCACCCTTGAGTTCAACTCTTTTCATTTCCTTCAGGATTTTTTTCTGCAATCATTCCACAAGCCTTTATTAAGTACCTGCAATATACTAGGCAGTATCCCAGGCTCTATATACAAATGTAAAGCATGAAGCAATTCCTATTTTAAAGGATCTTACATTCTAATGGAGGTGATATAGTCCCCTCTAACAGCTTAATTTAATTTAATTAATTTAGCTACCACCTCTTTCCCATCTATTAATAGATGTAGTCAGGGTTCCACAGGGCTAAAAAGCACTTCTTTAACCATTTTAATATATCCAGCCAGTGTCCAATCTCTCTTCTTCCCTGCACTGCCAGATTTTCTGAAGAAGTTGCATATATCCAATGACTCTACTTTGTGACCACTTAATACTTTGTCATCTGACTTCTGTCTCCATAACTATACTAACACTGTTTGCTTAAAGGTCACCATACTTACAGTCACAAAATTCAATGTCATTTTGCTTTCTAGATTCATCTTTCCTGAGCCTTTTCAAACTTCTGACACTCTTGATCACCATTTCCTTCTGTGTATTCTATTCTTTTAGCTTCTTATCCAATCTCTCTAACTGTTCCTTCTGTGACTTCTTTGAATGTTGGTTCCTCTTTTTCTTCCCAACTCCTCATAGTAGCCCAAGGTTCTGTTTTTGACTCTCTAATTTTTTTTTCTTTATATTTTCTCTCATGGGAATCTCATTTACTCCCATCAGTTCAAATTTACTACTTTGCTAATGACTTTCAGATATTTATTTCCAGGACTGACCTCTCTTCCAATTTTCAGACCTACCTGTTATTGTCATGCATGACATAGACATGCTTAAATGTCATTATCATCTGGATGTTCTCACTGGTTTATCAAATTCAACATTTCACAACAAAGTTTGTTATCTTTGACTTGAAACCTGTATCTCCTTCTGACTTCACTACGTCCCTGATATTACCAGTCACTCAATTTCCCGTATTTGTTTGGATGCTTCCCTGTCTTTATACTGTTGATTCCATCTCCACAATCTTTTGCATCGATTTTTTTTAATAAGCTCCTAATATTTTGCCACCTCCACTCTTCCCAGACCCTCTAACTCATTCTTCCTACTGTTGTCATTAGAATATTATTTACCTGGTCAGTTAAAAAGTCATTTTAAAGTGCCTCTGTGGAAGGGACTGCATAAGAGTTGGCAGTATAAAGATAAGAATGAAATGGGTCCTACTCTCAGGGAGCTTACATTCTACTGGAGAATACAACATGCCCACAGGTAGGTTTTACAAAGTAGATACAAGGTGATGTGAGGAAGGAGAGAATGCTGCCAGTGAGGTTAAAGTCCATTACCTAGAATTCAAGGCCCTCAACATGGTGTCACCCTTCCTTTCCTGTCTCATATCATACTCTATGTGCTTCACATACTCTATGTGCCATATGTTTTTGCAATGCCTCCACCATGCTCATTAGAAACACAGACTCTTAAGAGTTAGAGGAAGCTTCATGGTAATCATGTAGTGTAATCCCTTCCACTTTACAAATAAGGAAACCAACATCCAGAGAGTTAAATGACTTGCCCAAGGTCATGCTAGAGGTAAGTGATAGAGTTGACTTTCAAAATCAAGTGTTTTCACACCAAATCCTGTGGCCTTTCTATTTCAATAGCTTCTTTTTGGAAAGAGTGCTGGACGGGGAAGATGCAGGTTCAAATCCTGTCTTTGTCACTTAACTAACTGTAAGATGATTATCAATGCGTTACAAGCTCTTTGAGTCTGTTTCTTTATCTGCACAATTAGGACAATGATGACTAGCACTTACCTCACAGTGTTATTTTGAGGAGCACATAAGCTAATAGTCAGCGTGTCTGAAAAGTCTTAGTACAATTTAAAGCTGTTAAAGTATTATGAGAATCACCTAACTGCCTAGCTTTTAATCTTTAAAGTTTAAAATTACACTAAGAATTCTGGGCCACCCTATATAAGCACCTTGTTAACCCTTTTCAAAGGGCTAAATATTTCTATCTTTTTAGTATTGGTATTATTACTCTACTTCCAAAATTTCAGTAAGCTCATGAACATCTACTATGTGAAAATGCTGTGCTAGGCACCAAAGAGGCTAATGCTTCACCTCTGCAGAATATTAGGCACTATCCTAGGCTCTATATACAAATATAAAGCATGAAGCAATTCCTATTTTCAAGGATCTTACATTCTAATGGAGGTGATGTAATCCCCTCTAACAGATTTATATCAGAAAAATGTCATCACTGTCTCACCTTTTTTTTTTTCATCCAAAGCTTAAATCCATCAAATAAACAGCCACACAGGTTTTAATATTGAAGTGTGTGACATTTGACTGGTTATTCCTCTCTATTTTGAACAACACATTCACCCTCCATCCCTTAGCCAAGCCCTAGTTTGCTATCAAACCAAGTATATTGTTCCCAATGCTGTATTTATTTCCCCTATGGGCAAGTCCTTTCTATGACATTTAATCAAGATCTTTTTCTAAAGTACAGATAAATTACATATCAGTTATCAGTGGCAATCAGTCACTGTTTTTCCCCCAATGTAAATCAATTAGATTTTCTCTAAGTAAATTTTTTTGGGTGAATAAATCCATGCTACCCACTCTTAATTATATAACCAATCTTTATCCCCCCCCATCACAAGTCTGAAGAGTTTTAAAAATAATTCATATATATATACATACATATATATATATGTATGTATGATGATTTATAGCAGCATAGATAGCACTTGTTCAATGTAGACTGTTCAGAAAATAATGCTTCCTAATTTCAAATTTCCCAATCAGTCTTTGGAGACCAGATCTCTTTCCAAGTCTTTGAATCACTCATCTACTACTTAAGTTGCATCGAATTCCATCAGAAAGCCCTCAGAAACTGAGATGAAAACAACATACATGTGTGGCTGAACTTTGATGTATAAGAGAATTACTAACCACAGTAGCAGTTGGGTAGAATGGTCCAGCTCTTCAACACAGTCTCTGAACACTTCAGGGAACTGAGAGCCACTGTTAAGGTCACTGTATGCTTCAGTTGTCAGAGAAAGTCAGAAAACCTTGGCTTTTTCACAGTCAAGTACATGATAGCGAGGCTTGTGGCTACTGTGTGCACCTGTCAGGGTTAGCCGTCATCTGGCAGAGCTGCTCTGTTGCTTTTTATCTGCTAGAGATCACTGTAACTTGAGAGAAAGGGATGTAAAGTGAGATTCCAGAACTTCAGTGGGATTTGGGGAGGGCTCAATTTCTATAGCTGTATAGGATGAGAAAAATCATGTACCCTCAGGCCAGAATCTCCCTATTTAGATCAGGAGCTCCTGATCAAAGCAACCCCATGGGCCTACCCTACCCAAAACTAAACCAAAACCAACACTCATCCATAAAGCAACAACAACAAAACCCATGAGATTTTTAAGACTTGCAAGTATTTTCATTTCTCATCAAATCAATTCATTAATGTTGATGAATGTCAAAAAGCCATGTATGTTCTCTCACATCCCTCCTCTGGTGACAGACTGTATATATTTACAAAATAGCCATCTCTGAGCTAACGGTGTAGTTTGTAGCCGGGGAACAAGTTTTTCTCTCTGTGATGCTAATTGGCCAATTAGAAGTTTAAACCCACAATCTCAGCCTCATTAGTGCTGGTGGTAGGGAAGAGTTCTACATCTTCCTCCAGTGCTCTAGTGCCAGCCTGTCCTTGAAATCTTCCAAATCCCCTGCTGTTGTAATGTTCTCTCCATTTGCAAAATTTCCTGAAGCACTTTGGCTGATTTCTGTTTCCTCCATTTAGCATTTTATACAATAATTCTTTGTGTACATGTTATATCTCCTCAGTAGACTATTTCATTTCCATCTTTACACCTCCAGAACTTTGTATTTTGTTTCTGATCAGGTCTACAATTTCATTCAAAAGAGGCTAGGTGGTGCCGTAGTTAGGGCACTGGGTCTGGTATAAGGAAGGCCTGGGTGTGAATTCGGTCTCAAACATTAGCCAATGACTTGCCAAGTCATTTAAACTCTGCCTCAGTTTCTTTAATTGTAAAATGGGAATGACAATAGCATCTACCTTATTTCAGGGTTATTGTGAGGATCAATTGAAATAATATCTTATAAAGTGCTCTGCAAATCTTAACACATTATATCTACATGTGTATATATATTCCATTTCTTACTGTTATTATTTGTAGTGATATAGATTTCATTTCTGCTATCTAAGTCACAGTTTTAGAGGGTTGTCTGGGACACTGAAAGGTTAGGTGATAGGCCCAGTCACCTAGCCAGTACTTGTGATAAGCAGGACTTCAACCCAAGTCTTCCTGACTCTAAAGTCAATTCTCTATCTGATTTTCCACAGTTGTAGGAACTTAGTCAATATTTGACTATTCCTTCATACTGTGGTGTAGCTACTACCTTCTACCCAAGGTTTTTCTTCATCTCTCTCTTCCCTCCCTCCCCAACACCTCATTACCTTGTACTTACTGACTTTCACATATATTTTACCCTTCTGGAGAATGTGAACCCCTTTAGGGCGGGCAGAGGTTATTGGGACTTTTATGGGTTTGTACATGTGCTAGCTCTTTGGTGCAGTGGATAGCATACTGGACCTACAGCCAGGAAGACTCCACTTTCTGAGTTCAAATCTGGCCTCAAATACTTACTAGCTGTGTGACCCTGGTCAAGTCATTTAACCCTGTTTGCCCCATTTTCCTCATCTGTAAAATGAGCTGGAGAAGAAAATGGCAAACTCCAGTATCTTTGTCAAGAAAACCACAAATCGGGTCATGAAGAATTGGACATAACTGAACAATAACAATGCTCTTAATGCACTTAAATTTGTTGAATCGGATTTCATATAACTAAGCCAAGTATAAACATCTATTTGCAGAAGAAAGGGGAATAAATACATAAAAAGCCTACTATGTCAGACACCATGCTAAGTGCTTTACAGATGTCTCATTTGATCCTCACAGTGAGCCTGTGGGGTAGGTGCTGTTATCTTTGTTTTACAGTTGAAGAAACTGTGGCCAACAGGTTAAGTGACTTGCCCAGGGTCATATCATAGTAAGAATTTGTGGTTAGATTTGAATTCAAGTTTTCCCTGAATCCAAGCCCAGAACTCTATCAGAAAATACACCTTGAATAAAGGATAAGCTGGCAAATGTTTAATAATTAGATTTCTGGAAAAAAAAAATCGTGTATGGACAGACTTTTAATTTTGATCTGCATTATTTTTTTTTAAATTTTTAAAATTGATTTATTTATTTACTTTTAGTTTACAAGATTCAGTTCTACAATCCCTTGAGTTTCAAATTTTCTCTCCTCCCTTCTTCCCTGTCCCCCATGGTGACACTATTGTGCTATTATACTATTGTATAATATGTTATACATATAGTATAATATATCTTGTATATTATATATTAATATTTAATATAATATAAATATAATATAATATATATTGTATAATTGTATAATATATAGTATATATAATACTATTGTGCTATAAGAAATGGGGAGGAGACAGTCTTCATATTCACTTGGAGAGGCTTATACAAACTGATGCTAAGTGAGAAGAGCAGAACCAGGAGAAATTTGTACACAATCACAGACACATCATATGTGTGATGACCAACTTTGATAAACTGGACTCTTCTCAGCAACGCACAGCTATAAGACAACTCTACAAGTTTTAGGATGGAAGGAGAGATCTACATTCAGAGTAAGATCTAGAAAGAACAGAGTTTAAATGGAAACTGAAGCAATCTACATGCTATTGCTCTTTTTCATGTTTGGCTTTGTTTTTTCTTTCCCATTGTTCATTCCATCAGTTACAACCCTTCTATACAACCAGACTAATGCCCAATGTGAAAGTATGCACAGATCCTATTTTTGAGATCTGCATTATTGACACTTTCTCCATCAGTTTCTTAAGTCTAGACAGTCAATGAAACAATAAATCTGATTTGTAGTATTTGCTAATAATTTTCGAGTTATAAAGTTTCATACTGAAAATTTAACAATGGTCTACTAAAACTGACTTTAATACATCACTAAATTCTCCTTCTCTTCCAGAACCAGATTCACTTGGAAATCACAAGGGAAAAAACTGTAATGGAAAAAGGGTCTATTTTTCAGTAGACCTGATTTTTACTGGGCCAGAACAGAGACAAGGAGTAGGGAAGATAGATAGACATCTAGAGTACAACATGTGTGTGTGTGGGGGGGAATGTGAGCACATTAAATGGAGGATGCTTTTAAATATTTACATATTTTAATATGTACATGTTTATATATTTTAAAAATGTATGTGTCAGAAAATCTGTAGGTTTTAATTTTTAATAAATCAAATAATCTACATCTCAGTAAAGGCTCATGCATTCAATCAAGGATATTTATAAAACATGTACTTAGTGCTAGTCTCTGATAGATGCTGGGAATACTAAGATAAAAATAAGGCCTTGCCTGCCTTCAAGGAGTTTAATTTCTATTCAGGGGAAACAATATATCCATCATAAATATAGGAAAAGTAAAATAGAAATACAAGATAATTTTTGGAATGAGACATTAGCAGCTAAGGTAATCCAGACAGTCTTCATGTAGAAGATTATGTCTGAGCTGAAGTTTGAAGGAATTTAAGGCTTCTAAGGGGAGGGGGATGTTTTAATAAAATTCTGGAGGTTTTTTTTGGTCTGGACAACCTATGTAAAAGTATTAAGATGAAGGAAACAGCAAAAGAGCCAATTTGGCTAGACTTTAGGGTACAGGAAGGGGAATTCTATATAATGAAATTATAAAGGTAGGCTAGAATCAGATCTGAAGGTCTTTAAAATATGAAGTTTGCATGTGATGCTAGGGGTAATAGGGAGCCACTGGTAGATAGTGCCGATGTTTGGTTTTCAGTTTCTAACCCTTTGAAATTTTCAAACTTTGTGTGATCAACAAATGCCTTACATAAAATTTGCAATAGACCCTCTAACTATTTTCTTTAAACCTCAACTAATTTCCTTAGATTTAGACATGAGGGCCCATGGTGTTTTTCACTGTTGTCTAAGATTGTGCTATTTTATTAAAATTTCTTGGCCATTTCAATTATGACTTCCACCCCCTTTCCCCTTCTTCTTCTACACTCTCATTCTTTGGAATAAACTGTAAGTCTCCTCTCTCAACTTTGGTTACTGTAGAATCTACTAAGCAATATAGTTATACAGTTCTGATGATACAGAAGTTGGAGCAATGCCAGCAGACACATTAGATTTCTTCTATCCACCCCCAACCCATAGCCTCAACTTTTTGAAATTTGGACTCAGTTCAAAAATGACAGGCAAATGAGTCTTAGGGTATAGAGATTTCACATCCTCCTTGATAATTCACATCTGTTCTTCTCAGAGAACAATTTGAAAACAGCAAGATTGTGTGACAGTATGTTAAGTGTGGACTACAATTCTCCATCGGAAGGTATCAAAGTCATGTCCTTTTAGGATCCTACTCTGTGTTTATCTCTTATTCTTGAGAAAGAAAGCAGTTTAATAATGGACTTTAGACAGAGTACATTTATTTTACAGTCAAAGTAGGCTGATGCTAGGAGGCTTATACCAATTATAGAGCTATTAGGAAACGACTTGATAGAAGGAATCAGGACTAAATGAATATTCTGACAATGGCAAAATTGTCCTCCATTTATCCAAAAGAACTTTATCAAATTGTCCTAGGAATACATGACATTCACTAGTGATTTTTGGTTCAGCCACTCTTTAAAAACTCTTTCTGGTCTGAATTTGGTCTTTAGGATTCACAAAGAAGAAATAAGAATCAAGTGCTTTATTTTCCTTTATAAAGGGAAGTTGGGAGTGGGAGTAGAAGTTAAATGAGTTAAAATTAACTATTTATTTGGGTTTTTATTTTTTTGCTATTCTAGGACTCTAACTAGCAATTTTGGTAAGGTCATTGACAATAATAGAAAGTTAGGAAAAAGGGAAGGTTTTGAGGAAAAGATGAGTTCATTTTTAAACCTATTGAGTAATTCCTTTTATGCTATTTCTGGCATGAAAATGATTCCTGATAATATGTTGCAGACTTCTGCCATCTACACACTTTCCCTTTGTTCTTTAGGTCATTTGTAACTCTAGCTCTTTAGAGATCATTGTGTTTAATGATCTGTAACCATGTAGTGCCACCAGAGGAATACTGGTGTTCAAGAAATGGGCTTTCTGTATTGACGGGCAGTTTGGGATCTTCGCAAGCACTACACAGTTTCCTGAATGTGATCTAGTTTTGTCTCCTCCTCTCACTCCATTTTAGACCCATCTCATTATTCATCTGCTGTGCTTGTCTGAGATTTTCATATGAATGTAACACTTTGATGAGCTGCCCATTCAGCTGCATTCCTAATCTGGCCGACATGCATTTTTCATGCTTTGTTTTTCCAGTGAGGATGGTTGGTTAGACCAGGCTCTTTTGAATTACTGTGGATTTTTCTGGGGATGTTTTTTTTTTTGTCTTTGGAGGCTTAATGCCATCAGCATGGTGTCATCTTCAGTTAGTAGAATTCTCACTTAAAACAAACAAACAAACAAACAAACCTGGAAGCTCTTAGTGAGATATTTTGTCAGTGCGGACCCAACCTTTCTTTGCAGCTTACAGTCTTGCAAAGTTGCCTAAGGCACTGAGAAGTAAAGTAGGTGTCAGGGGCATACATGCCTACATATATAGTTATACATGTATATATAATCTGTGTGCTTCTCATGTAGATTATGTACTCACACACATGTTATCTAAATGTGACTACCAGGAGGCATTGAAAACTGTCTCTGGAATCTTGTCCGTTCTTTTGGGAGAAGCTGTGATTCCTGCCTTGAGGGGTACAGGAGAAGCCACCACTAGGCTGTTCTTTTCTCTAGTCTCTGAGTGGGATACTGGACGAGAAGTATATGTCTTATGCCTTTATATATTGCTATTCTAGAGGCATGATTGGTTCAGGACAAAAAGCCACCTTTCTATCTCTCTCTTTGATGTGTTCTATTTTCATATTACATACATATTACACATACACTTTCATAACTCCTACTTTGTGAGATATCTCCTAATAAGGTAAAACAAATAAGTAAAACTAATAATACGAGGATTTCATTTGAAAGGGCACATAAGATTTCATATTTTGTAGCACCCTTATACTTAAAAAAATAAAAACAAAAAACTAAAACCAAAATCAAAAATCTGTTTTCTCTCTTTCCTACCTTCTACCCCATTAAAAAAAGAAATTACTTGTAATAAATATACATAGTGAATCAAAGCAAGTTTTCCTATCTCTTAAGGGTGGAGGGTGCCCCAAGATCATATCCACTAGCTTCATCCTTTCTGGCCAAATGCTGTTCATATGCAAGGTCACAGCTCTAGTCCAGGCCCTTACCACCTCTTGCCTGTACTCTTGCAGTAGCTTCCTAATTGGACTCCTGGTTTCTGATCTCTTCTCTTTCCAATCCATCCTCTATGCAGTTGCTGGAATAACCTTCCTAAAAGAAAAGTCTCACCATGTCACTGCACTGCTGATAAACCTTTGGTGACTTCATATTGTCTCAAGGATAAAGTATAAATGCCTTCTTTTGACATTTAAGCCCTTTGCTGTCTGATTTCAGTCTCTCTTTCCAGGGCAATTTTGTATTTTTCCCCTTTACCCAATCTTAGTTCCAGATAAATAGTCATACTTACTCTTCCCTGAACTTTGTTGCCCTTTTGCCCTGGCTGACATGGAATCATCCCCTTTATTATCTGGAACCTTCCTTCTAGTCTAAGCTCAGCTGCCATTTCCTGTGGGAAGCCTTTCCTGATCCTCCTGGTTGTTAGTGCTATCTTTGCCATATCAAAATGAAAGATGCGCGTGTGTGCGCGCACATACACACAGTTATGGGTTGCATTCTTCTGGTAGAATATAAATGACAGTAAATGCTTGTTGAATTAAATTGGACAAGATTAGAAGCTATTAGGTTATCTGTAAAACTGAACTCCATCCTTGAGCTGATGTCTTAAGGTTTTTGTCCTCTTCTTTACCCCAGTAGCTATTTTTTCTGTCTCTTGTCCCAGGTATAAAAATTGCTGGTTTTTTTGTTCTGTGCCAATGTCTTTTCATTTTCCTCTTTTTTTTTGTAAAGTACCGTTTATAATATTTTTATTCTTTTAGGAGTTTTCCCCATTTTGAGATATTTTGAGAATTGGTTCCTAAGTACCATAAAATAATTTCTCTTCCAAAAGATTGCTTTTGTTTATATATGTTCTAGTCTAGCCACTTTGCTGTACATGACCTTCTCAAGTATAATTTTTGATATTTCATATATTGCATTCAGTATTGAGGTGAAAGCATACAAAAATGCTAGTTTATAGTATTGTTGCCTATGAAAATTATTACCATAAAATTATGTTGAATTTTGCGTTAGTTTTTTTTCCAGTTGTATCTAGAAATATTCTTCGTCAAATCAGGTTTAGCTATATCCTAGGCCAAGCTTTTGGCAGACTTTTTTGGCTCTTTCGAACTCCTCATCGTTAGTTTTCTATCAGTAAACTTTCTCCAGGAAATGGTCAGAATCAGAGTCATTGCCTTTACTTTTATCCATTTCCCATTTTTCAGAATGGGCAAATTATTTCAACTAGTTGGGTTAGAGCTGCTATAATCCTATGTAATGCCTTTCTTTTTTATCTTTATCTGTTCTTCTAATCTGGTATTTACTGTAACATCTGTTCTAACCAGATGGTAGTCTGACTATAAATAGCTGATTCTGAAATGACTTCTCCGTAACTAGTTACTTCTCCTGTTTGTTCCAATTTTTATTGTATTTTTCAGTGTTTGTTTTGTCCAGAGCCTTCTTACTTTCTTCTTCAATAAAGTATTTATGATGAACACATCTGGGATGTTTCTGAGTCCTCTCTAGCCTTTGGTCTCTTTCATTCCTTCATCAAAAGCAATATTTTGCAACTTAATTTTTGCTGTCTTCCCCACTCCCCACTTTCATATTAACTCCACCAATGTTCAAATTATATGTGAACAATTTGGAGGATCTTTTCAACTTCCTCAAAGACTTTCTCCCACTTCAGTGTGTAAATTGTGGTTATATTTATCAGGGTCTGTTTGTTTGCGTTCATTTTGAGTACTAAAAGGGGATGTGTTTTTGGTTGCTTTGGGGTACAAGATCATACCAGTCCTTTATTCTTCACTACAAGGAAAACCTGCGATCTATTCATCCCTTTATCTGTAACTGCTATACGTCTTCTACTTTCATATATAGTAAGAATGTCAATATGCCTATCAATCAGTTTCTCTTAGAATTCTGTTGACTCAATGGTCCTTGAATATTTATTGTACCACAAGTTTCTAGTTGTTAATACATATTTATAAAGATTTTAAAACTTTGTTATTTTTAGGACTTTTTACTAGGGTTACTTTGACCGCACGTATATAGCTACATCAAATTGCTTGCTATCTCAGGGAGGGAGGGAAGGAGAAAGAGAATTTTGAGCACAAATTTTTTTTTAAATGTTAAAAACTGTGTTCACACGTAATCAGGAAAAAATAAAATATCATTTACAAGAGCTGTTTAAGGCCAAGAGCCATTTTGTACTTTTGGGCAGTTTCATCAGTTGTTGTGACATCCTTCCCTACCCCACTGAACATACATACATATGTGTGTGTGTATATATATATATATGTATGTATATATATATATGTATTGATAGATAGATATAGATATAGATATAGGTGCCTATATCTATATGTATGTAAATCTATTTATAAGTCTAGTGTACATCTTTGTACTAAATACTTACCCTCTGAATTAGCCTTGTCTTTGGACAATACACATAATTTGTAACTATATCCAAATTTGAATATTTTCTATCCTATTAAGACCTGCAAGAGTTTGGACTTCACTAGAATCACCTTTGAAAATTTTGGGCTCCTCAACTCTCACCAAGGTAAGAAATCTAAAAAAAGGACATTATTTCAGAGTGTCTCATTATATGTAATCAATCATCTTTGCTAGGCAGGGAAGCAGAGGGAGCTTTACATCTTCTTCCTGAAGTCCCACAGGCAAGGAATCATGTTGAATTTAGTGGTTAAATTAGACTAGTTTCAATGGTAGTGATTGTGATTTTTGGAGGCCTAAGCCCTAGAGAAAACCTCCTCCTCTACAGATCTTGTGATTTCCATGATGCTGAGTGATGGTTTTCAACTACAGGAAAAAGAAATGCCAGACTATGTGCTGACCCTTGTCAAAGCTCAGAAAGGATATCAGAATACCATTAACCTTTTACTCCAGCTTGAGCTGCTGCTTTAAAAATTAATTTCAAAGCAACATAAATAGACAAACATAATTTGCTGTGTTGGGGGAATTAATGAGTTTTAATAAAAATATTTTGAGGTAAACACTCCCAGCCCAGAGTATCCTCTTTTGAGGTCAATAACTCCATGCCTTCAATTCAGATCTACATAAGGTAATTGAATCATGTGACAATCATGAACTCTTTTGAAATAATTTGTTAAGCAAATTGAAGTCTACCCTGAGACATTATTACCTTCATTGGTCAAATGTCATTCCTTAGGCAAGAATGGCTGTTTGCAATTGATTTTAGTTTGAGTTCTGACAGAAAATAATAAGATCAGAGATTTAAAATCTGGAAAGAACCAGTTTTACAGGTCATTGAGTCCAATCACTTCATTTTACAGTTGAGAAAAATGAGGCCCATAGAAATAAAGTTGCACATCTAGCATCACAACCAGTATATATCTGAGGTGAGATTTAAACCCAGGTCTCCTGGACTCAAAGTCTGCCATCAGGTGAAATTATATATTTTGTGTGATATGGTTTGATTCTTATGAGAGTTCATGTGGTCTGAAATACATGTGAGACATTAACTAGAATATCTCTTTATGGTGTCTGGTTAAGCCAGAGGAAAAAAAGGAATTTCTAATTCCTTTTTGGAAATAGCACCAAATTATCAATGGTCTTGGTGTTCTAGCCTAAATTCAATCTCCCTTCAATCCTCTCTCATCCCTCAGTAACAGAGCATACTTTTGCTGTCTTCCCCACTCCCCACTTAAATATTAACTCCACCAATGTTCAAATTATATGTGAACAATTTGGAGGATCTTTTCAACTTCCTCAAAGACTTTCTCCCACTTCAGTGTGTAAATTGTGGACAGAGCATACTGTTCCATTCAAAAATGGAACAGAGATCAGTTAAACATCGTGGTCAAATCCTTTCCAAGAGATGAGAGTTCTATCTCAATGTAAGGCTGGACAAATCTGCTTTGAATTTAGGTGCTGGAAAAATTTTCATCTTTCAAGGAAAAAAAAAGGCTGCATGTTGATATATATCGTTTGGAATCCAAATACAAATTAGAGGTAT
Organism: Pseudochirops cupreus; assembly: GCA_028627135.1. Classification (NCBI taxonomy): domain Eukaryota; kingdom Metazoa; phylum Chordata; class Mammalia; order Diprotodontia; family Pseudocheiridae; genus Pseudochirops; species Pseudochirops cupreus. The sequence continues at coordinate 319,255,426 of CM053582.1, read as the reverse complement.
AGAGAATGTTTATAAAGGAAGGATTCCTTATTAAGCCTTAAAAAGAGTTTAGTATGCATTGGCACAATACTTCATGATTATACATTCAGATAGAGATCCTAGTAATCAGCAAAGACTCCTACCAACACTCGCTCCATCTATTTCTTTCCTGTGTCCCTAGTCTAGGCTGGAGTTAATGTAGTAGTGACTGAGAAGCCTGAGGAACCCTCATATATTCCTCCACTGCTCCCCATACTTAGTGACACTTTACAGTGCAGCAATGTTTCATGTTTAATTTTTAGGGATAATAAAACTTTGATGTGCATGAGCTGGAAAACCTAAGAGCACTTTTCTACTTCAGGTAATATTGTGTTGATCTAGTTCTTGAGATTTTGAATTCCTTTATCAATGCTATCGATAGATTACAACTTTGGAGGCTCAACATTTGATTTGGTCCAAGTGTCCAATTCCTCTGAATTAGGTCCACCTCTGTATCTGACCTTTAGAAACCTATTTTTATTCATACCCATATTCAAGGCTGAGCTATTTTGTTCAACTCCCTTGTTAATTAGAAAAGTACTGTCCTTTTTGTCCTTTCTGTATAATCCTTGGTTGTTTTGTGCTTGTTTTATTCATTTAGCTTTCAAATTGAAAGTCCTCTCCTTGAACCTTGAATAGATAGCATCTTTGGACTCCATCCAAAGAATTCCCCTTTTCTTTTTTTTCCTGAGCTAATAGATATATCTTTTGTTTTTCTATCATCTTTACTTCCCAATATATCCTCTCCTTCCAAAGAATCATCTCTTACAACAAAAAATTAAAAAGGAATGAAAAAAAAATTTAGCAAATCTAATTAATATCATTAACCATTTCTGATACTACATGCTATATTCCACATCCATAGTCTTCTACCTATGCAAAGAAGGGACGATGGTGCATTTTCATTTCTGTTCCATGGGGTCAGGTTTGGTTGCTCTTAATTTCACATCATACAGTTTTGATTTTTTTATGTTGATTATTTGGTGTATTGTTTTCTTCATTCTGCTCATTTCACTTTGCATAAATTTGTCTTCCCATGCTTTCTATATTTGTTATATTCACTAGTTATTATAGTTTAATAATTAATATTCCATTACATTCATAAACCATTTTTAATTTAGCCATTTCCCAATCCATTTCCCAGTCACTCAAAGATTCTTCATTCCTTTGGTTTCCCTTAAATTCTTTTACAGTCTTTCCCACAACCCCTGAGTCACATACAGCCTGGGTAGCATGAGTTTTAAGTATATAGAAATGTCTTGAAATTATTTATACATTCAAAAATTGGAGGTATTCTTTTAAAATTTTCAGGTGACACAAAGCAGAGTTGGAGGGCTATGACATTCATAGATGGAATCAGGTTCTCAGTGAATCTTTACAAGCTGAATTTAGTAAGATAAAATATAATAGGGATAAACGTAAAGTCCTACATTTGGGTTCAAAATATTAGCTGTGAAAGTAGTCAGCATTGGGAAGAGGCAAAGGACAGTCCCTGATCTCAAGAAGGAACCATGGAAACAACTATGAAAAACCAAATTATACACAGGATAAACTAGGGTAGTCTCATAGGAAAGCCATTAAGATTAAGGAAAATTTAGAAAAGATTTCTTGCTGAAGGTGGGACTATAGGTGAGACTTGAAGGAAGCCAGAGAAGTGATGAGGTGGAGATGAAGAGAATTGCAGGCATGGGAGATGGCAAGGGAATATATCTGAGTCAGGAAATAAATACTGTGTCTGAGGAATGGCAAGGAGGTCATTGTTACTGGATTACGAGGTACGTTGGAATGGGAATGGGGGCGGTTAAGATGTAAAAAGTTTTTAAAAGTTGGAATGAGTTAGGTTTTGATGTCTTTAAAAGTAATTATTAAGCACTCTCTATGTGCTTAATAGCAAAGCACTAGCGATACAAAGTAAGGCCAAAAAAAGGAAGTTTCAAAAAACCACAACCCACACAGCCAATACTTTCAAGGACCTTATACACTAACAAAAGTACTGTGAAGAGTAATACTTGTTAGACACCAATTCCTATAGAAAACTCTCTGGGAGTTGGAGTGGACTGTAAGCTCAACAGTTTGATAAGATATTCCGAAAAGTTAAGGAGATCTTAGCCTATAACAGTAGGGGAGTAATATCCAAAGTGCAGGAGATGGTAGTGCCATAGTACTCTATTCTTGTTAGTCTATATATTGGGCATCATGTTGAATTCTGACCGTCATATTTTAGGAAAGACATTGACAAACTGGAATGCATCCAGAGGGGAGCAACCAAACAGGTGAGAGGATGGAAATTATGTCACACAAGAACTAAATGGGAATATTTGGTCCAAAGATTAGACTTGGATGGGGCATAAGAGTTGTCTTTAAGGATTTAAAGTACTATTCTATTTAAGAGGAATTAAACTAATTCTGGTTTGCCTCAGAGATTAGATCTAGCAGCTGTGGTTAGAAGATGAAGAGAGGCATATTTTGACTCAGTAAAATGAAAAATCACAATTAGAGTTGTCCCAAAATGGAATGGTCTGCCTCAGGCAGCAGTGATTTCCCAGCTACTAGAGATCTTTATCTGAGGGTTGGATGGCCTTGTTGAAGATATTGTAGAGAGGGTTCCTATTCCATTATAGGTTGGCCTGAATGATTTCTTTCAAAGGAAATTATATCTTTTGTTTTTATACCATTTCTCAATATGTCCCTCCTCATACTCAACCCAGAGGGTAATCCCTTATAATAAGAAGGGAATAGCAGTCTTGGCAGTTCCTCTGCTGATCTTTGGTTTTGGGCTTCCTCCTTTGTGTTTGTTCTTTTTTAATCTTGAATGAATGAGTAGTGATCTCAAGGTGAAATCCTAGATTCAACAGTCCTGGGTCCTTTGAGAGTTGACTGGAAGCAAAAGGAGAAGTCTCCACCAACTATTCCAGAGCAGAGCTGAAAGGAAATGTCAACTCATCAATCCTACAAAATGGATAACCCAGACCAATGATTACCTCTCTGTTAAACAAAAGAAATAGTGCCTCTCTCTAATCCTAGTTTCAGGGAATCCTACCCTCTCCTTTAACTTAATTGTCCTCTAAAAAGGAAGACTGCTTAAACTTTTCAAGGAAGTAAGATCTAGAACACTGAGATTATTTTCTCAATGTTTTTGAAAGAGGGAATTGGGAGTAGGTGGGTAGGCATTTGTCTGTTCTCACATTGGATCAGATGTTAGAATCCATGATTTGTAAGTAATATATGTCTTTCATATTTGATGAGATCCTGGTACTAGATCTTGGCTGGTTTAACTGATATGGATACTTTAGGAATGTGATAATAATTTCCCATGATAAACAATTATGCCATTCTAATTTTGTCAAATACTATAAGCAAGGTGATAGGAGTGGGAGTGTGTATGGCTTGTTAGAGGGATCTCAACTAGACTAGTGTTTCCTTAAAATGTATTGAAGTCTTCCTGGTGACTTAATTGGTCTAAGGGACTAAGATTGAATACCATTGGAAGAGCTTTATCATTGCCTAAACACAAAAGGCAGCACCTGAGGAGTCAAGGACTCCTATGACATAGACTTCTGACCAGCAGGCCCCCATGGCAATTGTGGGGGCAGGGAAACAGCACCCAACTTAGTCAATATTGTATCCATGCTGAATATTCTTTCCATCCTGAATATCCTTAGCTATGACTAAATAAACTCCCTTTTGTTGACTGCTAGACGGCCTATGAGCTTTTAATTTTATCCCAGTCTTGAATCTGAACTACCCTGAGTCAGCCTGACTCAGAACACTATATCAATAAGATCACAACTTCATTTGAATATTTGGGTATTTTCTAATGACCTTGGCTTGATTTTACCTAGGACATTAGTTCTCACATTTTATGTAGTGATGTCCTGTTTTTTAATCCCACCACCGTGAAAAAAAAAATTGTGTTCTTCCCCACTTTTCATAAAATAATCCATGCAAATAATTTTCTTAGATTTATTCTAACGCAATTAAGCATTTATGACAACTTTATAACATCATAGTTTAAGCACACAATAAAATTATTTATTGACAAAATATTTTTTAGTTTTCATAACAATAATAGCATTAATTTTATGATAGATTTATTTTTAGTAGAATTTTCTCAAAATGCACTATTTCATTGCTGTTTGATTTAAAATGAAAATTGAGATAAATATTTGTCATCATGCATATGCAGCAGAAATCTCCATTTCACAACAACAAGATGTTAAGAATGGTAGTAAAATTGGTTTTATTTTATTTGACTAAAAAAAAAGAAAGGAAAGTATTAGAAAACCTGAGTTCTAGTTCTTGCTTTGCTAGCTTCCTTTGTGACCTGCGGCAAATCACTGAACTCATCCATTTATGGATAAGCATCTGTTCTGTGTACCTCATACGGTTATTTTGATAGTCAATCATGAGAATATACGTGAAAGCAGTTTTAAAACTATAGGGCACTATGCAAGTAAGGTATTGTGATTCTTATTATTAATAAGCCCAAAGGATAGACGTATGGAGGGAATGAGTAAACTGACAGGTAGATGTATAGTGGGTATGAGTAGGCTTTGGCGTGCTACCAATGATACTTGCATTTAACAAGCTGTATAAAAGACATTGGGGAAATCATACACGAGTTGGAAAGGAGCAGGACTGCTCTTGTAGCCAGAATAAGAGGCAACAAATGGCTATAGCACGGTGGTTCTCAACCTTCCTAATGCTGCGACCCTTTAATACTCATATGCCGGAGTATGTGCATGTGGGTGGACCCGCCTGGAGACAGATAGAGGAGCGGTGTCTCGGTTCCTAAGACCATTGGAAATATGTGTTTTCTGATTGTCTTAGGCGACCCCTGTGAAAGGGTTGTTCGACCTCCACAGGGGTTGTGACCCACAGGTTGGGAACCACTGCTATAGCATGAACCACTGGTGCTCCTGAGATATTGAGAGAACCAGAGGATGGCCTCCAGCACATTGGATAGATCCTATATAGAGGAGTCATGGTAGTCCTTAGGCAATATCTGCTCAGGATGAGAAAGCATGTCAGGCTTGTAATTTGTACTGGTGGAAAGAATACCCACAGTTATCAAATCACAGCTATATCAGTGTATGTGAGGAAAATATCATGAATAGAAGAAGGCAGCCCAGTGTGACAGGCTTTTTGTAGGACTGTGTGCAGCCATTCAAGGTTCCTTCCTGGGCTGTGGTGCCAACTACAAGTTAAAGTGTAGGAATTTTCAGCTGTGAATGTTAATTTGAGCAGCTGCAAAATATAAAGGAAAGACAGTAAAACACCATGTGAAGTAAAAATAACGGGTTTGAATGGTATTGGACAAGAAGATTGGTATCAAACACTGCCAGCTCTGTCCATTAACCAGGACTATCTTTAATTAACCTGCCTGCAGTCAAATACTACATATTCTAGGCTCCCAGCTCCATTGAAATCCAGTGGAAATGTTTATTTTTGCCACTGGTTTTGGTAATCTTCTGCCAAATTATGGACATAGGAGGCAGGGGTGATGATGGCAGTGGTTTTACATACCAACACTCATGCGGACAAGATAAAAGTGCTCCATGGTACATATGTGATATAGAAATTAACTGCATACGTTGATCCGCTTGACATTAAAATGCTTTTCCCCCTAAAATCAATAGTGCAGTGACTGTAAGAAGCCATAGTTACTTTTACATACGATTGCAATCTCCTTTTCAGTAGCTGTTACTGAAGGGTGAATTTTGCATTTGATTCTGTCTGTGGAAGAGTAAGTAAGTGTCTTGGCTATTAATTAAAGTTAGCATTTATAAAGCACCCACTATGTACCAGACACTTTAGAAATATTTTATCATTTGATCCTCACAACAACCCTGAGAAGTAGGTGTTATTTTTATCACCCCCCTTTTAATAGTTGAAGAAACTGAGGCAAACAGGTTAAATAACTTGCCCAAGGTCATACAGCTAGTGAGTATCTGAGGACAGATCTAAACTCAGATCTTCCTGACTCCAGGCTGCTGCATCCTTTAGCTGTGTGTATATAGGCACACACAAAAATTTGAACTCTGGACTTTTGTTTGATTTTGTTTTGTTTAATGCTCATAATGCCATGTAAACATCCTTCATATTTTTAAAATTAACTTTTGTTTATTTTTAGTTTACATCATTGATTTCCACAAGATTTTGAGTTACAAATACCCTGTCTTTCCCCTACCCACCCCCCCAAAACAGCAATCCCACTGTATAGTGCCTCCCCCAATCTGCTCTCTCTTATGTCCTCCCCCTCCCCCATCCCACCCCTCTGACTTTCTGGTAGAGCAAGATGGATCTCCCTATCCCAGTGCCTGTATATCTTATTTCCCAGCTGCATGTAAATGATAATAATAATAATAATAATAATAATA
>CM053582.1:319228913-319248528 GCA_028627135.1 Pseudochirops cupreus | reverse complement strand
GTATGTGTAATTGTTGTTCAGTCATTTCAGTCATATCCAACTCTCAATGACCCCATTTGGGGATTTTCTTGGCAAAGATATGAGAGTGTTTGCCATTTCCTTCTCCAGCTTGTTTTACAGATGAGAAAACTGAGGCAAACAGGGTTAGTTAAGTGACTTGCCAGGGTCATATAACTAGAAAGTGTCTAAGCCCAGATTTGAGCTCAGGTCTTCCTGATTTCAGGCCCATGTTCTATTTACTGGATTTACTGCTTTTACATTTACTTAGCTACCTCCCAAAAAACCAAATAAAATGATAAAAAAAAAAAGGAGCAAAAAATGTTTTTAATCAAACAAGAGCAGTAGAGAAAAAATTTGGAAAAGAGATTAGAGCAATGTTTGAAGATTATGAAAAGAGAATTAATACTAGCATGGTTTTTAAAAAAAATACTGAAAAAGTAGAATTGGCCAAATGGCAAAAGAGGTACAAAACATTAGTTTAAAAAAAATCCTTGAAAATTAGAATTAGTCAAGTCAAAGCTAATGATTCTATAAGACATTAAGGAACAATAAAACAAAATCTAATGAATGGGAAAATATGTGAAAAAAAATGTGAAATTTCCCAGTGGAAGAATAACTGACCTGGAAAATAACTACCTGAAAACCATGATTAAAAAAAAGAACCTAGACATCATATTTCAAGAAATTATACAGGAAAATGCTCAGATATCTTAGAACTAAAGGGCAAAGTAAAAATAACAAGTCTACCAATCACTTCCTAAAAGAAATGCCAGAATGAAAAATCCCAAGAATATTAGAACCAAATTCCAGAGCAATGAGGACAAAAATATAATACTGTAAGCTACCAAAAGAAATGATTCAAATACTATGGAGTCAGAGTCAGGATCAAACAAGATTTAGCAACTACTAATAAAGGGACAGACGACTTAGAATATGATATTCTAATAGGCAAAGGAACTAGGATTACAACCAGGAATAACCTACCAAGCAAAACTGAGTGTAATTCTTCTGGGGGAAAAATGGACATTTAATGAAATAGAAGACTTTCAAGCATTTCTGAAGAAAAGGCCAGAGCTGAAGAGAAAATTAGATATTCAAACACAAAACTCAAGAAGAAGCATAAAAAGATAAATATGAGTAAGAAATCATAAGGAACTTAGTAAGGTTAAACTGTTTACATTTCTATATTGAAAGATGATACATGTAAACCTGAAGAACTTTATCATCATTACACAGTTAGATGGATACTACTTAGGCAGAGGGCATGGAAGAGAATATATTATGCTGAGATGATATCAAAAGAAGACTCAAAGAATGTGAAAGAGGGATGCACTGGGAAAACAAGAAGGGAGAGGAAGAATGGGGGAAATTATCTAACATAAAAGAAATGTGGAAAGACATATGAACTGGTTACAAAGTGAAGTGAAGAGAAGAGCAATTTACCCAGTAACAGCAATATTATAAAGAAAATCCCCTGTGAATAGCTTAGTAACTGATCAATACTATGATCTACCACAGCACCAAACACTCATGTTGTCAAATGCTATCTACCTCCAGATAAAAAACGGATGGATTAAGAATGCCAATTAAAGTAGTTTTTCTTTGATTTTTCTTGCTTTCTATTTTTTAAAACATGGCTAATGTGGAAATATATTTTGTTTGACTTCATATGTATAATTGGCATTATCTTTCTTGCCTTCTCAATGGCTGAGGGTTGGGATGGAGGGAGGAAGAGAATTGGGAACTGAAAATAAAAATAAAACTTTAAGAAATTTAACAAATTTCAGTTATTAGTCTTACAGAAAATCTTAACTGGAAGTGACCTCCTTTTACTTTTCCTTTCTACTCCTCATTCCTCATTTTACTAAATATTAGAAAGGTCATGCAACTCATTCAAAATCATACTGATATTGGAGACCTAGGTATCCTGTGATTAGAACTCTTTTCCATAAAAACATTCATTGAGTAATCAGGAGTCCTTTCAATGTTTTAAATCAATAAAGACTGTCCTGATTTGCACAGTCTATTACTATTTGTGTCTTAAAATTGTGTTTTGCTCAGAACTTTGTCCCCAAATGACCCCTTTAGTCTGCCTTCTACACCGTATAGTCTGTTGCTTCATGCTTAGAACTGTTCTACAACTCTTCTCTTTACATATAGTTACAGTAAGCTGTTGTCTATGAGGTATAATTTTTAGAGGCACTGGAAAGCTGTCTTTTTCACCAAACCCTTCATATCTGATGTTAATCCTTGACAGTCTAACAAAGAACCAAAACTTTCATTTCACAATCAGTGGCAAGGCTTAAAACATAAATATTCTGAAAAGGTAAAAAACCAAATTAAAATTCATACTCAGGAGTAAATGATTGATGTAAAATATATGCCCAAGTATAGATTTTGATAGGGAAAGAGACAGAAAGAGAGGAGATACTAACTTCTGAAAGTTGTGGAGTAAGGAATAAAGCACTTCAAGGTCAGGAGGAGGGAAAAGTGGAAAAGCATAAAGGAAAAAAAGAAAACTAACTTTATAAAGGGTGCCCTGATTACTCCAGTTATATGAAGCAGTGCTTCAAGGCATCTGTAAAATATTTCCTCTGCCCTGCTTACTCTCAGTTGCCCCATTTAGCTTCTTGGCACAAAATAACATGATAAATCTAAATTGATAACTCACTACATAAATACTCCCTCCTTGCCCTCTCTCCCTCTCTCCCCTCCCATCCCTTGAAAAGCAGTGGGTCAAGGCATGCATACCAGCACATTTCACTCCCCATTGGAGACCCAACAAGTTCTTTCTAGCACTGAGAAAACAGCACTGCCTTTTGTACTTAAGGGAATACAAACAGTATATTCTGCAAGAGTACACACACCTAGTGGAACAACGGTAGTTCAAAAGAAAGTGCACTGGCTCTGTAGTCAGAAAACCTGGATTCAAACCCTGCTTCTGATAAGTACTGCTTATTCAACCTTGGGCACTTTGGCCACAGGTTTTTCATCTGTAAAGTGAATGGGGTGAACTAGTTGGCCCTGGCGGTTCTTTCCAGCTCTAGAGCTATAATTCTGCATGAGATCACCAATTTCTGAAGAGACATTTGGGGACCAGGAAGCTCAATCCATTCATTCAACAAACGAAGACCCTTAGGTACAGAGAGAGATTGAGTGATTTACCAAGAGACACGTAGCTAATAAAGGCCTAAAGTAGGATTTGAAGCCTGGTCTTCCTGACTCCAAGTCCAATGTCCTATCCATTGCCAAGTGAGGTATTTTTAAGTGCAATAATTAGAAAAGATTCTGTCAAGTATACAAGGAGAAAGTGCAAAGGACCAGTGACCCTAGAACATGAAAGAAGAGAAGTATCAAAACAAGTATCAAAATTGAAAATGGGTCAATTAAATTTAATCAGGTGCTAAAAATAAGCTGTGGAAGAAAAAAAATGGAATGTACTAGTCTAAGGCCATCTTGGGAATAGTTTTTACAACGTTATCAGGCTGTATACATCCATCCTCTGGATCTATCTTTTATCAATTCCCTTCTTCCTTCTTCTTTGTTCCCTTCAAATATGATATTCTTAAATTATAAGAACCAAAGTAAATACTCAATTATCCATGCTAATGAAAGAGAGAACAACGTAAGAGATAATCCAAAAGAAAAGGGAAGCAAAAAAAAAATACCCTTTTAACGAAGGATTGCATTACAAGATAAGGGTGTTGTTTCTTTTGATAAGCAAGTTTCTCTCCAAAATTGTCTTCTAATTCATAGAAAGTCAGTTGAATTTCCTAAGTGTACAGCAACTACAAGCCAGGGAAAATGGGGGAGCTGCCCCAGAGTGCTCTACAGAGGGTCTCAATCTGACACTTTATCACGATTATATGAACTTGAATGTGAAAAAAATTGAATCTTCATTAATTAAAACTTACCATTTTCTTCAAATTCCTCCTTCTGCAAGAGCCTTTCCAGTAGCCTCCTAGCTGCTAAGAGTCTTCTCTTCTAAAACTATCTTATTAACTGTTTCCTATATTTTGTGTATGTACCTATTACTTGAATGTTGTCTCCCTCATCAGTATGTGAGTACTTTGAGGCCAGGGACTGTTTTTTGCCTTTTTTTTCAATTCTTAGCCCAGTTTCTAGAAAATGGTAAACACTTAGCTAATGCTTGTTATAAAGGATTGCTCCATGAAAGGGGTTAGAGGAAAAAGGATATTGTAAAAAATATAAATGGTACAAAAATAAAAGATATTCAAAAACATTTTTTAAAAGCGGACCAATCCTCCCTATAGCATACATATTGAGTCCCTTTCCCCTCAAACATAATCAAGGTAAATGTTACACATAGATAGACTTCCATCAAATAAGGTTATCTATTTCTATGTAGGTAGCTTTTTTTTTTTTTTGCTTTTTTGGAGGGGGGAAGTTAGGGCAATTGGGGTTAAGTGACTTGCCCAAGGTCACATGGCTAGTTTTGTGTGTTAAGTGTCTGAGGCAGAATTTGAACTGAGGTCCTCCTGACTCCAGGGCTTGTGCTCTACTCGCTGCCCACCTAGCTGCCCTTATGTAAAGCATTTTGCAAACCTTAAAGCACTATTATGAATTCTAGCTGTTACTATAATGGTAATGAAGAAAGGCATTGGACCTCCTCCCTCATCCCATCCCAAATGATCCATACTATGCAAAACTTTCTCATGAGATAGTAATCCTTTTGCTGCCTGATTTTCATTAAACCCAGCTGAATTTCTCTTAGCCCCATGGGTAGAGCTAGCCCTATACAAAATTTTAAGGTACCCTCCATGCAATCACTTAACTTTATCTGAGCCAGTCTTCAACTAATTGCACTAAACTACTGTGGATATTACCTATCAGGTGAATTCATTTTAATAAGACTTAATAAAAAGGTTCCTACACACAAAGGAATACATGATAGAAATTTAGAGCCCTGACCAATAGAGGATGAATTATGAAGAAAGGATTTTTCCCTAAGTCCCACACACCATCCAATATAGGCAACCATCTGCTTTGCTTTTTTTTTTTTGTAAGGCTAATGCTATAGAAGAATTAATGATTATTTTTCATGGTTACTCTGAAGAATTAAACCCTGTCTGCTTGCCTTCTTCACTCTATTCTCACTGACTTTGGATGAGAAGCCTAACATTAGTGTTACAGGTGGTCTATCCATAACTTCTCCCAAGGCCATTGTCAAGAAAACCCTTAGCATGTGCACTGAGTAGACCATCCTGAAATTACAGCTACTTTTAAAGCTGTTAAACATTCATCATCCTTAGGTTAATCACGAGAAACTGTCCAGTACATACCTCCTAGTCAGACATTAGCTGTATGTGTTTAGGGTTACCGAAGGTGTCAAATGGGTGCCTAGGCTAAATAGCCCAAAGGATCAATCACAGTTTCAGAAAGATAGTCCATGAACTCAACCACGTCTATGTCTTGGCTGATTGAGCACTCTCAAAATCTTCAAGGACATGTTGAAAAGGAGACTTTTGCAGATAAGTTGTATTAAAATTGAGACTCTTCCTTTATGTAAGTAGAAGCTTCTCAGTCTCAAATCATACTCTGCCAAAGATACCAGGCTACTGAAGATAAAAGCTGCTGAAGATTTGCTGTTGTACTTCATCACAAGTCCAAAAGACGATCAGAGACAGTCCTGCCTTCCTCCACTATCCTGGATTTAGAAGAGCTATACTATGTGGTTCAATATACACCCTTTTGATACATGGGTTATATGCCAGGCTCTTCTTTCACGTTTTAGTGATTTGGAGATAATGCTTACCACATAGAGATCCATTTAAGGAGCATTTGCTGCTAAATGTTGGAGAGTAAATGTTGGAGAGACTGATTACATCTCCAAACTCTGAAATTATCCCCTCAAACTCAGAACACTGGGAAAGTAGAAAAACAATCCAATCCATAGAGAACAAAGAAGGTTACAACAAAGAACCAAAATAGCAACTAATAATAAAGAAAAGCCCTAGAGTTCAGGGCTGGAAAATATCTGTTTTAATTCTCTCTAGCAAATCTGTCCTTTCTTGTCAATATGTTCCAGCTTTCTTTTAAAAGAAACATTTTGGGAAGTAACTCCTTTCAGTAGCACTCCTTAGAATGTTCCTTTCTGTCTTAATGTGGATTCCCTCTTCTCAAATTATCCCTTTTTGTTTTCTCTAAGGAACTGGGTTTTTTTTTAATTGCCCACTGTGAAGGATTTTTTTAACCACCCCAGAATCTCCCTGCATTTGGAATATTTTGACACTCTTCACTTGGTGGAAACGTCCCTCATTGTCATCAATGCAGCTTTTTTTTTCTTTCATAGGAACTAAAAGTGAATTTGCCATTTGTTATCCTCAGTCATGGTGCTAAAATGATTTATGTCCTCTTATAGCTCATTGAATCAGTCTTTGTATGTTTGCTTTCCTCCCTAATTTAGTATAATTTTCAAGTCTGAAAATTTGCTTTCTAAACCATCAATCAACTCATTCTACAGATGATAATTTCAGCCCCCTAAATGTCCACTTTTTTTATTTTTAAAGAAAGATATAAGGTTCTCTTCTATTCCTATCTTGTGTTTCTAGTTCAAAAAATATTCTCTAAAGAAAAGACTCTCATCAGTGTGAGCTGAATATACAGTTATGATTCTTTTTGCCTTTAAATACTATGCAAACCTTTTAAAAGTCTACATAAGTCCTTACAATTCTTATCTTTTCCAGGTTCCCTTTTTTCAATTTTTCAAAATGTTTCTCAGTTTTGTAGATCTTGAATTATCTTTCCGGTTTTACAGTTGCCTATGGAAATATAATGACTTCTTTCAGGCTGACATTTAGGGGTTTATTATTTTCCCCTTTGATATAGTACTTAATGCTCATTAAAACTAAAATAAGCTAGCTGAGGAGAAAATAAGCTGCCTTAAAATTTCCTGGAATGAATAATATAACAGAGCCTCTTCCTTTCCTCCTAGCTCAAAGGATTCTTAACCAATTTCACATTCCTTCAAAGCATGCTTTTAAAAGTTTAATACTAGATTTGGGGCTTTTTACCTTTCAAAGATGTGCTAATGCAACTAGAAAATCTGATTGCTCTATTAAGCTTTCTCCTCAGATGAAAGTCAATTCATCCTACCCTACCCATTCAGTCTTATTTTCCATATTCATTCTTTAGAATTAAATCTAAAAAACCCCTCAAAAAATCGCAAGTGATTGTCAGGAAGCAAAAAGCCCCTTAACATTAGGGGGCAAATGTAACTGTGTTGTTCTGTAATGATTCTTCAAGGGTTCCAATATTGAGGTAACCAAAAATCCTTTGAGATTAATGCTTAAATAGTTCTTTAGATACAGGAGGAAAAAATCCCAAGATTCCTTTCTGTTCCTCATTTAGCTTGGCACCAGTTTCATTTCTATGTACTGTATATGCTGCCTGCTTCCATTCAAGCCAGCTGTCCTCCCTTCCACAGTTACCTTGGCCTGGAGCTACAGCTCAACAAGAACTCTGCCACAGCTCCTAGAAGCATTTTGTTTTATGTAAACCTTTAAATCATCGCCTGCTAACTATGTAACCTATTAAGAATGCATCCTACCATATTTAAAGGTAATGGCAGTTTTATATCACTTCTTACAGGTGGACAACTATTTATTAACACAATATTATAGTCAATTCTAGTAAATGAATTATGCTTTTTTTTTCTCTCCATCAAAAAATTTTTATTTCTGTACAAATAATTAAAACCTGGGGTTTCCTGGGACAGGAAAGACACTTGTTTTTCTTTTTCATTCAATTCAAGACAATTTGACAAGCTTTTATTAAGCATTGACTATGCCATAGACCTTATGCTATGAGTTAGGCATCCAAGGACCACAACCAAACACTCTCTACTGGGGGTGAACAACAGATTAATAGACAGATAAATACAATTGTTCATCTTCTAAGGCAAACAGTAACTATCATCCTTCTTTCCACTGAGACTTTAATTTCTACCAGCTTCATCACTAGAAGTTCTGTCACCTGAGTTAACAATAACTGGCAGAGAGGGGTAAGGTGCAGCTGGTGGCAAGGGCACAGAGGAAGATATGACTTCAGGTGAAATCTTTCTCTGTGAGGGAATGGCCCAGTCCCCAGTGAGTCTTACCTAGGATGCCCATGATAGGTTGGAGGAACTCCCACAAAACTGTAACTGTGGTTTTCAGACCTTGGCATTGGTGGTTAAGATGAAGCACAGGAAGATGGGGGAGTATAGGCCATGGAGGAGTAGTTTCATTGTGGGAGAAAAAAAGTACACCCCCCCCCCAGATAGCAACATCCTGTGGACAAAGCCCTGATCCTCCTGCCCTCCTTATGGCTTAAGGATCTTATGTCAGCCACCTGTCTTTCAATCATGATTGCATTTCATTTTAAAAGAGAAATTACTTGCATGTGTTCCTGTGTAATGCTTACCCTGCCCATTCTCCTTTTCCCAGCATTTCCACTCATTTTCTCTTCTTCCTGTTCTCCTATGTCTCCCTTGCTCCCCTCAAGGCCTCTCCAAGTTCTGTTTGGAGTGTCAGGTTGACTGGAGAGATAGCAAAGTTGTCTAGACTAGTTTTAATGTCTGATAACTGTCAGTGCTAGTCCTATCCTTCATCAGTCTGTATCAATCTATAAATCCCTGACTCCCATCATTTACCTCTGTCCCCAAAACTGGGGTAAAATATTCAGTCATAGAACTTAGAGCAGCGGTTCTCAACCTGTGGGTTGTGTTCAATTTGTAACAATGAAAATACATCCTGCATATCAGATATTTACATTACATATCAGATATTTAATTATAGTTATGAAGTAGCAATAAAAATAATTTCATGGTTGGGGGTCACCACAACATGAGAAACTGTATTAAAGGGTCATGGCATTAGGAAGGTTGAGAACCACTGACTTAGAGGGACTTCTGGGATTTTCCCAGTTCCTTTAAACAGCAATAGATACAGAGATGAGAATAGACTAACTCGGGCTTGATTCAGACTAGAAAGGGGCCAGCCAGGTGGTATAATGAATAGAGCACAAGATCTGGAGCCAGGAAGACCTGAGTTCAAAACTATCTTGAGATGCTTCCACGTGATCCTGGGCAAGTCACGTAACCTCTGCCTCAGTCTTCTCATCTATAAAATGAAGATAATGATAGCACCTCCCTCTCAGAGTTGTTGTGAGGATAAAATGAGATAATAATTGTAAAATGTCTAGCATATAAAAAACACTCTATAAATGTTAGTTATTACTAATAGCTATTAAAAGACCAAGAAAATGTGACAAAACTAAATTAGGTTACTTTACCTTCAGTGGACTTCCTTTGGTTAGGACTTGCACTTGATGATCTCGGAGATTCTAACTTCAAAGGTTTATGATTTTTCCTCTATACCAACATTTCAGATGAAAGATAGCAAGAAATAAGCATTTATTAAGCACCTGCAGAGTCATCCGCTGTGCTAAGCACTTTACAGATAGCAGCAGGAGCAGCAGCAAACATTGATGTAGTGCTCACTATTCACCAGAGTCTGTGCCGAGTGCTTTACAATGATGATCCGATTTGATTCTTACACCTCTGGGAGGTAGGTGCTATTTTTATTCCCATTGTACAGATGAGGAAACTGAATCATAATGAGGTTAAAGGACTTGCCCATGGTCACATAGTAGGTATCTGAGGTCACATTTGAACTCAAGTCTTTCTTCCTGATTCTAGGCCCTGTGCTCTAGCTAACTGTGAGAGAGAGCAAAGGAGAGAGGAGAGAGACAGGCAGAGACAAAGAAAGACACAATATGAGATGATAGAAAGGATGCCAGATCAGGTGCCAAAGACCTGAATTGTGAGATGGATTCTGCTGCTCTAGTCATGGAACTTCACATGTTACTTAATTTCTCCAAGTCTCAGTATACTCATTTGTAAAACAGGGATAAATAATATCCTACCCCCCTACTTTCCAGAGTTGGTGATAGGATCAAATGAGATAAAGTACTTGAAAGTGCTGAGTAAAGTATCTGGCAGCCCTCTCTCATCTCTCTCTGAGTGTCCTTTTCGACAGCCATTTGATACAGAGATTGTGAGACTTTCTTCCTAATGTGGCGCCAACTCCAGTTTTCCATGCCTGTAAAATATTCAGAGAAGCTCGCTGTAATGAGTAATGTGCTAGAAGGGAGGCCTGGAAAATCACCAGGAAGCTTCAGATGGCACTGAATGTGACAATTCAGAGGCTTAAGAGAATTAGTCAGTGAGCATGTTTCACCTGTGCCTGTTTGAGTTGGCTACTATTCAATTGAAGCACAATTTTGGATGTAAATTTGAATCTCTAAAACCCCAGTCTCCTTAGAGATCATTTTTTTCCTACCATGCATCAGTACAATCTTTTATGTTCTTTTGTTCTTGAAGTCTAAAGCTCTGATTTCAAGACCTCTACTTCTTTGGGGCTTAGCTTTTGCTTGCTGGTTAAAAAGGTGGAGCCACGACATGCTGAGGGGAGAGTTTTTCCTTTATTCAAGGCTGCATTTTATATCAGTCACATCTCAGAGGCTCTGAAGGTTTGTTTTTTGTTTTTGTTTTTATTAAGCATAAACACTGAAAGTGCCCAGTGATACTATAACTTTCTGGTCTCTTCCACTTCACTGAACATCTTGTTCAGTCCCTTAGCTAACCTAACAGTAAATAGGCTCTCATCTTTCCAAGCACATCCCTTTCCATCTCCAGCTATCTCACATTCAACATCTGCTGTTTATTTAAGACACAGGAAATTGCCTCTTGGGAGAGATCATTATTCAAAGACATGTAAATACCCATCCCTTCGGGAAGAATTACCTGAATCCATGTAAAATTATGGGCTTGATGTTTTACAGAAGAAAAATATTGAAAAGGAGGATGGAAAACAGTCTCACCCAATGTCCTCATCCATGCTCATGCCAAGAGCAAAGCCAGCATCAGTACCAATAGGGAGCTTTGTTAGCATGGTAATTAGGTAAACCCCATGTAGCCAAATGGCTCCAGACAAAGATGCTGCATGGATAATTATGCTACCAATTAATGTATGGAAGTGGTATTTAGTCTATGGTGTTCAAAGAGATGAGAAGGCAAGTTTAATTGCTGGTTGATGTAAGACCAGCCACCACACTGGTATCTGTCAGTTTGGATCATCTTCATTTGTAAAATAAAGGGGTTGGACTAGAAAGTCCCTAAGGTCCCTTCCACCTCTAAATCTATGGTCCTATTATTCTAGAATGAATCAGAGGAATGGATCTGGGTAATCAAGGACTATTCCCTTCAAGTAATCCCTTCAGAGAAGGAAAGGACTTTTATAAGATTGTGGGCTACTATAGTCTTCCCTTCTGTGGGTACACTATGTGCCTTTTCTGATGTTCTGATCTGATGGAAAGCAGGCAATAGGAAAGGGAGTTAGATGAGGAAGAAGGGTTCAGGCATGCAGTAATTATATGTCTATCTCTTGCCTCTAGGCATTTCATAAACTATGACTGTGCTTGGTGTTCAGAGTCAGGGGAGTTGACAATCAACTTTTTTGGAGGTAATTCAGATACAACTCAGGTTGTATATTTGACTAAGCAAGCTGATACTTCTCTAGATATCTCCAGAGGCATTCCTGAAGGCATCTTGCATAGCAGATCCACCTGTTAGTCAGGAAGCTAGCATTGATTAAGCACTTACTACGTGCCAGACACTGTGTCAAGCAGTCCCAACTGAAGCTGCTTCCTCCACTCCTGTCACTCTCCAAGACTTCATGCAAGTTGTTCATAGAGTCTGGGAGAAACTGCATGTGACTTGTAAGTGGTGACCATTCTGGTGGGATTTCAGTGAAAGCAGCCCATCCAATTCACAGTAGCAACCCTTCCTCATGTGCCTTAAAGCACAGCATTAAGCCTGCCCAAGCCTGCTATAGTATTTCAATTCAGATTTAAATGGCCACAAATAGCACTGGCAGCTGTAGCCTAATACTTTATCTATTGGGCTACCTAGTTGCTTCAATACACACATACCACACACACACACACACACACACACACACAGATGGATAGATAGACAGATAGATAGACTATTGCTGTATAGATGTAGATGTAGAGATACATAAAATTCTTGACATAATTCCCAACTTTTTTAGTAATTTCTTATTTTTTTTTGTAAAGTAATGTGATGTAAAAAATACAATTTGAGTTAATTTCAAATTTTTATTATTTTGCAATACATACTAAATTGGTTTTATTTTGTTTGGAGTTAATTCTATATGCTTATATATGTACATACAAAACATATATACATATGCAGGGTGTACCAAAGTATCAGATCAATTTTTACATTTTAACGCTGAAAATCACATTAAGACTTTTGGGACACACAGTATATATGCATGCATAAAATATACACATGCATAAATATGCATAAATGCATATAAAGCATTTGTATAGTCATATACATTAAACTTATAACTAAATGGTAAAGATGAAAACAAAAACAAAAATGATGATGAAAGAGCCATTCCCCTGCAACACAAATATTGGGATTTTTAAAGAACATTCTTTTAAAATAAAGTCTTTCCTTCTTCACAAACATCAAACTAAGTTCAATAGGCATTTTTTTCCTCTTCCACAATGTGCCTCCTCTCAAAAAGTCAAAAGCAACTTAAATCTCTATACTTCTCAAAATGGCGGAGTGGGAGGATGGAGGTAGGGGCTGGAGGAGGCTTATTGAGCACAGTTCACCGTGAAGATTGTAAGCCAAAGGACAAACTGGGAATAGAAAAAGGAAATAACAGTAAAATCAGAAAGTGAAGGGGCCTATTAAGGCCAAGTCAGAATCCCATTTTCTTTTTTAGCATTTCTCTCCTTTTTCAGTACAATTGTAAATATATTTCATTTATTAAATCCCAAATCAGAAATTCAGTAAGTTCCATGAACATCTCAATAATTTAAAACTGAAGTAATTTGGCTCAAGGACTGTTTTCTAAAATGCTCTAAAGAAGCATGATACAAACACTATGCTGTAATTGCACCATGGGTGGAAATTTAATCTTAATGCATGAATTTCTATCAATATTGCGTAGCTAACAATCATGGCTGAAACTGGTAGCTGTATCAAGGATTACAAGGATCATTAAGCCTCTATCACATTCTTGGAGTGTTATTGTGTTTATTTCTTAAGAAAATGTGAACATATTTTATGGGGAAGATTACAGCATATGTCAAAGAAGAAATAGGGAAAAAACAGAGAAAATGCCAAGTTTCTTCTAGATTCAGATCTTCCCTGGTCCACATATCTTCCTAGAAAATGTTACTTATCCAGAATGAATGTAAATGCCTACATAATTAATTCTATCATGATTAAATTTCTTTTTTTTTCAAACTTTCTTGATTCCTTCCATTTTTTCTATCCCAATAATTTCCAAATATACCTTTCCCCTTATTTCCAGTCTCAGAGAGCCTCCTCTTACAACACAAGTGAAAAAAAACAGTTAAACAAAACCAGACTAACACACAGATCTTGTCTGAGGGTATATGTAGCATTTTGCTCCCATAGTCTTCCATCTCCTCAACAAAAGGAAGGAAATACATTTCCTCATCTCTTATCTAGAGCCAAAATTAGTTATTGCAATTACACATTACTCATTATCATTCTTTTTCTTTCAATGTTATAGTAATAATATATGTTATTTTGCTAATTCTTACTTTACTGTGTAAGTTCATCCAAGTTTTTCCGTGCTTCTCTGAATGCCTCATATTTCTATTTATTTATCATAACATAATACTATTTTATTATGTTCATATATCACAGTTTGTTAAGGTTTGGGGTATGGAGAATGCTTGGAAGCTTTTTATTTTGCATTTGTGATTTCAATGGTATGGAATACTATCTGGTGTGGAAATTTCCATACTGTTATTGTAATTTATAGTTTTAATATAAGTATATTTAGAGAGTTGCCTGGAGCACCTAGAGGTCAAATATTTGTCTGTGCTCACACAGATAATATGTGTTATAAAGTAGAACTTAAATTCAAGACTTCCTGACTCCAAGGTTGGTATCCATCCATAAAGTTGCTTTTCGTACTTCATTTTGTTCTTCTACCAATGCTTGTTCCAAAGCAAACTATGATCAGACTAATAAACTGTCTCGATTTTCTCCCAGGTCATCCTGGCCTCCATAATCTGGAGACTTTGAAAGACTAAGAGGAGGGAACCGGGAGCCAAGGAGAAAAAGAGATCCAGAGATAAGAGAAACAGGATTCTGGAAGGTGGGGCGAGCAGTATGTAGGCAGAACTTACATTATTTCAACAATCATACATTACATAGTAACTAAGTACACAGGATTGTTTCAGATTCTGAATAAGAAAAAGGCACTGGTCACGTTCTCAAAGAAGCTTGAGACTTATGGCAGAGAACTGGAGATTACTGAATAACATATGTAGAATTGGAAGGTATATTAAAGTCCAACTTGTCACTTTAAAGGTAAGAAAACTGAGGACCACTGCACTTTAAATAACTTCCCCACGGTCACACATCACAAATGGAAGAACTGGGATTTGAACCCAGTCTCTGTGACTCCAAATCTAGTGCTCCTTAGATCATACCAGTTTGCTATCCTCAGACATGTATATTGTATGCACAGAGACATGTAAATGTCTCAAACACTCAAATTTATCTCTGAATTAATGAATATCTAGGAATGAAGACCTCAACCCATGAACACCTACCTATCCGGTATGACTCTTGTCCATCTACCCCATTAAATTCTCCGTGAAGGGTCCACCCAATGGCTGGAGGCCCTTTTTAAATTTTCTACAAATATTAAGAGAATTCCAGTAGAGCACAATGACTGTCCATTGTTATATCTTGCTTCCACCATATGACCAGCAGATTTTTATTTTCAGATATGTATTTATTTACGTCTCTGGTGATGTGTCTCCTTAATAATTCCTTGTTTGTGATGTGATGCAGCCTACTTGGCCCTACCATGTAACTTTTCCCAGGCCAGAAACCAAACTTTAGACAATTTAACCCTTTCACGCCTGGAATTCCCACTGTAAGGCCCTGCTGTGCTGACAGGTAGTTGTTTCAATTGCCCCTTCCATCTGGGGCTTGCTCCAGCCACTCTTCTCCCAGACACCTCACCAGACACCATGCCGCGGCTCACGTACCCTTTGTTGTGCTCTTCTCTTTCCAACGCTGTAACCATAATCAAGTCAACTCTGTCAGAATGGAGCCACATGTTTTTGGGCATAGTCGCTGTTTAGATTTGTTCTGCTTCACTCTGCTTATTAGGTTACAAGACTTTGTGTTTCTTTTCTTTTCTTTTCTTTTTTTTGGGAGGTTGGAGTCAAAGGGAGGAGGGCTTAGCAATAGTGATGCCAAAAAAGTTGAAAAATGCATAGAAGAGAGTAAAAGTTCAGAAGGAAGCAAAGTCAAGCAGGACAGTTTTGAAAAATACCTCTATAATATATGAAAAAGTAGGGTTTTTTTAAGCAAGTGGTAGGAAATGAAGATGCACAGTTTCATGTAGAATTTTCTATTAGTGTTCTGCTATGTGAATGTTCTGCTATGTGAATGTCTTTTCTGGTTGTTTGGTGTTTTAAATTCAGGGAAAAAAAATTAAAAGGGAAAAAAACCCCACATTGGTAATCAAGAAGTTTTGCTACTTATGAACATGGATTGGAGGGAGGAGAAATGGGAGGCAGGGAGAAGAGTTAAAAGGTTATTACATTAGTTCGTCTGAGATGCACCAAAGTTCTGAACCAGGGTAATTGCAATAGCAGTAAAAAGGAAGGAATAGGTATAAGAAGTGTTTCAGAGGTAAAATCATCAGCATTGGCAACTTATTGAATATGTGGGGGTGAAGGGAGAGGTAAAAATCAAAGATGAAAGATGACTCTGAAGTCATGAACCTGGGAGACTTGGCTGTATGCAGTATCGTTAACAAGAATAGGGAGGCAGGAGGAGGAGCTGGTTTGAGGACAATAACACTTATTTTTAGTTTTCCTGACGTCCTTTGTTTCTTATACCACAGTCATTTGCCAATATTGCCCTTAAGACCCTATCTAACCCCCAGATTGAAGATAAACAATTCAGCATAATCAGTCCTCTAAAAGACTCTATCTGTAAGCACAGGTGATGCTCCATAGCCCTACACTTGCATTTTTCTACAGAGAGAAAGAAAATGTGTTTCATCATTTGTTCTTTGGCACTAAAATTGCAAAAAATCTGAATGTGGCTATTGGTTTAACTGCTTATGTTTGTTTTCTGAAAGAAAAAGAGAGAGATACAGAGACAGAGACAAAGAGAAGTATTGAGTAAGCACTAAAGTGCTTTACAAGTAACATCTCATTTGATCCTTACAACAATCTTGAGAGGGAGATGCTGTTATTACTATCCCTGTATTACAGATGAGGAGATGGGTGGACAGAGATTAAGTGAGTTGCCCAGGATCATACAGCAAATAAGTGTCTGAGGATGGATTTTTACTCTTCTTTCTAATTCTAGGTACACCTAGCACTCTATCCACTGGCCACCTACCTGTCATCAGAAGGGGAAGGAGAAAAGGAGGAAAAAGGAAAGCATAGTATACTCCTGAGAGAAATGAAAAACCCAAGAGACAGGGTTTCTGGGTAATTAATAATCAATTTATTAATTAGGCTAATTGATAATCAGTAATTGATGGTGAGTAGTTTCTCTTGGTAACCAAAGACAAAACCAAAGAGATCACTGAATGTTTAAATGCCTTTGAAAAGGAGGTGCCCCTGACAAGCGAAAATCAGCCCTCATTGGTGAACAATTAATGAGGGGGTGGCACACTAATGAGGAGGTGGGCTAAAAGTCTTTAGCTCCTCCAGCTGGGAACATGACTTAATCATAAGACTCATCTACCTCCAACAATCTGGACAAAGGAATCCATCTCTACCCAGACCACTCTGGTTGGTTTTCTCCTTCATGAGTTGGGTTACCCTAAATTCCAATGGAGGAACACAGGGACATGGGTTTAATGCTTTGCAGCTGGAATTCAGTGAGATGAGATTCTGTTTACACTCTAAACAGAAGTAAGGTCTTCTAATTGGGTGGGATCCAGACAAAGATCCAGCCTCATGTTCCAGGAGGACTTGGACAATCTGATCTATCAGCAATGTCTTCAGATACTCATTGACTTACAAGGACTGGTCCTTAAATGAGAAAATAGAGGGGAGAGGGAGTTTTAATACTAATTTAATAATTGATTATTAATGTAATAGAGAAATAATCACTTCTCTCATCCCTCACAACTCTATTCATCATCCCATTATCCCATCCCATCAGATCATCCCATCAATATCTTTCCAAACCAGAGTGTTCCTACCTACCTATCATTCCCCTATACGGGTTGTGTTCACTCTTCTCCAGCAAAGACAATGTAAGGTCTTTGGAGGCAAGAACAATCTTCATTTCCGTATTTGTATCTCTAGCACTAAGCAAAGTATTTGGCATATAAGTAAGCTTTTCCATTCAATAATTCATTTTAATTCATTCATTCATTCATAGGTCTTTGGATGACGCTCAATTTTAAGTCTCCAAAGATTATAGTGCTCTGAGTCACATGATACCAGAAGAACATTGGTATTTTTTAAGTGAACAACATGACCAAAGCTTTCTCGTGTAAACACAGCACCTAGAGTAGAATTCTGCACACAGACAGCACTCAATAAATGTTTGCCAATGATATAAATAACATGTCAGTATCTGACAGTGTCTGTCATTCTTGAGTGGCACAACTAATTCAAATGTAGGCCAGAGAACACCCAAGGATGATGTGGCTTTTCTTCTCCCTTTAGTCATTTGAGAATCTGTATCCTTTGGGAAATGACAAGAAGTGGAGCATCACTGATGGAGTCTAGTTACAGGGAGAGGCAGGCAGGGGAACTGTAAGCCAAGCAAGGCCAGCTTTGGGTCTGATCACTGCCATAGCCAAGGTCCCACCTTACCAGCCTGGCATCCTAAGAGAATGTCATAATACCATAAGGATGTGCAGTTCTCTCTTGCCCAGCCAGTCAAATCTTGGATAATGGCATGCAGGCAGTGATTGAAAGTAAGAAAAATTGTTTTAACTACATTCATGAAAATATCTCAGGGATACCCCTACTGAATTTCCCTGATGAGTCTTCCTAGCTAGAATACTTACTATGATAAATAATAAAAAAAATAAATCAAGCTTTACCTTTTCTATGAATAGTCAAAGGTAATATTGGTTTTAATACTGGTTTTAATTAAAAATATGTTGGAGGAAGGGACATATTGGGGGGAAAGGGTATTCAGTAGGCTCGCTATCCTGGGGTGGGGGTAGGGGAGAGATGGGGGGAAATTTTGTAACTCAAAATCTTGTGGAAATGAATGGTGGAAACTAAAAATAAATAAATCTTTTTTTAAAATCTTTAAAAATATGAAAGATGGGGGGGAGCGGACTCAAGATGGCAGCACGGAAGCAGGAGAACTCCGTGGCTCCCACCATAACCACCTCAAATAACTATAAAATATGACTCTAAACAAATTTTAGAGCACCAGAACTCATAAAATGACAGAGAAACAAGGCTCTCACTGAAGGCAGCCTGGCAGAGGGATGGAAAGGGCTCATCACAGTGCACTGGGAGCAGAGTCCAGCCCCATGTGGTTTTAGCCCCAGGCCATCCAGGAGAAGCCTCGGCTAGAGCTTTCAGGAGAGCAGATCACTGGCAGCTGTAGCGGTTTCCAGAATTGCCAACCCATGAGAGCCAAAGACAAAGGGAAAGGGTCAGTGGAACTCAGCTAAATTTGGGGGAAAGAGTCTGGCCAACTGCCTCCAGAGCTAGAAGTAGTCTGAAGTGGCAGCCCTGCAGCTGCCTCCACATGGCTGCTTCAGAGCTCATGGCCTGCATATTGCAAGGGGGCCAAGCAATCATTCAGAAGCTAAGTGCTCTTGCCTTGAGCTGCCTAGATCAGGATCGTGGTCTTGGGTGGTGGTCCTGAGATGTGTGACCAGTGAGCCAAAACTGGTGGGGGCTGCAGAGACTGCAGCCTCCTAATAGCTCTGGCAGCTGTGAAAACCTCAGCAATTTAGGACAGAGCTCTCCCCTCTGAAAGCAGAGTTCTACTGAGCCCAAAAGTCAAGTAACTGACTGGCAAAATGAGCAGGCAAATGAAGCAAAGAAAGCTCAGCAATCCAATTTTAGATTCCCTTTTTGGGGACAAAAAGTATCAAAGCATGGAACAGGAGGAAGACAACACAGTTAGAACTCCTGCACCAAAAGCTTCCAAGAAAAATGTAGACTGGTTACAAGCCACAGAGGAGCTTAAGAAGGATTTTGAAAACCAGATAAGAGAAGTGGAGGAAAAATTGGGGAGAGAAATGAGAATGATGCAAGAAAATCATGAAAAGAGAGTCAACAACCTGACTGAAGAAAATGACACCTTAAAAAACAGATTAACTCAGATGGCAAAAGAGGCCCAGGGAGCTAATGAGGAGAAGAATGTCTTAAAAAGTTGAATTTGCCAGATGGCAAAAGAATCTCAAGGGCTTGCTGAAGAGAAATAATTCCTTCAGAATTAGAGTGGAGCAAATGGAAGCAAATGACTTGATGAGAAATCAAGATACTATTAAACAGATCCAAACAA
>CM053582.1:319206707-319228413 GCA_028627135.1 Pseudochirops cupreus | reverse complement strand
CCGCCCCCCCCCCCCCATTTCCTTGCATCTCCTAAGTTTAAAAAAGTGACTGGCACTTAGAAGGTGTTTAATAAAATACTTGTTGATTGACTGTTCTTAGTCCAAAAGTTCGTTAGAAGAGCCCTAGTAAGACAAGGAGAAAAAAACAGAAAAAAAATTGTTCCATGAAACTGTTTAAAAAATAGCTAGGATTTATGTTTATTTTCTGTGGTACAGTAACTCCCTGTTTATCCAACATTATTGGAGAATCAGGTATTCTCCAGGACTGAATATGCCAGATAAAAAAACATGCCTTTTTAGGAAGGAGACATTTCTAAAATATATTATTACTATGTACCTCCTAGCCTTTATAAACAGATCAAACAGAACATAGGCTCACATAGAACCTGGGCTGGATGTTTCAGGTGTGTTTTACCTCTGAGGGGAAGGTGAAGGGCAATGGCTAATGAGAATAATCCCCTACTTTTGGCCAGTACACAGTGCATGCCCAAGATACTGAACATAATACTTTCTTGAAAACTCAGTGTCATCCTTATATGTCTGTCTGTCTGTCTGTCTATCCATCCATCCACCCATCCATCCATCTATCCATCCATCCATCTATCCATTGTCCAATGACACTGACTTCATTGCTGTTTCTCTTGAGAGACATTTCATATCCTGATTCAGGGCATTTTCATTGGCTGTCTCTCGTATCTGGAATTTTTTCCTTCATCTCTGCCTTTTGGATTTCCTCAAGGCCCTACTAAAGTCTCACCTTCTGCAAGAAGACTTTCTCAGTCCTCCTTACTGCTCCTCTGTCATTATTTCCAATTTGTCCTATATGCATCTTGTTTGTATAAAATTGCTTGCTTGTTGTCTCCCCAGTTAGATGTGAGCTCTTTGAGCGCAGGGACTTGTTTGCTTGTTTTGCCTTTCTTTGTTTTTCTATCACAGTGCCTGGCACATAGTACTCATCTGACCAATGCTTTTTGAGTTGACTTGGTTTGTTGGCAGTTTGTAAACACTGGCCCCGACTGATCTATGTGCCAGTCAATCTACAAATTTTTATTAATTTCTTACTCTGTTCCAATTACTGCATGAAACAAAGAAAGGCAAAAAACAAAAGTTCTTACCCTCAAAGGGCTTACATTCTAATAGGAAAAGACAAACCACAAATAAGTAGATACATACAAGATCTATGCAGAAGAAAATCTGTTAAGGGGAAGACATTGGGAAAGGACTCTAACCCAAATGCAAAATATTGAGAGAGGGATGAAAACTTTAATCAACAAGTTACCATTGGCTAATTAAAAGTTTCATTCCATTTTAGTCATGACTAAATCTCCCTTCCTACTTCAGTCAGTCAGGCCTTCTTCCTTTCCTGCAGAAGGAGATCTCTAGTATAATGAAGAAGGGTCTCTCTTTCCTTAAATCTCTCCTCCCTCTCTTCCTCTGTCCACACTGGGTATGAACTGTAGGACAGAACACAAGTTAATTTTAAAAACTTGTAACTTTGAGAGAAGGGATGCAGGAAGGCTTGGGCCTATTGGGTACTCAGTGGAACACCAAACCCTCCAATTTTTGGGAGATGGAAGGAAGAAGGTCATTTATCTGTCTCTGCTTCCTTTCTTCTTGAAATAAGAGGAATATAATTTCTGCGGGTAAAAAAAGAAAATGACTATTTCTTCATTTCCATATTTCAGAATCCCTAGCTTCCTTCAAAGCTCAGCCCTTTCCATCTACTATATGACACCTTTATTGATAACCTAAACTTCCAAATTATTTTGCATTTACTTTGTACATATTTTTGCATTTACTTGTCTATGTATGTGTTGTTTTCCTTTACTGACTATAAGTTCCTTGAAAACAGGGACTTTTTCCATTGTTGTGCATCAATTTATCACAATTCCTTTTTTTTTTAAATTTTATTTTAGTTTAATTTATCACAATTCCTATCACATATTAGGAATTTAATAAATTCTCACTGAATTAAATTAGATCACAGATCATAGATTTAAAAATGGAAACTACTTCAAAATCTAACTAGTCCGTACCTATCATTTTACAGATGAAGAAACTGAAGCTCAGAAAGTTCAAAGGACTTGCTTGGGTCATATAAGTAATAAGAAACAGAACCAAGGTTTGAACTTAGGTCCTCTGACTCTAAGTCCATTACTCTTCCCACTGTTATCCAACTGCATCCCATGTCAATTGAGAATATGTAACCTTGAACGACAGTTATATAGTATCCAAGTCTTTATTTTTTGGACTATGACTCCTGTAATCATAAATCATGGGAGCAAGCTCAACATAATGATGGAAGAGTAAACTTTGTTCACAAGAAATATATCTGATGTATCAGATTGGAGAATGACATGGTATATTCTTTGTGTAACTTTTTTCCTGGCCAGTCATTTATGTGACTGTCTCTGTACAACTTTTAATATCAGTGGGGAAGGCATCATCCCCATTTGCTGTCTGATTAAGTGGTTTGTATTATAATCCTACGACAGTATCATTTCTATTTTCTCTCTCTTTAAAAAAAAAACAACAACAACACATTCTTTGAATTATGCTTCCTGAATTCTACACAGGAACATTCACCTTGACACATGTACTAGATTTCTCACTATTCATGGTGCTACTAAATGTGGCTATCTACCTGTGTTCTCTGTTGTCATTGTTTAGTGTTTACCACATAGCCATCCATTTTAAAAGCTACTACTGGTACATTTACTGCTAAATGTTAAAAGAGGAGGAGAGACTGACTACTCCTCTAGTCTCTGAAATTATAGATGATTGATCCTCCTATGCAGAAATCTCTGAACCTGATTAGAAGTATGCTCTGAAAAATTTGGCTCTGAAAATATAATTTAGAACAAATGATCATGAATAATTCAAATGAGGAAGAAGAGTAGACAACATCTAAGGAAACCAATTTAGCTATATAGTCAGGCTATAAACATTTATTAGGGGTCTACTATGTGGCAGCCAACAAAGATGAGATGCAACAGAGTATGAATCAATCCTCTGCTGCCTATACTAATTTTGTTCTAACAATTGATACCAAAAAAGCACAGGTCCTCCATCAGCCAGCACACACCACCCATATGTGGAACCACTGGTTACAGCAAGTGAAGAAGTTTTAAATGTTGTGGATAAGTTCACTTACCTTGGTAGTGTACTTTCTAGGGACATACACATTGATAATGAAGTTGATGCACACATTACCAGAGATAGTTCAGTGTTTGTGAGGTTCTGAAGAAAAGTGGGAGAGAAGAGGTATTGGACTGACTACCAAACTGAAGGTCCACAGTACCGCTGTGCTGACCTCATTTCATGCCTGTGAAACCTGGGACGGCACACTCACACCATGCCAGGAAATGGAAACACTTTCATTTGAATTGTCTTGGGAAGATTCTGATGATCACTTGGCAAAATAGGATACTAAACACTGAGGTTCTTTCTTGAACTAAACTGCCAAGCATTCAAACTGTGCTTCAGAGAGCACAACTCTGATAGGCTGGTCACGTTGTTCAAATGCCAAAAGTACATTTGCCTAAAAGACTATTTTATGGAGAACTCACACAGGGCAAGTGTAATGCCACACATGAGCAGCTTTCCAGAGGATAGCTGCTGTGCATAGCTTTCAAGACTCTGATTACATATAGTGGACACTCTATTTATTCAATAACAAATCAGAGCAAAACATTCACAGTAAATCAAAGTACAACATTCACAATATTACAACTTAAAACAGAAAATCAAAATATAGCATTCACAGCAACTTATCACAGAAAATGGCCACAGAGTTTT
This sequence comes from Pseudochirops cupreus, assembly GCA_028627135.1. Taxonomy (NCBI): domain Eukaryota; kingdom Metazoa; phylum Chordata; class Mammalia; order Diprotodontia; family Pseudocheiridae; genus Pseudochirops; species Pseudochirops cupreus. The sequence goes on along the minus strand of CM053582.1, from coordinate 319,224,615 downwards.
CACCATAGTGGTCACAAAGTTTTCAAAAAATAACAGTCATTTAGTAACTCAATCATTCAATTATCCTTAAGGAGATTTGCCTCCTCAAGGAACACAAAGTACAATAGTCAAAGTTCTCCACTCTTAGGGCACACTAAGTTAACTCAATCAGTCACTTATTCAGTCATCAATCACTAAGTACAACCATTTAGTCAATCAGTCATTCAATCAACTCAATTATTCAATCATCCATCATTCACTATTTAATCATCAGAAAAATACACAGACCCTCCACCCCTAGGTCACTAGTAAATTTACAATTTCTCAGTCAGTACACAGTATCCAAGTGAAGTCTTTCAGCTTGACTCAGGGTAATTTCTCAGATTCCCTGGATCCCCTTCCATGGTCCCACATCCTACCTGGATTCACCAAACTGTCACCTGGGTTCAAAGGCAGACAGCTCCCAGGTCCTTGTCCAGCTCTCTTTGCAGTTTCTGCTCCACATTGGACCTCAAAGTGTCCAGTCCATCTCAAACCCTTCACAGTCTCTGTTCCTGAGAAGACAAGACTTGACAAAGCCACAAACAGGCTCATACAAAGTACAAGCATCACAGTCATTCTTCCTCAGTTTTTGGCAGCTCCAGCTGGCCCTTGGAAATCCTCAGCAATTCCTCAGTAGCTCTGGCTGCCCCTCAGACTCAGCACAAGTTTCAGCTGGTTCCAGAATCAAAAAAATCACTCCACCCAGGTTTTCAAAATCAAAATCATTCTCTCTGCTCTGGGTCCTTCTTCTAGCCTCCTTAGCAGCAGTTGCTTCTGCCTCCAGTAAGATTACTCCAAGAAGATCTGTCTTTCCCAGCTAGGGTCTTTCCTTATATACAGACAGCACTAGTTTCCTATTTCAGCCAACCCCTTCCTGTTACTTAAGCAACAGGGATTCATACCTTCTATTTCTTTAACAGAGGCTTGATTAATTACTAATCACTAAGTGCCTGTTACCTTTGCAAATACAAAGAGATTTTCAAATTCAAATTACATTACCATTACAGCAAGTGCTCACATGTTGGTCAGAAGAAGCAATTACAAGAACACTCTCAAGATCTCTCTTAAGAACTTTGGAATTGATTGTGTGATATGGGTGATACTGGTACAGGACCACCCAAAATGGCATGCCCTTATCAGAGAAGGTGCTGTGCTCTATGAGCAAAGCAGAATTGAAGTAGCTTAAAAGGAACACAAGATGCACAAATTTAGAGAGCTCACTCCAAATGTTCACATGGACTGTTTGTGCCTAACCTGTGTTAAAACATTCCAAGCTCATATTGGTCCCATCAACCACAGCTGGACACACTGAAACTTGACTCTAATATAGTGATGTCATTTTGGTCCTCTTCGAAAATGAAAGACAACAACAAACCTACTATGTGGTGGGCACTGTGCTGGAGTTCTAGGATCAATTGACATTTAAAAATTATATATATATATACATATGCAAATATGTATATATATATGTATGTATATATATACATATATATACATATATGTTTATATACTTTCAAATCATCATTAAGCGTTTACTATGTGCTTCCTATGTGACAGTCTTGAACCAAGTGTTGGTGCACAAAAGAGAAGCAAAAGCAATCCTTGCTTTCAAGATCAAATTCTAATGGGTGGAGACAAGATGCAAATAGATAGATACTAGGTATAGAGAGAGTTGATGGAAAGTAATCTGAGAAGTGAAGTCACCAGCATCTGGGAGGACCTGAAAAAGGAAGATCTCACCTTCTGCAGAAGTTGAGAATTGAGTTGAGGCTTGAAGGAAACCCAGAAAACTAAGTAGTAGAGGTGTGATGGCAGTGCATTCCAGGTATGGGGAATAGCTAGTGTGGAAACAAAGGAATAAGAGATATAGGAACTGTAAAGTAGGAAAGGGTCAAGCTATAGGGAATTTTCAATTCCAGATTTTATATTTGATCCTAGAGTTAAGAGAGAATCACTTGTGCTCATTAGGGCAAGAAGGGGGGGGGGGGAGGGTATTTAATATAGTCTTATCTGCCCTTTAGGAAAAAAACCATCTTGGCTGGTGACTGGAGACTTGATTGGAGTTGGTGGGGGGGAGGGGAAGACTTTGAGTCAGAGATACAAGTTAAAAGTATATTGCAAAAATCTAGTTAAGAAGTGATAAGTACCTCAATTGGGGTTGTTATTGGAGGGAAGAGGATGTACATGTGAGGTGTTGTGAAGGTAGAAAAAGCAAGATTTGGCAATGGATTGGATATGTGGGATGAATGAGAGTGAGGAATGAGGGATACCACTGAGGTTTAGATCCTGGGTGACTGAGAAGATGGTGGTACCCTTAACTATAATAAGGAATTTCAGAAGAAAGGAGGTTTAGAGGGGAGGGGGGAAGAGAGATAATAATTTCTGGTTTAGTTATAGGCCATCCAATTTTAAATAATCAAGAAATAGTTAGAATTTGACTGTAGCTCAGAAGAGAGACTGGGGTTGAATATATATAGTTCTGGGATTCTGCATGAAATTCTAGATGAAAATTGAACCCTTTCACCAAGTAAGATATTACATACAAAAATTTGAAGGGGTATATAACCAAGTATGAATACAAAAAAAGTTACATGAAATTATAAGAATAGCACTGAGGAACACCAAAATTCAGATTGAGGTGCAGCTTACAAAAATGATTACAAATAATGTTATTTTCATAACCATACAGAGAGCAAGAAAATGAGTTAAGTATTAGATATGTCTGTCTACTACTTGGGGAAGATAGGAAAACATTAACAGATGACATAGAGAAGACAAGACTACTTAAATTAACATCATTTTGTATTCTCTAGCAAGAAGAGTGATTGAAACTAGAAAGGACAGTAAATAGCTTAGAGGAAATTAAATCTTAAACTATACAAAGGGAAAATAAAATAGTTGCTAACTACTATAAATTAGTGCAAGTCTCTAAACATAAATTAGTGACATCCCAGGATCCTGGAAGATCTTGAAAATGTGATTTCAGAATCATAATGTATAAACTTGGAAAGGTTATGGAGAATAGAAGAAGCTCTGGAAGATCAGAAATGAGCAAATATTATGCAATTATTTTAAATCTGGAAAAGTTGGATCTCAAAAACAACGGACAAGTAAACTTAATTTTGATGTCTGGCAACATTCTAGAACAGATAATTAAACAGGCATTATGTACATAGTAAGTGTGAAGGTTAGGGATCACTAGGAACCAGCATGGGTTCATAAAGAAAAAAAAACTATAGCAAACTGACCTCATTTCCCACCCCCTTTTTGATGGGGTCAGATAAGAAACAGTGTATCTTGATTTCCATTAGGATTTGACAGTCACTAATGGTACCTTGTAGATCACAAGGACAAATGTGGCCTAGCAGAGGTGTCAAACTGAAATAGAAATGGATCCTCGTGGTCTACATTTGATTTAGAAAATCACAAATTAACATCTATTTTGTTTTGTATTATTTATTTATTTATTTTAACCATTTCTCAACGACATTTTAATCTGGTTCTGGTGGGACTTGTAGGCTGTTCTGGGCAGTGATTTTGCCTTCTTTTCACTAGACAATATTGGGATCACAGTTGGGTAAGATTAAACAAAGAATGTTGACAAATGTACGCTGAAATCTGAAGAGATGTCTCTCATGGAGTGCTACAGGACAACATTATTGTGCCTGATCTTTTCAAGAATTTTATAAACAGCTTGGATGAAGCCATGGTCTGATGATCAGATTTTCTGGTTATAAGAAGCTATAACATATGACTCAACTAGGATCTAAAAAAATCTTAAGGTCTAAAAGTCTTTTGGTCTAAAAACAAATGGATAAAATCAACAAGATAAAGTAACAAGGATAGATGTAGATTCTGGTATTTAGATTCCCCGCCCCGCCTTAAGTAACACCCAATATAGAAAAGTATAGAATTTGGGAGACCAGACTCAGGAGGGGTTCATATGAAAAAAAGACCTGGGACTTTAAGTTGACCACAAATTTATTACAAATCAACAGTATGGTGGGGCTGCTACAGGAGCCAATGTAATCATAGACTACATTAACAGAAGTATTGAGTTTAGTTTAAGGAAAATATTAGTCTCATTGTGCTCTGTGTTAGTCAGACACATCTTGGGTGTTATGTATGGTTTTAGGTGTCAAAATTTAAGAGGGGTACTGACTAACAGCCACAATGGAACAGGCAGTGAGTTGCCTGTCGCTGTAAATTCTTCATCAGAGGTTTGGATAACCATTGGGACTTTCTAGAAGAGATTTCTGTTTTGGGAGGGAAGTTAAACTAAGTGACCTCTATAATTCCTTTCAGTTTCATGATACAACATACACAAAGACAAAAAACAAAATGAAACAAACAAACCTGACAATGAAGAAAATGAGAGGCAGCATAGTCTGGAGTTAAGATCATTCAGCTTTGAGTTACAAAACCCAAGTTTAAATCTCTGTTCTGCCATTTACTGGGAGATATTAGTCTCTCTGCTCTTTATTTTCCTTATCTGTAAGATATGATTAATAATACTTCTTTTGCATTAACACCATGCTTTCCAAGACTTCTTTGGAGATAAAAAGAGATAACATCTGTGAAAAAGCTTTGCAATTAAAATACATTATAAAATATAAATTATTATTATTATTATTAAGGAAAGAGACATTGGATTCTAGTCCTGACTTTGCTCAGGAACTCAAGATCTTCATGTAACTAGGCCTCATTTTCCTCATCTGTATAATGAAAGGATTGTGTTACATTACCTCTAAAGTCTGTTCGAGTCCCAATATTCTATTAGATGCCTAAACCAAGAGTGGGCAGATCAAGCTGAATGGAACTTTAATTAGTGAAATGAGGACAGAGAATTTTAATAACAGATAATGATGTCGTGTAGGATCTGAGGAATTATGAATTTTTAAAGTTCTTTGGTAATTTGCAATGCCATCAACATAATTACTGCAAAATTAGATTTATGTACAAAATTTGTAGCAATTCAAGACAATTTAAAATGATACCATGTGTACTTCTATGCTAAGCACTATGTAAAATTTAAATGAAAACCTCAGGAGAAATGGAAAGAAAAATATTAGTACCAGGCTCAATGATTATTTTGATTTGTATGACATATCTAGAGTTCCTATTAAAAGGAGAGCCTGCAAGATTGGCAACTGATGTAAGTCTTTATAGAGAGGATACTGTGAAGGAACAGTTAGTATCTGATGGCTTATAGTGAGAGGAAAAAAATGAAAACTAGAAGTGGCTGTTAACTAGATTTCCTTAGAAGACCTTGTTGAAGATAATGGCTAAGAGCAGGCAGTGACTATTTTCACTACCACATTGGCAGGAATCTGCTAATTGTAGGTCAAATATCTGGGCAAGGAGCATCATGTGAAGATGAAAAAAATCAATGAGAAGGAAAGGAATTTCCAGTCAAAAGGGGGGAAAAAACCTTGCTCAGGAGCCCCCAGGGCTGCTAATGGGTATGCTAAATAGTCTTTCACCTTAGTAATGAATTAATTCAGCAAAAATGAGAAAATAGAGAATCTGATCTTAGCAAGTACGGAGAATGCACTGAATATTACAATGACCTTCAGAAAGGGTATGACGTCTATGCTGATGCTGATGCCAACTCACAGCTGCATGTTTTACAAAATGCAAATTGATCTTTTTGAAGAGAAGTGAAAGATACAATTGTCCACTTCCCTGGTTTCATTTGAGGTCAAATGATTTTCCTAGAGGGAATTTAAAAAAAATATCTATAGGAGTTTTGAAGTCCTAGGTAAGAAATGAAAACTTGGGGACAGAGATGGGGACAGAGATAATTCCTGCTACCAATTAAAGGAAGGAACTTCAGAAGGAAAAAAAGAGGATTTAGGGAATAAGCACCTGGTTAGGAAAATGGCATTTGGGTTTAAATGTGGTGGGCTCTTGGCCTGAGATAAAATGTTATCTAATCAAGGCTGGGGAGGAGAGATTTCGTTTCAGTCTTGTGAATATGATCAAGAGAGCTTTCAGCTGAAAATGAAAGGAGAAAATGAAATTGGATACCACAGAGAGTAACAGGTACTCCCTGGGAAGAGGAATAGCAATTGAGGTCTAATAATTCACAGGAGAAAACAGTATTGAGGATGAGGGCACAATAATAATTTCCATGGCTTCAGATATTTATACAAATGTACAGTCTTTAAAATAATTTAAAAGTGAACCAAAAATCTTGATGAAGAGTAAATTTGACTTCATGGATGTGCTTGAGATATTTATGATGAAACTCATAAATTTGACAGGGAAAGGGTACAGAACAAATGAGATAAAAGGGACAGTGGAGGAGAAATGTATATGAAGAAGATATATTCCTATGATGCAGGAAAGAGAACATCTTGGTAAGGAACAACAGAGGGAAAAACAGCAGAGATATTGTGGTAGGTTGAAATAGCACTTGACTCATTGGGTGCTTGTGAGTATCACATGCCTATATAAACTTAAGCATGTTTTTATATAAACTAAGTTTTTAAAGGCAACAACTCACGACCACCTTGTGAGTTAGGTGCTCTTGTTCATTCTTGGTTTTTGAAGATGGCATCATGAATGTATTGTCTTGACCTGCCCATGAATTGAAGTGAGGTGGACTTGTGCAAATTGTTAGCTTCACTCTCTCTTCTAGAGTCGTCCAAAGTCCAGTGACAAGACAAAAACTCAGGAAGCCTGGCTCCAGCTCAGGATATGGTGGCAAAGACTGGCTGACCATTTGTTGGGGATGGTGCAGAGGGAGTAATTCATGTTCAGGTTGTTCTGGATGGCCTCTGAGGTCCCATCCAATTCTGCTGGCTTTCTGTGATTCTGCTAGTGGCAGCCCTGTTCTTTCAACCATGCAGGCTCACAACATCAGAATCCTCTTGGGTTCTTCCCTTTCCCTTACTTCCCATACTCAATTCCTTGCCACATCATTTAAGTTCTACCTTCAAGATTCAGCTTTGGTGTCACTTCCCTTTTTAATCCCTTCTCCCTTTTCAAATATTCCTAGAACACTTTATCTGATTTCTCCCTTGCTCACTTCATTCCCTCTCATGTAGTATATTTATCATGGTGTATGTCAAATAGCCACAGGAGATAGTGAGCTTCTCAAGGACAAAGACTATTTTGTTTTGGTGAATGTATGTATAGCGCCTAGTGCAAAAATTTACACATAATAGGCCCTTAATATTTATTGAACAGAATTAGTTATTGTTCTATCCCCATTTTGCAGTTGCAGAAACTGAAGCAGACAAAAGTTGAATGACTTGCCGAGGGTCATACGGCTATGTCATATCTGAGGTTAGATTTGAACTGAAGGCTTACTGACTAGACTCAGGATTCTATCTACTGTGCCAGCCCAGCTGCCAAGAGGAAAAGGATGATAAGTTGAAGAAACAGTTGTAGGGAAGTTTAACACTAAAGACATCTGCTACAACTCCATTTTTTTTTTACCCAAAGCTGAGCAGCTAATTAAGTAAATATTGATCCGCTTTAATGATAGTTTAATTATTTAAAAGGTAGAGTAAATGAAAAAGAGAAATCAAATTCTGAAACTGATAGTGACCAGTAAGGAAGAACTGGTTGCCAAAGCAGAAATTCTAGCAACATTGAGAGGACTTGCGGACTCTGTCTTAACTTTGTAATATCTTAAATGATATCACATATGTAATTGCAAACCTTGAAACTCAGTTTGAATGCTAGCTAGTAGTAGTGGTGGTGGTGGTGGTGGTGGTGGTGGTGGTGGTAGTAGCAGTAGCAATAGTTGTTGTGGCTAAAAATGTCATTATGTAGCCTATCCTTTGCTGATATTCTTCTCCAAACATAGATAAGTTGGTAACAAACTAAGTCTATTCTTGGGTCTATGACGTGGCATCAGCATCAGTGTAGACATTATGCCCTTTCTGCAGGTCACTGTAATAGTCAATTCATTCTCCATACTTTTCCATACTTGCTAAGATAGACTGGTCTATTTCCATTTTGGTAGGGCTTAGATTATCTTCCATGAGCATATTGTTTTTAAGACCCTGTAACCACCTCCATGCATTATGAGGCTTCAAGAGCATAAGTATGTGATTAATTTCTGATTAATGGAAATGTGAAATTCCCTCTTTGTTGGTAATTTGTCCTAAGTTTTATGCCCCTGGATCTCACATTATACATTTAGTAACACTGCTTACCAGCCTTCCTAAAGCTGGACAACTCTTGAACACAAGGACTTTAGAAAACTGCCGTTAGATAAACAGTAATTCCTTTTTTAGGATGACTTTAGGCTGGATGGGTAGCTTTCTCTAGGCGAGGCCTACTCAGAAAAAAACATTGATAAAACACATGATAATTCAGCTGTATCTTTTTTTCTACAAAATACAGCTCTCTCTTTTGTTGAAAGTAACAAAGTTAGGGTTTATTTGAATTTGATTTAATGTATGAATCCTCCGGGAATTTTCAAATGAATTCCTTTTGTAGGTCCTGAAGTACAAGATGTGTGGAAATGCTGTGGGTATGATTTGGATAGCATAAGTACAATGTCATTATTAAAAGTTATTAATTATTATTGCCTTTTCTTTCTTCTTATTTTTGCCTTGATTGAATTCAAGAAGCATTCTAAAAGTGCCTTCCGGGTGTAATGACAATACACATGTTACATGCTAGAGATAAAAAGAGAAAAGCAAAACAACTCCTGCGTCCAAGGAATTTGCATATTTTATCGGAGGGGACAGTATACGTACGCAAATAAGTAAATACAAAATGTGTTCAAAATAAAATAAAAATAAAACTGAGGTGTGGAGGTGAGAGCTTAGGTGGCACAGTGAAGAGAATGCTGGGCTTGGAGTCAGGAAGATAAAAGTTCAAAACTGGCCTCAGATACTTAATAGTTGTAAGACCCTAGGAAAGTCATTTAACTCTGCCTCAGTTTCATCATCTGTACCATGATCTGGAGAAGGAAATGGAAAAACCGTTCCAGTATCTTTGCCAAGAAAACTCCAAATGGATTCACAAAGAATCAGAGACAACTAAAACAACCCAAAAATTACAAAGGAGAAAGAGAGACTGTGATTGGGGATAACAAAAAAGGGCTCATGTAGGAGGCGGTCCTTGAGCTGAGCCTTGAGGGGCACGAGAGGCTCCAGTGCAGCTGAAGAGAGGGCGTTCCAGGCAAAATGGGCACCATACAAAGAGAAAGAGGCAGGAGATGGAAAGCCAAATATGAAAAACAGCAAATAAACTTGTCATAAGGAACATAGTGCTCCCAATAAAGTAAAGGTGGATAGAAATAATTGACATTCAGAAAAGTTGGAACTCCTAAACATAGACCAAGTGTCCTTGTTATTAATTTTATCCATCTTTCTTTATAAAAATAAACATTTTTCCTTATACCTAAAAGAATATTAGTATTTTTAAATTTCTTGGCTGCCTCAGGCCCCTTTTCACGATTCCCGGTTCTTTCGTTACCAGCAACGTACCTAGTTACTAGGGAAATAAGTGGTAATACAGAAGTACTTAGCATCTTCCTAGCACTAGTTGAGCATTAACTACTTTTATTTTTTCCACACCAAAGCCTCAGGTGTCTTGCTGTGGGGAATGCCCAGCCCCTTCATGATGCTCCTCACCTAACTGGTTATGAAGATTTCTTTTTAAGTAAATTTTTATTTTTTTCAACTATTATGCATTTATTTTTCCTTCCTGGGTGGGAATAAAAAATAGGGGCAACTAAGTGGTGCACACTGACTCTGGAGTCAGGAGGACCTCAGTTCAAATATGACCTCAGACACTTGACACTTACTAGCTGCATGACCTTGGGCAAGTCACTTAGCCCCAATTGCCCTGCCTTCCAGCCTTCAAAAAAGATCCCCCTCCCCAAAATAATGAGAACACAAAACCATTGTATCATATAAACATAGTCAAGCAAAACAAATTGCCGTGTTCAGTATGTTCAAAAATTTGTTTCTTATTCTGCATATTAGTCCATCCTGTTTATGTCATGAGATAGGCAGTGTTTTTCCATTTTCTGATAGGTTCTTTGTTACTAACTATTCTTCTCCTCTCCCCAAAGGTTAGTGTTCTCCTTTTTTGAGACTTGAAACTCAGTCAAATGAAAGCTTCTACAACTAGCAGGAGGAGGTGGATGAGAGAATCAATGAAATGCAGCATCCAAAACAAACAGGTCCAACACATAAATCAGGAGGAAATCCTAAAGAAAAAGAATTTTATAGCTAACACCAGGAAGATGTCTTTTCCCCTGGGACCTAGGCCTGGGAAAAGCAGAAGTACTGGATGCTACTATGGAATCATGGTTGATCATTGAGTTGATCAAAGTGCATCAAAATTGTTTTTACATTACTGATATTCAATTATCTAGTAATGCTTAATCATTTCACTCTGCTGAAGGTTGTGCAAACATTCCCCCAAAAAGACACACCAGATTTTTGTATTGGGATCTCCTGATTAAGCATTCATTGAAAGATGTAGCCATAACTAAGATGAGGTGATCATCACCTAATTAAATGGAGTATGTCTTAATTAAAATTAGAAAGATTTGTTTAGTAAGGGTCATAGGACAAGGAAAAGTTCCCTTGGAGGGAAGATTTAGGATTTTAATTCCCTTCAGCATGCATCACTTGTAGGAGGTTGGCAGCTAAGCAGAAATGATAGCAAAAATGACTTAGATACCTAAGTTTCCTGTGATATCAAGTATGAAATTAATCTCATTTAAAATATAAAGAGAATCTATAATCAACAAACATCTTTATTGTTTGGTGGGTTGTTTTTCCTTTGTAGAGAATGTTTTTACCGAACTACCCTATTCCTTAGAGGGAATGTAGACCTTTGGAAACAATCTTCAATGGCAAAGACATTTAATTATTGATATCACATAATAAAGTTTATTTCCCTGTACTGCCTTGGGCTTGGGGAGGAAACAGTAGTGCTGAGATGAGGGTAAGGATGAAGTAGGGGACAGGTTCAGGTGGACTATTATAAGTCAATTGTAATACCACCATATTGTGAGTCAGCAACATACAAAAATTAATGTTAAAAGTAGTACTTATGCTTTTCCCAGGCCCAAGTCCCAGGGGAAAAGACATCTTCCTGGTGTCAAGTATAAAAACCTTCTCTTTAGGATTCTCTCCTAATTGATAGGTATTGGACATGTTTACTTTTGACACTGCATTTCATTGATTCTCCCATCCTTCTCCTTTCCCCAGTTGTAACATCTTTCTGTTAGCTGAGTTTCAAGTCTCAACAAAGGAGAACACTAATCTTTGGAGAGGAGTGACTAGTAGCAAAGAACTTTCTAGAGAATAGGAAAAGAAAGACTATGAAGATAAAAATTATGAGGTCCTGAGAGGAAAGATGAAGAATGAGGAAAACAATAGAAGAGAAGCTGAATCTTGAAGAAACAAGTTTCCTAGATCCTGGAATTGTAGTGAGTTCAATTGACCCATAGGGATGGAGGAAATCATTTGCCAAATGTTGTACTTTTGCAATCTTGATGATGTTTTGATGGTTACCACCTCTATGGAGTGCTCACCTTTCTAGCACTGTCTTTTAGGGTCTTTTTCCTTTCCCCAAGGCTAACACTTGAAATTCTAAATAAGGAAGACAATCCTTTATTACTACTACCTCTTTACTTTCCACCTTATCCCAGATAAAGTTTATTGTGGTATGCTCTACCAAAGCAGTTAGGAAATAATGATAAATAATCATGACATAATGGTAATTTCCATTCTCAACTAGTTTTCTGTTCCTAGCCCCCCATCCCACCCCAAAAGACATTGGATTTATTTTGTCTCTCAGTCTCTACAACAGTGTACCTTACCTTTAAAAAAATCATTGGCTGGGATTTTGTTTAATTTGCTTTCCTTGGTTTTTGTTTTATTATCACTGATTCATCTAGTCTAAATATAGCTCATTTGACAAAGTCTCTTGCTGCTGTTTTCAGTGAGTACAGGATGTAAGTACTCCCTGTTCTTGAGCTTTAATTTCAATATTAATATTTCTCAATTGTTGAATCTCTGGGTCTTTAATTCATGGGAGAAATATTATATTTTTTTTATATTTAAAAGGAAAGGTTAATGCAACTGGTTGGAAATCATTCACAACAAAATGTTACCAGTATCATATATTCTTGAGTTCTTACAAGTTTTAAGAATGTTTATATGCGTTTTTGTAGAGCCATGGTTCCCATATGAGTTGCCAGAGAGGTCTTTAAGGAGTGTTATGGTCTTTGCTCAGTAGCCAATTTCAAAGGACCAACCTGCGTGAGATCCAGAATCATCTCAACTATGTATCTTCTTGCCCTTTTTTATATGTCTGTGAAATCTGGATATTGCAATATAAAACTCATTTGAACTCAACAAGCATTTGTTGAAAATTGACTATATACAAAGCACTGTCCTGGGTGCTGATGAGAATATGAAGATAATAAGGCAAGGTTCAGGGTTCTGAATTGAGCAAGGAATTAAGGCATTCAGAAGGAGACATGCTATCAACTTTTAAAAAAGGAGACAAACAATACATATAGAAAAGTTAACATTTTTTGAATGATGTTTGAAATAAATGAATTTAAAATGTTAATAAAAAATAGGTGTTTTTTATTTTTACCCTACTACTGAAACAATTACTATGCTTTTGCTTTCCCTTCCCTATCACAATCCCAAACCTGCCACCCCAATCCTTATTCCCTACCATACATACATACATAAATTATAAATGAATCTATGATAATTTTAGGCAAATCCCTGGAGGCTGAGCTTTTTCAGAGTAGAATTCTTCAGAGGAAAAAGAGAATTTTGAAGGGGATTTTCTGATTGCTGATGCTTTTAAAAAATAATGAAAATATAACTTCTTTCTTGAGTAGAGATTGTTCCATTGTAGTAGCTAACACAATACTTGGTCCACAGTAAACATTTAATAAATACTTGTTGATTGGTGTTTTAGAGTTTTACATGGTAGAAAAGAAACAAATAGATTCAGACCCATTATATAAAGCTGTATGTGTGAAATATTTTCATTACATGCTTTTCCTAGATTTTAGAATAGTTAGATACTGTTTTAAAAAAACACAGCAAAATCACTTCTAATTGCCTCCTACACACCCAAAGTTTATCTCCCTGACAATAGAGCAAGTTCTGTATATAGAACACGTATGAAATATGAGGATGGGAATGAGAATTTGTGATTAACACAATACAAATTGACATTCTAAGTATTGGGTTGGGAGCTAAGGTTCAGCTAGATTTATAGTCTACATTAAGTAGTCTGTGGTCAGAGAGGTAGAATGAGTGATGAAATCCACACAAACCATAAAACCTTAACTTGATTCAATCCCACTTCTCTACTAAGCCTCTTATCAGAACTATTTGGAAGTAATAACACTAATTGATTTGAATTTCTGTTCCTTTTTCCTGTCTGTTCTTTAAAAATCAATACCTCACCTATCATTGTTAGTTGGATCCACCAAAATACAACATAAGGTGAACAAATGTTACAGAAAATAGACAATACAACATAAAGTGAAAATATGCTACAGAGAACAGACAATGCAGCAAGTCAGATCTGTGTTCCTCAATAGGAAGAAGCAGAGGAAGGTGGGAGATGGTACAGACTTGCAGGCATAAGGAACTTTCCAGTACTGAGTTAATAGGGGAAGGGAAGGGCTATATGGCTATATGTAGGAGTTGGTCATGTTGAGATGGAGCAGACTGTACAAAATTGGGTTGACTTTGGTTATTTGAGGCCTGGAGTTTTACAACCCTAAACTGAAGTTGGGAGAGGTATTGATGCTATCAAAAGTAATATTGGTTGGAGGTAACATTATGTGGAAGTATGCCTGTAGTTAACCATTTCAAAAGCAGAAAAACAGGGAGAAAGAGAGAATAGTGATGGTGGTGGTGTGCACAACAGAGTACCTACACAAGTCATCAGTGCTTTAATAATATGACTATTCCTCATTCTGCATGTTTGGTAAGATGAGCTAAGCCCTATAAACTTTTGGTATGTTTCTAAAAAAACCAAACAATCAAAAGCCAGAAGAATAGACATGTCTTATATTTGTATAGCACTATACAGTTTGAAAAATTGTGAACTTATCTCATCTGATAAGAAGCCTCATGGTATTCCAAGTAGAGTCACTTTCAGAGCCAGCAATCTTAGAAGTAGTGAACTAACATCCTCATTTCATAGATGACGAAATAGTGAGTGTCTGAGGAAGGATTTGAACTCAGCTTTTCCTAATACCAAGTCCAACATCCCACTTCTGATTCTATGTCTTGTGACCCTGGGCAAGCACTTAATTTCTCTCAGTACTCCAAGCAACCATTTAAGACTATAAGTTGCAGAGGCGCCAATCTGTCTTGGTAGAGAGAGTTTTCTCTTCTATAAACTCTCTAAATCAATGAAATCACTGCTCTAGTTACCATCTTATTTGATGACAGAGTGAGGTAGGTAGGTAAGGCAAGTATTCCCATTTTTTTAACCAATTAAGAAATTGAGGCTGCTTGAAGGCAGATGCTTAGTATAGTTGAAAAGATAAAATTATGCTGAAGAATTATAAGAAAGTCATTATTATTTAAAATTTACCTGGTACTAAGGTGTGTTGTTTGTTATGTGCCACATTCTGACAAACAGTCTCCAACTTGAATAAGCTTAAAATTGGAGGACTAAATATTGACAAAGCTAATCGATGCTTGATATTATTACAGTCTCTTAATTTCATTATGGTTTTATTAGTGAAGCTCTCTTAAAAAACAAAGCACTTCTTCAAGTCCTTCCTACTTAACTTTATGGATAGGTGGCTAAAAAGAAATTCACTTCCCTACTTTTAAGATCCAGTCTCGTATATCATAGAACAGAAACACAGTCATGCTCACCTCTAATATAATTACAGAGTTTATTAGAGTACAAAACAGGTGAAAAATTCACTCACATGAAAAGACACAAATGTTTCTTCCTCAACCCCAGCCTTGAGTTTGGGGAAATAAAGCTGCAAATATAAACACAATTCAGGAAAAAAATGCCTGAGTTCCAGAATATAGACTTATGCCATAGAGGTCTGAGGAGGGTAGAGTCTGGATGCTTTTATACTAAGGCAGACAAAAAGGGGACGGAGCTTTTTACAAATTCATCAATCTAGGGTTTGGATGGGTGGAATGACAATAACTGACAACCTGGCACTCAGCTTTTACCTGTGGGTCCAAGAAGCTGTAGCAGGCACTTGACAGACAGACTAATCCCATTGGTGAGTTAGGGGGGATGTCTACCTCAAGCATGTGAAGACCTCCCCCAGTGCAATGGGTGGATAAGAACAATTTATTCCTATGGCCATGAAGGTGCTTGAAGTAGGCACTGTGGAACATTTAGAGCTTGTTCAGGCACTGAAGAAGCCAACATCATCTATTGTGTCCTGGGCCATTGCCAGTCATCCTGACTTCTGTCTTGCCATTGGACTTCGATGACTCTGGAAGAGAGAATGAAGCCAACAGTTTTGTGCATTTTTATCTTGCTTAATCCCATCCATGCAAAAGTCAAGATGTCACTGGTCCTCTTTGAAAACAAAAGACAACAACAGATGAGGGTAAAGATTCTGATACCTGTCTGAATTCACCAATCACAAGAATCTCAGATAATGTTAAATGTAGGGTCTGGTCGAATTTCTTTGGTCATAAAGGACTGTACTTAAGGAGACATCAGGCATTATAGTTGCTTTGGCCAGTGGATAAGGTACTGGATTTGGAGTCAGGAAGAACTGAATTCTAATCTTGATTTACTAGTCATTTGACCCTGGGTGAGTCACTTAACCTGGGATTAACCATAGGACTTGCTTCACAGGGTTGTTTTAAGGATGAAATGAGATAATGTGTAAAATGCTTTGAAGACATTAAAGGACCTATAAATGTCAGCCATTGCTCCTCCTCCTCCATATCATCCGCCTGGGGAAAGGGGCTTCATCTAAGCACCTGCACTTCCTACAAAACTACCCTGTATTCTCTCATAGTCATTCTGACCTTTCCGTGTTTACTCTCACAGTTCAGCACCAATGCTTCTGTGGGCAGTAATCATCAGCGGCTTGAAGGAATAGGATGCCAACAGATGGTATCACAGGTTGATTTTTATTTATCGTCAATTTATGTCTTTTTAGTCCTATCCTTTCTAAAATTTGCTTACCATATGATTCTGAATAAGTGCTTTTATTTCTTTGAACCTCAGTTTTCTCACCTGTGAAATGGGGATAATTTTTCTGTATTGCAGGGTGACTGTGAGAAAGTGCTTTACAAATCCCAATGTACCATCTGCACGTGAATTATTATTTCTGACCCTGGGCTTGTCATTCTCATTTATGTAGCTATTCCTAATGCATGGTTTTAGTCTACTACATATAACATTGCTGCAATCAATGTCACTTTGCAGTAATGGTATTAAGACATAACCATACTGCTACTTAATGCCTTAATTTTGCTTTTAATGTGGTAGACCAATTACCCAAGAACAATCCAGTTTAGCCCCAGTTTTGCCTTGTTCTATCCCAGTGTGGAATCCATCCAAGACCTTTATGTAGTTACTTTTCTCCTGGGTCCCCTATCACCAACTGAACCTCCACCTTATCTCAGATTGCCAGCGTGGCTTTATGCTCTTGTTCCAGCCAGCCAGCTTAGTGAGTCTCTGATGGGGATGGCCCTTGTCCCCAGTTAGCTTTGCTCTGCTCAGGTCTGTTTTTGTACAACTCACTGCTCCCAGTAATGTTTTGCTTATCATGTTGTTTTCATGTGGAACTAATAAATGATGCTAGGCAACATATATTTTCATAAACAACTCAGATTTTAAGCCTACACATCTCTTTGTGGCATGCGTTATATTCCTTCTTTGAAATGCATAATCTTGGGAGACCAAGAACGGAGAGCTTGACATCTAGAGAAAAACTGGGGGCCAGCACGAATACAGGATTGTTATCACTGCAGAGTAGATCTGGAAATAGATGTTGGAAAAATGTTGACAAAATGGCAACTTTCAGATGATTTTCCCCTTACCTTGCAATTTAAAATAATGACTCCTATCCCCACATCTCACAACATTGCCCCTTCATTTTATTTTGTAAAACAAAAAGACTTCTTTAAAATATCTTAATTTCTTTTAATTAAAGAAACCTATTTTTAATAGTTAGTATGTTTATACATGCAGTGCTTTCAGCTTCCAAGACATCAAACCCTGCTGTTCATTAGGGAACTATTTAAAACGTCATTTAGCATAGACAGTAACTTCTCCTTAGCAAATGCTAAGCTATAATTCATGATCACTATAATGGAGATAACTATTCTCAAACTCAGAGGCAAATTGTGTAAACAGCCAGCAAAGTTATGCTTGGATATTTAATTGTTCTTTATGCATGCAAGAAGATTGGGCAGCGTAGGCTGGGAGATATTTTTTAAATGAGCAATGGGTGATGCTTGTAATTTTAATTCTTTCTGCCTTTATTAGGAACATGTGCCCTGGCATGAACCCAGCCCTGACTGGAAGCTCATGATTCTTGCCTTCAGCCATTGCAAATGGCTTTCAATTTCAACATGCATTTTATTGACAAAAACAAAGCTCTGGATTTCCAGAAGTTTAAATTAAATTTCATGACGTATCCTCTTGGTCCAGCTTTTGTCTCACCCAGACAGGTCAAAGTGCAAGGGGGAAGGAGCTGATCCCATTAGCCTGCTGCTCAGAAGCTGCTGGTTATTACAGCAGGCTCAGGTTTTTCAGGGCACTGCTGTGAAATCTAAAACCCAACACAAAGGGAGGGCCTCCAGGTGGTCATTTCCCGTAATTAATGCCTTGGGGAAAGTTCAGCCCCATCATAGCATAATAGCGGGGTAAGCCTTCCAGTGAAGTGGTCCTTTCTCAAAATCATGCATTT
>CM053582.1:319170105-319206207 GCA_028627135.1 Pseudochirops cupreus | reverse complement strand
CAGGAAATCTTAGAGGGGCCTGACTGCAGCCTTTTGTAATGAAAAGAGCTCTCAAGTTAATGAAGGATCTGGGTTTGAGTTCTAGTTCTGCTACTTTTCTAGCTTAGTTGAGTGACCTTGGACCAGACAGTCAGTATTAATTAAGCACTTACTATGTTCCAAGTATTCTGCTTAGCACTAGGAAGATTAAAAATGAAACAAATGAAAAAGGCAAAAACAGTTCCTACTTTCGAAGATCTCACATTCTAATGGAGAAAGGAAAGATGAAAATAACTAGGTACATACAAGATATATACAGAGCAGATGGAAAATAGCCTGAGAGAGGAAGGTGTTGGTAGCTTGGAAAGGCCTCTTACAGAAAGTAAGATCTGAGATGAGTCTTAAATGAAGCTAGCAAACTAAGAGGCAAGGGTAGGTGTGGGTAGGTATGCATATGGATAGAGTAATCAATTAATAAACATTTATTAAGTACCTGTTATGTTCCAGGCATTGTACTAAGGGCTGGTAATTCAAAGAGAGGTAAAAGACAGTTCCTGCATTGAAGGAGGTCACAATCTAATGGAGAGAGCATCCTAGCCATGGGACATAATCAGTATAAAGAAGTAAGATGAAGAAAAAGAAAGGAGGCCAGGATGGATTGATTACAGAGTATTAAGGAGAGTAAAGTAGGAGACTGGAAAGGTAGGGAAAGAACTTCTTTCTAGGTCTCAGTTTCTGTATCTGTGAAATGAAGGGATTAGACTAGATCAGGGGTCATTAATCTTTTTTGTTTCATGGATCCTTCTGGAAGGCTGGTGAAGTTTATACCTCTTTTCAGAACAGTATTTTAAAATAGATAAGATAAAATACACAGTATTATATAGGAAATCAATTATTTTGAAATAGTTATCTGTCCACGGCATGCATACATGCCAGGTATGTATCTATGCATCTCTCTCTCTCTCTCTCTCTCTCTCTCTCTCTCTCTCTCTCTCTCTCTCTCTCTCTCTCTTGTTCATAGACCACTGGTTAAGAACCCCTAGATTAGATGATTTCTAGGGTACCTTTCATCTCTGGATCCCATGCTTCTCTCTGTTTCACGTTGAGACACTCTGCTTGTATAAAGCCTTTAGGAATCAATAAGTCAAATTGGAACTGGACTTTCTTATTCTCCAAATTCTTGGTTATATGTTAGAGCATGGTACTAACAAAATGAATGAATATTCACATGTGATTCTGATACTTTTGAATACTGTGTGGTAATGGCCCATTCTTGGGTGTCTCAGGATCAAGAGTCTAATGAAATTTCTGGAGTATCATAAATTTAGAGCTGTAAGAGCCCATCAACTTCAACTCCCTTATTTTATAGATAAGATTTATAGATAAGACATAGATTTGCCCTAGGTCACATAGCTAGTCAGTGGCTGAGGTAGTATTTAAAACCTGATTGTTCTGACTCCATGTCTAGTGAACAATCTATTATACCATACTGCCTTTTGAAGGACTAAGCACGGATATTAACCTTTGGATGAGATTCAGTCTTGGCAGCTTCTAGGATTTGCTATGGGCTGGCTCTCAGGAGAGTGGATTAAATTTCATCCAAATTTTGTCCATACCACTCTTCCCCCTTCCCACTTTCAAAATTTCAGCAATAATCTTTCAAAAATGATGAAAGCATCAAGGTGTTATAATGGAAAGAACTCCTCTTGGAATCTGAAGAGTTGGGCTCAAATACCACTTCTTATTCTTACTACTTATGTAACTTTGGGCAAGTCACTTACCCACTCTGGCCCTCATCTGTAAAATAATAGGATTGGAACAGATGGTCTCAGATGGCCCTTTCAGCTCTGGATCTATACTCCTATGCTCTTTAGTTAAGTACAAAATAAAAAAAAAATCTATTCGTTGCATGGCTTCCTCTACAGTACAGTTGCTGTTTGGGAAGTAATTGTAGCCTGATCAAGTCCTCTGGGAATCTAGCCTTGTGCAGATCTCCTCGAGTCTCGAGACCCTGGGATTATGGCCCTATCCTGGAAGAACGGGCTTTGGGGATTTGGTCAGCATATGATGACCATGTTATCTAAATCAAAACTCAAAATACATGGTCTGAAATAGGTTATACCTTTCCTCAAGTCTTTTTGAAAGTGTAATTTCCTTCACGGCAATCAGGATTACCCTGGAAAACTCAGGATGAATGAATACCATAGGCATGCCTCAACTCTTAGAAGTTATAGCATGAAAGGTCATGTGCCTTTTTTTGCAAGGGAACACAAAAGCCTGTGATATGCAGCATCTTTTAATGAGGCTTTAGGGGCAGCTAGGTGGTACAGTGGATAGAGTGCTGAACCTGGGGTCAGGCACACTCATCTTCCTGAGTTCAAATCTGACCTCAGACACATAATGGCTATGTGACCCTGAGCAAGTCACTGAACTTTGTTTGCTTCAGTTTCCTCACCTGTAAAATAAACTGGAGAAGGAAAGGCAAAGTACTCCAGTATCTTTGCCAAGAAAACCCAAAATGGGGTCATGAAGAGTCAGATATGACTGAACCAACTAAACAACAACTGTGGGACAAGACTAATGCCTATCCTTTAATCTCACTGGTTGTGTCAGACTTCAAAAAAATGCTTCAGGTGACATGATTTGATCCTTAAACTATCTGAAAGCATGGAGAAAAGAGTCTTATTAGTGCCTTATGATTATAGTGCAAAGAATTATCCTGAAATTGTGGTCTGGGAATTTTCCACCCACCTTAACTAGCTTATTAGATTTCTTCAAAGCAAGGCTTGCCACTTGCACATGTGACATCTGGCTGCAGACAATGGGCACTCTGGGCTGTGATGACATACCCACTTTGAAAGCTGTGCTTTAAGGTTCTGTTTGGAGAAGAGACTGACTTCAAGCCCTGGCATACTCTGCTTTCAAAGACTGATGACAAGGTTGCCTATTAAAGTCTGTGTTCCAATTTCATCTGAAGAAAGATAAGCAAATTCCAAATCAAGACCGCACAGTTCCCATTGCCCTTAATAAAACATGCCTGTCCATAGTGAGGAATGACATTTTAAAAAACTCAAACATCTCTGTCCCCTAAAAATCCTACTGGATCACAAAGGGGAATTTCTGGGGAAGTTGATTAATATGTAAACCAACCTAGGCATTTTAAAAGGATGAGCTCTAAAGTACTCCTTAGAAAATTCATTTCATTTGGAGCAAAGCTTTACCAGAAAATTAATTTGTATTCATCAGGCTTATACTTTCCACTTTAGAAAATAACAGGACATGTTCTTCCCAAAAAGTTAGTGGGTTTTTTTTAAACAATGTGAGAAATTAATTCTGAGGAACAAATATTTATAACTGAAGCTATTACGTTGAAAACAACAGAGAAGGGGAAAATAAAACACATTTTCTAATCCTGTACGGAGTGCACAAGTTTGCTAGTTTGACTAGAGAGGAAACAGATAAACTCTGTCTTCTGTTAATTTGATAAAATACATATTTTAAAAAGCTGTTATAGGGTATTGCTCGTTTTAAACATGATTTTCTGTAAAACCCTCCTAATTTCAACCTGAATAATCATGGCTACAAATATGTTTGTTAATTATTACTCTTTTCTGCAAGTACAGCATTATATTCAGTTCTCAAATACTCAAGGACTTGTGGTTAAGTCTATTAGCTGTGGTGATATAGATCATAGACCATGTATGCCTATTTAGACCGTGTGATTCATGTCCATGACCCTCCAAACTTTTGAACAAAGGTGTTTGTGCCCAGTCTTCCAAAGGCCTTCTTTGCTTTCTCCTGATGTAAAGAGGAAACCAATGGAGAACTCTGACTATCTACTCAACATTCCATGCTGTTGTCATGTGAAAAAAAAGCGTCTTGTGGGCAATAGGAGGTAGTACAGAAAAGATTAGGTATTTGACTGAGTCTTCTATTACAAAAAGTGATCATATGTTGACTGTTTTCCATTTAGAAGTTTCTATTGTATATAGCCCATTCAACGATGTTCTTAAGACTGGTAAAGTTAAGTGTTAAAATTGATGTTAAACATTCAAGCCATGGAAAGAAGCTCTAACCTAACAAGAAACTTTTGAAAGACATTGTTGGGCAGGTTCATTCCTGATTCTTTGGGCCTTTGTGCACTCCTAATTGCTTGGTTGGGAGAAGCACATGATGTTGTTTGTCATCCATTTGTCACTTAGTGTTTTCTCTGTGACAGCAGCTGCAGCAGTATCACTGCCTCCGGAGAAGAGGCGTTCATGGAAAATAGCAAGCCTCCTAAGCCACTTCTCTTCTAACTCCAGGAAAAAAGGCCTTGATCAAGCAGTGGAATGATGGAGGCATTCAGTTATGTGGATGACACACAAGTCTTGCTGGTGAAGTGGCTTACCTCTATCCTTGCCTTCTTCTGTATATCCGGCATTGCTAAGATCCCACAGTTTTGAAAATCATTCATTTTCTAGACAAATCTCTATCACTATTGCTATTTTCATGAGGTGAAGCATAAATCTTGTATTAGGCTTACGTTATTTATTTTCTTCCCAAAAGGCAGAGAGATCAATTGGGGGAAAAGAAATTCCCTGATAATAGCAGAAAGGTAGTTCCAAATTCTAATCTTCACTCCCTCTCTCCCTTCCTCTCTCCCTGAGATGGTAAGTAATCTGATATAAGTTATACATATGCAATCATGTAAAGCATTTCCATATTAGTCATTTTGTACAAGAAGACTAGAATAAAAAATATAGAATGAACGAAAAAAAGTGAAAAATAGAAGCTTCAGTCTGTATTCAGATAATATCAATTCTTTCTCTGGAGATGGATAGCATACTTCATCATGGGTCCTTTGGAATTGTCTGGAAATGTTGTTTTGCTGAGCACAAGTGAGTCATTCATAGTTATTCATTATATGATATTGCTGTTACTGTGTAAAACATTCTCTAGGTTCTGCTCATTTCACTTTACATCAGTTTATGTAAATCTTTCCAGGCTTTTCTTAAATCATCTTGCTTGTCATTTCTTAAAGCACAATAATATTCCATCACAATCATATACCACCTCTTGTTTAGCCATTTCCCAATTTATGGGCATCCTCTTGATTTCTAATTCTTTTGCTTCTTATTTTCTAATGAGCTATTCCAACTGTAGAAACATCTATCCTGTTGCTGTTGAGAGAATCCCTTTCCCTTTAGAACTCAACTCAGAACGTAATTCCCCATCAAAGTCACCCCATTGTTCTCAAATTATTTAATGTGTTTGGAATTAGTTATAGTGTAAAATATTCTAATACATTTTGCGGTGGGGAATAATGTATAACTCTAATTATGTAAACTCCTGCAGGTCCAGAACTGTGCAACAAATTCTGTAAGCAGTCAATAGTTGTTTGGTGGTAATAATACTTATCTCTCTGAAAATGTTAGACCAAAAAATGTACTCTCAAATGACACATCAGAATCTATTTCAAATTTATATTTATATTCTGATGGAGAATAGGGAAGCTATCATTGATTTAATTTCTGTAGTTTGTGATAGAAAATTAAATGAATTGATTTGTGTCTCAGAGCAGATAATGTGGTCCTAATCTTTCAACCCATTTCTTGTCAGTGATTAACAGAGAAATATATTTCTCCAATTTCGGAATAAGAGGAAACAGTATTTCTAAGAAAACCCTATCCATAACATCAGTAAATTGGCATCTCGAAATATTGGCTATGCAAGTGAGATGGAAGTAGGAATAGAAGCTGAGGGACAAGGAATGAAAAGGGGTATGATTTTTAAAAACAGTAATAGTTAATTATCATTAAAAGATAAATAACATGGTATAATGGTTAGAGAGGTAGTCTCAGTGTTAGAACAATTGTGGTTTTGCTGGTACATACTGGATGATGCTGCTGGTCAGGTCATGACTTTTCAGAAGCCCAAGCAACTCTGTAAGACTCTCAGTTGCAGAATACTTGTAGCTCTGTTCCTCTCTAGTATTTTCCTATATCAGTAAAAACACAGATCTTGACCAAGAGAATAAGAATTCCTGTTTCTTCAGTGTTTTTAGGAAGTGATTTACTACTCTTTTCAGTCTATGGATCTCTTTTTAGTGTCAAAAACATTCACATAACCCCACATGATAGTACTTGTATTGTTAGTGTCTGTTGATTGAGAAAATATCAGTTTACTATGAATTGAGTGATACTTTCACAGGAATTTGTATTTTATTAATGATAATTACACCTATATACATTTGGAAAAATGTGAATTATTTTCTCATTTTATCTACAAAATGACAATGTTTTGTGAACATATAGATACTCTGACCTTATTAAAAAACCCTGCCCTTTTCTGCATCAGGGTGTGTTTGGCCTATAGATTTAAGATTGCTAACATATTTTCCTCACAACCATCCCGGTAGTAAAAATATTCTCTCCATTTTATAGATGAGAATGCTGAGGCCCATGGAATTGGTGACAGTACCATATAACTAGTAAGTATTAGAGTTGGAACTAGAACTCTTACTTCATGATCAGTGCTTTCTAAAACATCACATTGTCTTTTATTAAGGTAGGTGGTGCCCATTGCTTATTTAAGCTGCTAATATCAAACATTAGCTTCAATAATGTTTCAGTTTGGCTCAGAAGAAAACCTAACTCATCTATAAAATTATGTGACCACTTTGGTGAAAACTATGTGGCCATTTTAGTGATAAGTTGTGAAGTTATAACATTCTGAATGCTGTCCTTTGTTTTCTGTGAACATATTGCTCTAATTTGTTACTGAATAGAGAGTTCACTATACTGTGTAATCAGAATCTTGAATAGCTATTCACAGCAGCAGTCCTCTGGAAAGCTGCTTGTGCTTGGCTTTATACCAACTAACAAGACTAACTTCAGGTTCAAAACAATTAATAAAGCAACTGCAAAAAAAGTAGTTTGGCACCATTGCTTAGCTCACTACTTTGGAGTGAAGTACTTCATAACCATATCTAGGGTATGTGATGAATGAAAAAACCCAAGAGATAGAGTTTCTGGGTAATTAATAATCTATTTATCCTTTAGGCTAGTTAATAGTCAATAAATTGATGGTTAGTGGTTTCTCTTGGACAACATTACTTGTACTACCAACCTTACAGAGTTGTGAGGAAAGTGCTTTGCAAACCACAAAGTGTTATGAAAACTTTGAATCAATTTTAATAATTCGTGATTGCCAGTAATACAACAACCTATCCATATGGCCATACTTCTTCCCAATTTGCTACTTTTAGTCTTTGTTGGTATGTGGCAACATTCAGTTTGTATGACTGAAATGACCCAATGTTTGAATATAATGGGGAAAAGATAATTTCACTCCCTGATGTCTAATTAGCTGAAACATTAGCTATTATTTTTCAGGGATACTCACTCATCTAATTATGAGGTATTGAAGAGACAGGCTGGAAATGTAGCGAGTATATGACAAAAATATGATAATAACTTCTTCAATATGGTGATGACAGAATCAGGGCAAAGTGAAAAATTCACTAGGTCAGTTCATTGCAGTTTGGAAGCTTCTAAATGAGTATGGGTAGCTACTTCTGGATTCTCTTTTGCTCTTGGAGTTGTGTAGAATGTCTTCAGGAAAGTAAAACACCTTAAATTTTCTGTTACCCAAATAGGTGATCCAGTAAACAAGTAAGGGTTTTGCTACACTTTTTTTTCCTCACTAAATTTATTTGCTAGTCTAGAAAAACATAATAATGTTTCTTGTCTTGTCATAGTCACCTTGAGAAGCAGACTTGCTATTCTGGAACACCAAATGTGATACATCCTATTGTAATTCAAAGGAAAAACTTTTCTCTGAAACCTATATGTATACTCAAGATATTGGTGTCAGATTTTATAATAAAAGCCACAGTTTTAGTTGATTTAGCAGGAGAGTAGAGGGCAGTTTAGTTACTTTCTGAAATGAAATAGTCACAAAGATATTGGCTTTCTCCATTTCCGATCTGAGCAGTTCTCTAGAGAGAAAAGAGTTGATCACTTATTATTATCCTTAGCCTACACCAGATGTTAAGTCCTTCAATTCAGGAAAAGAAAACTTTATTGATTTGTATAGAAAGTGAAGAACTAAGCTAATAATTTAGAGTTATCAGTCAATATGGACAAAGGTGAGAGAGAATGTGCAGGTCTTTGTGTTATCTTTAAATTCCAATAATTGCGAGCATGTAGGTAAAAATAGTATATGGATTTTAACCACATAAACATTGTTTTATGTTCTTTGGTAGAAAAAAAGATATGCTATGTAGTAAGTAACAAATATAAATGTTCTGTATCTATATATGTAAACAAAATAAAAATGTTCATGAAAGATTTAAGATACTAGTCAGATTAGATGGGTAACATGTTGGACATGTTGGTACTTCTTTACCCAAAACCTTTCAGTGACTCCCTATTATCTGACAATTAAAGTTCAAAATCCCAAGTTTGGTGTTAAAAGCTCTCTAGTTTACTCCTACCTTATTTTTTATGGCTTAACATACGGTTGCCCTCTGTATACTCTATATTACATCTAAACTGTACCTTGTTGTTATTGTTTCGTCATTTTCAGTTGTGTCTGACTCTTTGTGACCCCATTTGTAGTTTTCCTGGCAAAGAAACTGGAGTGGTTTGCCATTTCCTTCTCTAGTTCATTTTACAGGTGAGGAAACTGAGACAAAAAGGGTTAAGTGACTTGTCCAGGATCCAGCTAATGAGTGTCTGAGGCTAGATTTGAATCCAGGAAGATAAGTCTTCTTGACTCCAGGCCCAGCACTCTATCCGCTGTGATAATCTACTGATCAGCTTAAACATTAGCTATGATTTTTCAGGGATACACACTGTGCTATCTACTTGTCCTTCAACTGGACTACGTACCATCATTTGTGTATGCTCTCTATTTTTTTCACACTGTATTTGTTGAGACTATTTTCTTGAGTAAATGGCCTCATTTCCCTCTATCTTTTGAATTCTTACCCATTCTTTGAATGATGGGTAAGAATTCTCACTTCCATGTCTACCTTCAGACACATCACTTGTATTCTTATACATTTATAATATATTATTTTCTTTTATTTGTTTTTGTGTCATATTCCTCTACTAGACTGTGAACTCCATGCTGGCAAGGACCAACTCTTACCTAATGACTGTATTTGCCATAGTGCCAAGTGCAGTGCTTTGCACAGAGCATGTATTTAATTTGTGTTTATGGAATGGATCTAAATGGAATGTAGTAAAACAGAACAGAATGGAATTAATTCCGTGATTTATCTGTATAGAAAGTAGATATTCTAGTGCCATAAAAAAATTAACCAGAATATGGATTTGGTGACCATATATTTAAGACGCTGCTAGAATTAGTATTCTAAAGACTTATCATACTTGTTAAATAGGACTACATAATTCTGAGCAGTGTATGGAATCCTTTTTTCTCACAAAGACTGTCTATACCTGATTTACTTAATCTGGCTAGTCTCATTTCAAAGAAATCATTATCATTTGAATCCTCTACAGTACCTATCAAACACAGTATTGGGCACTTATATACCCAGCATTCAATTGCCTTTTGATTAAGAGAAAAGACTTTGCTAGTCACAACTGATGAGATGGTAAACTGTCCACTATGACAATGTCCTGAAAGCTGAAAAAGCCTTTTAAAATTTTACATTCTGTCTACTTACCTTTTAAAATTAGAAATATTTTTAAAATTAATGAATGTTTACATTATACTAGAAATAAGAATATCGTAGTTTACATGGGATGCCAGTGCTCCATTAAATGACTATGTAGAGGGCAGGAAAACTATATGTACACAGCATAGAATCAATTGGGCAATAAACAATTTTCATAGTATTGCAGCATGGCTTAGTGTATAGAGAGTTGCCGTTGGAGCCAGAAAGACCTGGGTTCAAATAATGCCTTTGACATATGCTGGCTGTGTGACTCTGGGTAATTTAATATTCAAAGCCATAATAAATCTGGTTCCAATTTGATTTTCTAACCTTTTCTCGGAGTGCTTATACAAACTTATCACTTTTGCTTAAGCTAAATTGAACAAGTCACTGTTCCCTTATCTCCATTTGCCCTCTCTTGTCTCCATGCCTTTGTATATACATCCTCCATTCTTGAAATGGACTTACCCCTCTTTTCAGATTTTTCTGTTTCTTGAAATCTTTCAAGACCAGCTTAGGTAGTTTTCTATGATGTCCTTACCAAATGGAAGGGATTTTTCTGGCAACTTTCTTACGGAACTTGTTGGTGCCTTTTTTATACTCCTGTCATATTTGAATTTATGTTAGTTGTTTACAAGGATGTGCTGGTAACTGTTTAAGGTAAATGTTTAACAAATAGTTCTGAGAGGAGAGAAGCGCACTGGATACACTTTGAAGTTTAATGTATATTATTATAATTTTCTCAAATCTAGAAAATAAAAACAATAAATTTGTAATTTTTTGTAATGTTTGCCCAGTTTCAAGGTGCAAATATTCACACTGAAAATTTAACAATGGGCTTCCCAGATGGTTTGAATTCATTTCAGCATATCCTTAGTTATTTTTGTAAGTATTCTATCTCCCCTCCCACAGTTTAAACTTCTTGAGCCTACCAATAGCTTTTATCTTCATTCCTATCACCTAACACTGTATCGTACACATAGGCACATAATACATGATTGCTGAGTGGAGTCCTTATTATTTCATCTATATTTCCTTCTGAATCTGAATTAATAGCAATTTGAATGGAAGAGATCCAATTTTAAGTACCACTCTACAGTAATTAGCCTACAAAGGCAAAACCTGAGCATTAATTGTGCTCCTTTATACTAAATTAATGTTATCACTATTTGTACAGATTAAAATGATACTATATCATGTTAAAAAAAAGCACCAAAATTGAAAATGTTAATTTCTTCAAATTAGGAAATCTAAAATACTTATGGGAATCCCCACTTGCTTGTGTAGTAACTAATGAAATAGGAGATTTCCTAATTAGATCATGAGAAAACTTATATGAACCTATACAACTTTTGTTATTTTCTCTTAGGTTTTAAATTTTTCTGGTGTTTTCTTTTTCTCTGCTACATTATTTGGTTGAACACTTTCCCCATTCATTGTCATGGAAATTTGTATAACAAATACATTTTCATTATGCATGCAGTTACTCAGTGCCTGGTTCTCTGTTCTTGTTTGGTGCATAGTCTGGCAGCTTGATTTTTATGGGTGCCAAGAGGGCAACAATGCCCTGTGTTATTTGAAAAAAGGTTTGTCAGGTTGGTAATTGAGAAATATCCTAAAATTGGTCCCTACCCTCATTCTTTTGGATGTCTTTTTTTTTTGAGAATTAATATCAGAATCAGAGTCAATAAACATTTTTTAAGTGCCTAATATGTTCCAGGAATGACACTAAAAGCAATCTAATGGGAGAAAAACCAGACATAAAATGAAGGGAGAGATGGACATCATGAAGTCCTGTAGCTAGAGTAGGAAATGATTTAAGAAGATGTGTTACAGAACTGAATTCATCTTGCAAAATGATGAGTTTATGGAGATCATGAAGTCAAGAAGATTAGTGGGGTAGGAAATAAACATCATATATACATTGTTTTTATATTTTATAGCTTGAAATAACTAACATAATGGCAGCCTATTCTGTAGGGTACCTTGAAAACATAAAAGAATGTATATTTTGCTTACCTTTGATTAAAATGTAATATAATACATCTATACTCACATATGTTCAATAGGTAAATCAATCAGTAACAAGGAATATCAGTTATTGTAGATGACCAACAAAATATTGCAGTTCTGCAAAGCAATTAGAAAACTTCAGGTAAACCTCACTATAGAAGACATAGCTTAAAAACATCATTTTCCTGACTACTCAACGGTTGCATTTCATTATTTTCTGAAACATTCTGCAGTCCAAATCTGGCACACTAGAACAGGGAGCCTGTGTTAAAGATATGCCACTCGGGTGGCCTTTTGAAAACTGAAATTATTTAAATATGAAGCCTGGCAAAGATGTCTTTATCAGGGCTTAGGCTTTCTGAAGGGACCAGCATGCAGTAACAGCATCAAAATAATAGGTGCTGATGCACACTGCTAGCAGAAGGTACTGTGGATGCAGAACCATCTTCCAGTCTCCTGCAGTGACAATTTGAGTGGTTCCCACAGAGGACACTGGGGGTGCTCCCAGTTGTGGTTCAGCATGGGCACTGTCTATCGGTTCATTTGTACCTGGTAGGAGGCACAGAGACCAAGGTAGGACTTTTGAGAATTAGTGAGACTTCTTTGTTTCATTCCTCCTCCCCCAACCACTTCTATGCCTGTCACTGCTGTTCCCTTGGACAGCTAGTAGGTATGGACAACATTTGTCGGTGGTAGGCAACACTGTTGTGGAATGAATTATCTTTAATTGGAAGAAGACATACAGTGCTCATGTGGAAGTTATACAAGAAGAGGGCTTTTTTAAGGATAGAAAATAATTGGAAAGGTAGAGATATTTGAGTCAGTAAATGACACCACAATGACTGTTTCTTTTTTAATAAGAAAAGTTACACATTTCTGCTCAACTCCAAGTCTTGTTATGCAATGGTTACCTTTCTTTCCTGGTTTGTGTAATCTCATTTAAACACACACACACACACACACACACACACACACACACACACACACACACATTCACTTTCTGCCATGAGAATATCCTTAAAGTTACACTGTATTTTCCCAAGTTCATCTCACATGACTTCTTAAAAAAATACCTAGATATAAATAGATATAGGTAGATAAAGAGATAGATAGAGAGATATGGGTAGATACAGATATACATATGTATTTATCTGTATCTATCTATCTATATTGTGATATTTAAAAAGCTTTGAGAGAGTTTCTGGGAAATTTTATCATCTTATTAATAAGGCCAGCAGGTTATTAATAAAAGGATGGTCATTTGGCCAGCTCTCTTAGACCAAAAACCATCATGGTGGTGGGCTCACAGTTTATATACCCTTCCAATAGGGGCTGATGTCACCCCATCATCATGTCACTGCTGGACAGAGAAAATATCTCTATACCAGACCACTTCCAGTCTTATGCTATTTAGACAAAAGGATCTGTCTCAAGCTTGAGTAGAACACAAAGCTTCCCCACTCTGGATTAAATTCCTTGTAAGGGGTCTGACCAAGATTGAGGAGAGTCAATGCAATCTCATTATCAGTAATGTCCTTCTGTTGAAAAACTGAACCTTTAGTATGAGGAATTTAGAAGAAAGGGAGAGTCTCTGAATCTTCCTTAGATGCCGGTTATTAATAATCACTTCTCACATTCCCCCATTTGATTCTTAAGAGGATTGGCTTCCTCAATGAATCACTAACTGATATGGCAAAGACTTTATCAAGGGTTTCTAACTAAGTGACTTGTGAGGGGAGACAATGTGAGAGGAAAAAGGGAAGGATGGATGGGTACTTTGACAAAATCAAAGGGGGCAATCCCCTTTGATAAGTAAACCTTACAGATAAAAGGCACAAAGGAAAGAAGGAAACAGCAAAATAAAATTCATAGATGTGTCTCTGTCAGTTTCTCTGGAAACATCTGATGCAGTCCTGCATTAGGTTCAGACATGACCTGAGAGCAGTTCTTCTCTGGCTCAGGTTGTTTGTAGAAATTCTCTGCTATAAATTACCTACAAAATTAATCTTAACACAAATTTAAACTTACTTTGCCAGTAACCAGGTCAGATACGAAAGTTAGCTCAAACCTTGTCTATTTCTAGAAAATCAAATTTGGAACATTTTAGATCAAGGAATTTACAATTTTAGGTTTGTCAATTGTTATGTTTATATACATACGTACATACATACATACACACATGTACATACACACACAAGCACATATGTACATTTGGCATTATTCATTCC
This sequence comes from Pseudochirops cupreus, assembly GCA_028627135.1. Lineage (NCBI taxonomy): Eukaryota > Metazoa > Chordata > Mammalia > Diprotodontia > Pseudocheiridae > Pseudochirops > Pseudochirops cupreus. Next base: position 319,192,317 of record CM053582.1, on the reverse strand, counting down.
CAATTAGGAGGATAAGATTCTACTAAAGAATTAATAATAGTATTCCTTTTTTTTTTATAAGAAGATAGACTATATGACAAAAATGAATTCATTTAAAAGTTGCCAGATTAAATTCAATTGTAGCAAAAGGTTTTGGGATGGAATATATGGAGATACTGAGTAATCAATTTTAAAATGGCATATTAGGTAAGTTATTTATAATAAAACATTTTCAACTTCTGGCCATGTTCAAATGAATAACCCTTAACAAAAGTGGCTGTCTCTAAGGAATTAACAATATAGATCACAAGCCATTTTTCTTCTAAGACAATTAATTGTAATGATATTCCTTTCATTAACACAGAACTCAGACAGCTACAGTATTCACTAAATAAAAGAATCATATCCTGGTTTCACAAGTCTTTGCATCATTTGTTTAATTATCCCATACCATTTCGAGAAATTAAAAGACCTTACTTTACATAGGAATATATAGAAAGACCTAAAATTCTAGGCCAAATACTTTGAATCTTATACCTGCATTTTATTATAGTAACTCACATATGCTCCAGTATTAGCCTATAGGATAAAGATTTAATATTGTGTTCATGACAATCATCTGATATGATTACAGAAATTTGCCATAAATGAAGAATACGGACATAAGGGAAAGTCTTCTGTTATCTTGATGTCAGTTCCAAGCAAAAGTTGTATAGATGGCCAATTATATTGAGCCAGACTTAAAGTCAGCCAGATAGGATATTTACTTCCTGTCAAGAAATGTCATATTGGGGAAATTGAGTCAGCAGAATCCTACTTCATCCCACGCTAATATTTGTTCTTCCAACATTTTTACATAGAAATTCACCTTCAGTTTATGCATATAAACCCCATAGAGTTGCTGGCATCATGGATCATTGGCTCAGTAGCATTCCTTGGTGATCATACCTGGAGTCAGATTCAGAATAATGTCAGTCAACCGTCCCATAAAGTCCAAAAGAACAAGTTTCAATAATCAGGGCTTCAGGTGGCTTCAGTTCTCAAGGATCACATATCCTAGATAATAATTATTGAGTATAATCTCACATTGATAACAGTAAAAGATTCATCATGAAAAATCATGACTTATATTACTAGGACTCATGCTAAGTAGCTGTTTTTTCATTCCTAAATTCAACATTACTCAAATGATTTTGCTTTAAGATGCTTAATAACAAACAACAAAAGATTTGGGGTATATAGATATAATAGTCCCAAATTATATACAGAGAACAGATTAGACAGTGTTTCATTTAATAGCATACAGTAAAACATGATCAGTTATTAGCCTTGTCTAAGGGGACATAAACACAAACTACAGCTCTTAGAACTAATCCCTTTAAACCATGGGAACGTCTTTAAGATGACTCTGAAGCAGTTTGCATGTATTTCTACATTTGTTCTATTTCTAGACTAAACAACAAACATAAGTAAAATTAGGTTTCCCTTTAGAGTGACACAAGACAGCTCATAAATGACTACTCTACTAAAATCCTATTCCTTAAAACATAAACAAAATAGGTTCCTGACTTTTACCTCAAGACTTAATAGATTTACATCTTTATTTCACAAGCTTGTTTACCTTTGTCTAATTATTCTTATATCATTCTCAAAGAATAAGATACTTCAGGAATTGAATCTTGTATATTTGACAAGTTCAAACACTAGTTTAACTCTTTTTTTTTTGAAAAATTTTTTAATTCCTTTTTTTTTTGTTGTTTTTTGCTTTTTGGAGGGGGGAAGGCTGGGCAATTGGGGTTAAGTGACTTGCCCAAAGTCACATGGTTAGCAAGTGTTAAGTATCTGAGGCCCAATTTGAACTCAGGTCCTCCTGACTCTAGGGCTGGTGCTCTATTCACTGCACCACCTAGCTGCCCCAAAGCTAATGTGGAACACTAATTTAACTCTTGCTTAGGCCAAGGAATGACAAGGAATTCAGATCAAAAGAACAAGATCTTTCCCACTTACAGCTTATAATAGTAATTTAGATGCCTTAGTATTTATCTAATACCTAATCAATTCAGTATTGCAATGACAAACTTCTACTTTTTGTCTACCCTGATGATAGAAATTTGCTGTGCATGTTATAATCAGGGACATAGTTATAACAGCATCAAAATTGGTCCTCTGCTATGACCAGCACAGTTGTATGGCCCAGCAAACAGCTGAATAAAAGAGAGAGAGATGGGGATGTATTTGATAGTCTGTTTATTACAGAACCATTTCATACAGACCCAAGATACAAGAAAATCATAAGGCTTATATTCCCTATAGCAGAAATTCTTACATAACCAGAATGCAAGAACCCTCCTTTGGAATTGACCACTCCCTACTCCAGCCTAAGGCCAATTATTCATTAAGACTTCATCCTAGGACCATGTCCAGAGGCACAAACAAATTGGGAGTCACACACAAGACTTGCTAATTAACTACCCTTAATTCTCTTTAGTTATTCATAGGACCAATGCAGGCATCCATCCAACAAGATTATACTCCTCCTGCATATCTGCCTAAGTGACCTCATAGAAAAGGGGAGCATTTCCTTAATGAGGCCAGGGGACCCCTGAAAAGTCTAGTCTACTACAGTCCTTAAGGTCTATACCACTATAAATAACTTGAGGACCTAAAGGACCATACAGGGCCTTGAGGCTGTAGTTCCTCACCCCTGCTTAGATGAAACTCACGCTACATTATAAGTAGGCTTGAATATCTCACTCCCATTTTGTGCAAGGATTTCCATTTACTCAGTAGGAATTCCACAGCTCAGAAAACTCAGAAAACAAGGTTAGTAAGAATTTATGACTAGACAGTTCCAAGAATTCTTCTAGGGTTACAAAGGAGATTTTACAAGGTCTTTTCTTTGTATCATTGCCCATTTTCCTTTTAAAATACCTGTGTAAATACTTGATTAAAACCCTAACTCCAAATAACTTTGTTAACAATCTCATAAATAAGCGATAGCCAAATAATTTATAATTTCTTAAATTACAGTGCTTCAGAATTGTGCTTCAGAATTTTATAGCACAAGGTCAGGAGGGCTGATAGAATGACCTAACAGCTTCCTAACTCACTCATTCCCTTTTTTTCTTCTAAAAAGAAAACTGGTATAATTCTGAATCTAAAAACATGTAGGTTATAAGAGAAATTGCTTTTCTAATGACATGGCTGATACAATTGTTTACCAAATTAGACAACATAAGAAAATTTAGAAATACAACAATACCCTAAACAACAGGATGTATTTAAAACTTGAAACAAAACCAATTAATTACCAGTCAAGTGATTTCAATTTAGGTGACTTTACTTCCAAATTACCTTACAGAGAAAATCATTCATCCCATCAGCATTGGCATTGTATACTGATCACATCTAAAAACCCATATAAAATTATCAAGTATGAAGCAGTTACATCCAATTAAAGAGATAAGAAAAGCAGTTAACATTCATGTAGCATTTGCTCTATGCCAAGCACTTTACAATCATGTGATCCCCACAGCAACCCTAGGAAGTGGGTTCTATTATTATCCACTTACAGAAAAGTAAACTGGAGTAAATAGAACTTTCTTGGGACCATGAAGCTAATCAGTTTCTTTCTTTCTTTCTTTTTTTTTTGTTGCTTTTTTGGAGGGCATTTGAGGTTAAGTGACTTACCCAAGGTCACATGGCTAGGTTTTGTGTTAAGTGACTGAGGCCAGATTTGAATTCAGGTCCTCCCGACTCCAGGGCCAGCGCTCTATTCACTGTGCCATCTAGCCGCCCCAAGCTAATCAGTTTCTTAATGCCAGATAACAAATATCTTTTTTGTTTTGAGTTGTAATTTATCATTGTAATCCTGATAAGGAGAGAACTCTCAGATCCCTTTCTTATTTCCTCCAGGACAGATTTTTTTCTTAAATCAAATCAGGATTTATAATCACTAATTTCTAAGGCCAATACTCATAGTACTTTAAAAGAAAAAGATTATTATCTATAAATTCATATATTTCCCCTTTAAAAAAAATCACATGGTGACAATTTCCAGCTCTGTAAATCTTTCAAATCCCTTGCCTTCTTTACCTTTGATACTTTACTAAAGAACTGCCCCAGCCCTATCCTCCTGGCAATTTCAAGCTGCGTATACTAGGAAATACATACAAAGTTTTATAAACAGTTTGGAACCACATCTGTTATTAGTAGGTTATCTTAAAATGTGCTGGGCTAATATATCCTAAAACTCTAAGTCGTACTGCTACTTTTTTTTTTTTTGGCCCAGGCAAAAAGACCTAAGGAATTTGATTTAATGCTGGCAAGGTGTGACACGTTTCCCCAGGGAGAAACCTCCAGAGCTTTCACAGAGTTACTTAAATAATTGAACAGTATAAGGGAACATCTAGGATTTTATATAAAAATCACAAATCACAATAAGCAATATCTTTGCCCTGTCCAATATTCATGTGGTGTTAGATTTAATAAGGCCTTCCTACAGATTTATCCTGAAAGGTGGGTGGGCATAATTAACAAGATGATTATCTAACCTTACTCTTAGACTAAAACTGATTACAGACTGATTTCTAAAAATCTTTTTCTTTGCAATTTTTAGTTCTTAATTGAAGTCAAATTACTGTACTTTAACCACCTAAAAACAGTGGGGCTAGATCCTGAAATCTTAAAATACTGGCACTCTAACTCAGTTACTAATCTGATACTGTTTTGTTATATTTTTTTACATCAGTCTTTTAACAATTAAATGCATAATCCAAAAGATTTCAACAAGAATTCACATTTCTAACAATCTTTCTATTACAATAAATTATCAAATTAATGTTATACATTATCTTTACACACATTGGAAATCTTATAACTGTGGTAACTTGTCTTAAAACCTCATAGCTAACAAGTTTTCTGGTATAATATAATAATAGTAACAATAATAATAAATTTCACTTAAAATGAGATCAGAATAAATTCAGTTATACCTGAGTCTGTATTCCAAATATTATGATTTAGAACCTCAATTTATAATTTTAATTATTGAATATTATATTTTACACAAGGGTTATTTATTCCAAGCATATAACGGGATTCACTACTTCCATTTAATCTGCTGCCGAAGATTTTGAAAGTGACGGTACATGATGAGGAGTCTTGAAACACATGGAGTTTGTTTTGATTACTCCTAGCCCTCTATAATTTTGTCTACTGACTTTCAAATCAAGCTTTGAAATTTTCATTCTCATCTTTCTGCTTAAAAAACAGTTAAACTTCCTCATACCCTCTCAATGTGCTTAAACCACCTGAAGCTGGCACAAGGGCACCCAAAGCAACTATTCAGGAACAGAAGGGGCTTGGAGCACATGGACTTGTCCCCCATATCTTTTCTTTTTTTTTTGCTTTTTGGAGGGCAATTGGGGTTAAGTGACCTGCCCAAAGTCACACAGCTAGTAAGTGTGTCAAGTGTTTGAGGCCGGATTTGAACTCAGGTCCTTCTGACTCCAGGACCGGTGCTTTACTCACTGTGCCACCTAGCTGCCCCCTCATATCTTCTTTTCTACCTTCCATATTTTCTCTCAAGCTTTTATTTTGCTTTCTTAATCTTTCAAACCTATTATTCAGACTACCTAACTTTCCTTCGCATTTTAATCATGTCCCATACTATTGTTAAATCAATGTCTTACAACAACCTACTTTCCCAGCTATGGAGTTTGTTCCAACCCAGGGGATTCTCTTCCTTAATCTGCATATCACAAAATTCAGGTGTTCCTTAGGAGTATCAAAGAACTCCAAATCTTTCATTTTTCTGAAAAGGAGATAGAGAACTGCACTGTCTATTCCTATTCCCATATAGGAAGAAAGTGTGGGACACATCCTTAAAAGAAATCCATTAAGATGTTGTGATTACAAAAACTTTTAGGAGACAGGCAGTAGCTTACATTTCTGTTGCAACACAAGAGTGGGGTTCTGGCTACTGGCAAACTCTATTAACAGATTACAAAAGGCTTAACTGCCTACTTAACACAGTTTTCCAAATAAAAAATCTTACCCTCCTTTTTTTGTTCTGCTTCTCTTCACCTTTTAGAATCTGAAAAGAGCCAACATTTAATGATTTACAAATCAAGAGAGCTATGCTTCTCTCATACCCTTCACCAACATTACTTATAAAAAAACAGCTTTTACAATGTGAATATACATTTTAAACAAATTACCGAAATTCTAAAGTGATTACATTTAAGGCTATGATATAAAATCCCTGATCATAGTGTCTTAAAAGACAAAAAACTTATTTTTGCCATTTTAAACACATTGTCCTGATGTCAGATATATTGGAAGGGAGGGGAGAGGGTGAGAAGGAGGCAAAGAGTTCTCTAGATTTAATTAAAACATAATCTACAAACTTTAATTTTTGGATCAAATTAAATTTTCTCATCAGCCCTTGCTATCTTTCACCTTCTCAGTCTAGAAGATCTTCATTAGTATAAAGCTGCTGCTACAGCTTAATCCAAAGAAAACCTCTTCATGTTTTTATTTAGAGAAATTCCTTCTCTGATTCTACCTCTCAGACTAATTCCTGGGAAAGTCTCACTCTGTTTTTTCAGTTCTCTTACTTAACAAGCTTAACTTAGAAAACCTAATACAAATGGGCGCAGAGACAAACGAAACAGAGCCTTAGTGACCCAGAAAGTGAAAAGCTGAAATTAAAAATGACTTTCTTTCCTTGCTTTAGTGTCTCAGTTTAGTTACTTTAACTGACAGTAAGAATTTTTTTGACATAACTTTGCCTGAAAATGCTAAGAACAGGGCCTCAAGGCCTTCTTGGGCAGTTTTACACACTTCTATACCTTTACTTACACACACAGAGCTTAATTTTTATGTAGCCTGTCAACTGGTAACAAATGACCAAAGAGTCACAGAGGTTTTTAAATCCAAAAATACCAAAGAACTCGCACAGATTAAAAAGCAAAACGCTTTCTTTATTCTGTGGGGGAGAGAAATTAGATACATGTGTTGAGGCCTCTAATGGGAGACCCAAGGGAGTGGGGCAAACCTTGATTTATGTATTTGTGGCTAGATAAGGAATCAAATGGTATAGTGTACCAATGGTGGTGAGGCACAACAGCAACAGTGAGGCAAGGTTGTCCAGTGACAAAATGTTCATTCACAACAGGGCTTCATGTCTGGACCCATGTCTGGACCTGTTGGTGCTTGCCCAAGCTCAGGGACCATGTGTGATATAGTTGCAGCAAAGTTTATCCAGAGTGCAAAGGACTGTTGCTATGCCGAGCTCAGGGCACAGCTTGTTTGCTAGGCCTTAGATCTGGAACACAGGATGTCTAAAAAGAGAGAGGTGGTCTTGGATCCCAACAAAGCCCACAAACTTGAAAGCAAGGATTGTAACTTTAGAAATTCTCTCACAGAGTATTGGCCTGTTGGATTACCCTTTTTGAAACCCTAGTCTTGCAAGAAATTTGGAAAATATGCTGGTACTTTCGGGGCTTACCAAGCAATTGGTTTTGTAAGCTGAATATCCATAATACCCCGAATTTCCCAGGTGGCCCCTCTATGTCCACAGTTTTTTCTCTCTCATCCCCATATAGCATACTTCAGAGGATCTTCTACAAGTAGGCACGTCCACCTGATGATTGCCTCCCTGTAAGACTGAAAAGAAGAAAAATGCTGCAACACAAACATTAAAGACAGGCATATAGGCACATATGTGCTTACTCTGTGGCCAAGTGTGGGTAATATTTCTTTTGAATTTCATAACAACTAATACAACAGTAGGGAACTGGTAGGTACGCAATGCTGACTTGCTAACTGATTATATTTTTAGTGTTTATTATTTATAACAATAATAGCTCCATTTCCCCTCTATTTGGCTGGCTTTCTTTTATCTAGACTTTGGTTTGAGTTCAACTCATGTTAATTTGCCTGTATGTGTATAGATTTGAACAGAAGTTTATGCAGATGCATCATTACAACAAAAAATGTAAATGAGAGGTATGGTCAATGAGACATTGGGCTAAAAAGCCAGTTGTGATTAAATATATTCAATAAGTTCTTATGTGACTATAACTCCTTTGGGGGATGTGATACATTTGAGTATAGGGTCATTTCTTGCTGGAGGAATCATAGATAGCTTTGTGAAGGAGGAGGGACCAGAGCTGGCCCTTGAAGAAAAGAGAAATTTTCAACCACTGGAGATAAGAGATAAGATAAATCATTCATCTATTTCAGGCTAGCATGGGGTTGAGGAATGGCATTAGTAACAGACAGTGAGAAAATAGGATAGAATCAGATTCTGGAATGGCAGGTAATCCAGTTGGCTGAAACACATATCATCTAATGTTTCAATCATAAATGAATTTAAATACTTTGGAGAGGATGATTAAGAACAGTGGGCAAGTTAATGACACTTCTAGGGTAGGAGAAAGGAAAAAAAATAAAATAATAAGAAAGAGATGGCTTATTGATTTTGCTAAAAAAAAAAACATAGTAGGAGTGGTGGGAAGGGAGGTGTAATATAGATGTTCTCACTGTTGAAGACCAGAGGGGAAAGAGCTATGTCCTGGTTGTCATAGGGTGGTTCAGGTGACATCAGTAGTTCAGATAGGGGAGGTGGTATGCTAGAAGATGTTTTTACAAAGATCTATTTGTCTGAGTACTATAATTTCTAGCCACTAGTGTCCTTTGACTGTTGATACTGAGAGAAAAGGGCATGATTTGGAGTATTTTGCTCCTGATCTCATGTCTCAGATTTATCATTGCCCTACTTGCAGTGTTCTTTCTACCCAAGACCTTGTGTGGTTTGACTGAATGGCCTCTGATACAAAACTTCTCCAGGGATACACATGGGAAAAACAAAGCAGACACAGCAGGGAAATCTACCTAGGAATAATTCTTGCATCTAACCACTCCTCTCTATCACACTTCTACTATCCTGAAATAGCAGGTCTTTCTGCCTCCACTATCTTGCCCCTCCAATTGATATTAGTGTTAGATTAATCTTTCTTATCTATAGACATAATTCATCCACTTAAAAACCTTCTTTCCTACTAAGTCTAGTCAAAATCTCTTGCCTGACATTCAAAACCCTTCAGTCAGTCTTACTAAGTACTTACTACGTACCGGTTACTGTACAAGGCACTGAGGATGGAAAGAAAGGGAAAAAAAAAACTCAATCAAGTGTTACCACACGCTCTCAGCTTTGTCTCATACTTTGCTCCATGAACTCTTATTCCATCTGAACATGACTCTACTTTGTCTTCGGAACATTCCCTGTTCTCATCTAGGTCTATGCTTTGGCTTAGGTAGCACCTATCCCTGGTCTTCCTGTTAAATTGCCACACATCCTGAAAGATGTAACTCAAAGACAACTTTGTCATGGGGCACCCTGTCAGCAAAGACCTTCCCCCTCACAGCTTACATAGTACACTGCTTTACATCTCTCAACTTAACATGTTGTCATTATGTATTACTGTAATCTGTTTGTATCTTATCAATTTATTAGATTAAGTTGTATGAAACCAGAGATTTTCTCATATCTAAACTTTGTATCGCAGAGAATGTCTAGCACAATACTCGGTACACAGAAGGTGCTCAATGAATGTCTGTTGTGAGAAAAAAGATCAGATACAAAAGAGGTGCCATATTTTTGGGAAAAACAATTAAATGACTTGTGAACTATTTGACTTGCAGTGTGACAGAGAAAGAAGAGTTGAAGATAATTGGTAGGGCAGGAGAAAATCAGAGGCAACAGTAGTTCTACTTCATTAGTGTTTAGTGTCAGTTGATGATAGGGCATTAATTTAAGATTTCTGATGGGTAATTTGGAGGCAGATAGGTGATTCAGTGGTGTAATGCTGGGCCTGGAATTAGGAAGACCTGAGTTCAAATTCAACCTCAAGACACTAGCTGTATGACCCAGGGCAAGTCAGTTAACCTCTGTTTGTCTTAATCCACTAGAGAAGGAAATGACAAGTCACTTCAATATTTTTGCCAAGGAAACCCCACATGGAGGTCACAAAGAGTCAGACATGACTCAACAATGGCAACAATAACAGTACCACCACCGCGGTAGATTACTATTAACCAGAAAATAATGAAGGCGTCTATGGGCTCTCTCACGAGAACGGAATAACTTCACAAGATAAAATATCTCAATCCAATAAATTTATTTGTATCAACAATTCTATATTCAAAACCAATTATGGCTAACAACAAGTTATTGGTAAATTCCTTATTTGATGTTCTGCAAGATATATATGTATAAAGGTTGAAGTCAGTTAATCAATCAGTCACTCTACCTCACTTAAAACAAACTGCCTTCACCAGGTCTCAACACCTTTGTTAAATCAGTCAGCCAGTCAATAAAAGGCATTAAGCTAGGTGCAAAAAGTCTTTAATCAATTTGGAAGGATTGAAATCCACTGGGTGAAATGAGATGACACTATATAGGAGGTATATTGGGATTGATTATGAAGACTCTGTCATGCCCTTTGGGGACTGGGTAAAGTAGCAATACGGTGCAGATCCCAAATATTCAAGAGGCAGTCCAACTCAAAGGTAGAAGCGGTTCCAGTCAAGCCTCTGAGAGAAAATTGTTTGGAAGGGGGAGGGGAGAAGAACCTTTCGTTTGTCTCACCACTCCTTATCCGGATAAAAACCTTTGATAATTTCAAAAGGTCCAGAAGACTTGGCCTTTCCATAAGTTTTCTAGCACTACCCTTGGAATAATAGTGACTGATGGCAGTGTCTGCATCTGGTGCCAAGGATGAACTAGAGGAATTGAAGAAAGGAAGCTTTAGTTCTCAACAGTGATTCCTGAAGTAAGCTAACCCATGCCTAAGGGGAAATTCATTGGGATTCTATGGATGTAAGAAAAGGATTTCCAAAACAAGGAGCTCTAGGAGCAGTGATTCACCTCCCCTTCCCCCTAGATTTTCTACTTGTGTTCTAAACTTGAGCCCATTTACCTAGGTCTGAATGTACTTGTGAGAGAGTATGGTTACAGTTTGAGGGGATGTCTTGTACTAACTCTTATTATATCACCTTACTCAATACCAATTTCAAAAAAGTTAATCAAGTCTGACTAGCTAAATGGGTAACTAATTGGGAACATACTGGTGGGGGCTCATGAGCTATATAGTACTAGAAAACCACCCTAAACTCTCAGGGCTTTCTTGAGGAGTCTGAGGAGAGAAGTATTATTTGTCCTTTGTTTCTAAGAGGACCAATGACATAATGGGGTGATGTCTTGACTTGTGTGCAAATTGGATTTAAGTGAGGAAGAATTACACAAAATTGTCAGCTTCACTCTCTCTTCCAGAGTCATTGGGCCTGGGTTTCAGTGGATGAGCTTGGCATCTTCAATGTTTGACCAAGTTTTGAGTGCCCCACAGTGCTTGCTTAAGCCATGTTCATGGCCATGGGAACAAATTGTTCTTATCTACCCTTTCCACCAGTGGAAGTCTTCATGTACTTGGATGTAATGGTAACTGGAATTTTAAGATCTTCCCTGCCCCTTAATATGCCTAAGGGACTTTGAAGACCTTCCCTGTTTTGAAAATAAACTTTGCCCCATAATATGAATTATGGGGCATATTATGGGGCATACATACATATATGAATGTAATCACATGGAGCCTGTGGTGGGAGAAGTTTGCTGAAGGGTGGAGCAGAGTCCACAGGAAGCTGGGAGTCAGAGCAAACTAGATGGTTGAGAGGAGAGGAAGTTTCGAAGGGAGACAGATAGGCTTATGAGTAAATATAGGTCTTGTGTTGGTTTGTGGAAGGCTAAATGATGCTGTGGCTCTCTGTGCTGTTACAATTTATTAACTTCTTTGCTACTATGATGGAATTAGCTAACTTGTTTTGGGATTTGGTTTTCTGGTATCTGAATAAATGTTTTGCTTCTGTCTTCTATATGGAGAGTCTGTTATATTTTGCAATTGAGCAGTATGCAGGTATATTTATAGTGACCATAGGTGCTGTGAATACTGCATTGGCACTACACCGGAGTAGCCAACCTCCTCACTCACCAATGGGTTTGAGGTCTATTGGTTATCCTTAACCTGGTTTGACCCATCTGCTGTGATGATTTTTACCAAGGTGTTGTCTCTGTATATGCTTCAGCTTCTTGGAGCCACGTGTGAGAGTTGAGTAAGGATGGACATCAAAGATGGATGAACAACCCTGAAAAGGGCTCAGCAAGCCAGTGGTGCTAATTCTTCCTGAACACCCAAGAAGTAGCCAAATACCCAATGATGACCTAGTCTATCTGTATAAATAGGGTATTTAGAATAGTAATCCAAGTGCCTGTGCTATATTTTCCAATAAGTTCACTAGTCAACTGGACTATTTTTCCTTAAAAAGACAAGAAAATTGTCTTTGGTCTCTAAAACAACAACAAAAAAATGATCATTCCTCACTTACATTTGCCATTAAAAAAACATTCCATATGATTAGATTCTCAGAAGAATTTGTTCCCAAGATCAAGTATCCAAATTACATTTATTAATAGTTTGTGAAAGAGAGAATGCTTTCTTGGAATGTCACATGATTCTGGCCTTTTTTTTTAAATAATCTATTTTCTTTGTAACATCATCTTTGCTCTATTCTAGAGTCAATGTTCTCAGAGAAGTAAATAACAGAGTTAATAACTTGTAATATTTTTTCTAGTAAATGTCAACCCTTTAACATTTAACAAATTATTGCTACAAGTAAGCTCATGAAATTAAGATATGGATGAGTATAAAATCCAGGAAAAGACAATAAGCATTAATACCATGACTTTGAATAAGTAATCATTCAGACCTTCCGGGCTCATGGTGCTGATGAAATAGTGGCCAGGAATAATTTTAAAGGCCTTTCCCCCCATAGACCAATTACTTTTAACATATCAGTTAGTCCAATTCATTTCTTACCATCAAGACTATTTTAAAATCTTAAATATAACAAGCTTTTTACTGGTTACTGGAAAATTTTCATTCCATTCCATGTTAATGGATGGAAATGAAATTCTCATTTCTATGCTGTTCTTGCTACAAGCTACTGTGGCTAACCTCTGAGAGTGAACCGTATGCCTATTCATTATCCTGGGTGGTAGTAATGGAAGTGGGAGAGATAAGAGAGAGATGGGCATTATTTCCTGGGGGTCATAAGAGAAGCTTCATATGTATAGCTGGGTTTTCCACCTTTGGGGGATGAGAATTTCTCAGTCTTTCCTAATGATGCTTTTACCCTTGCTTAACTGTATTTGTTTAGCAGATTTCTGGGAAAAACACAAGTCCTCAACTTTTTTATTTATGTAGAAATATGGCTCCCAGCAAATTCATTATCTTTTCTCCTATTAGCTGATCAGACTATAGTCAATTTCTACATGACTTCTTGTCTTTTTGCTGTATCAGATCTTATCATGTTCCTCTTCTGGTCAAAATCTTCCAATGGCTTGCTATTACCTAAACAGAAAGGATTAAGTTGGATGGCCTGATGTTCCAGTTCTGCTGCTGTTTGAATAGTTACATGACAAAACTCCTACACCTTATCCACTTCAGATCCTAGACTTTTCCAGACTCTAAAGAGGATATCACATTACTATTTCACTTTCAAAATAGATTTTTGTTAATATTTTTGTTTTTCTGTTGCCTAGATTTCACCCTGTATTTCTTCACCTCCAAAACCCAGAGAGCCATCCATTACAATAAATAATTTTTTTTTAATGAAAAGAGCAAAAGAGGATGAGAAAAAAATATTCAGGAACACTGTGCAATACATTGAAAAAAAAACCTAACATTATATGCAGTTTTATAAAACCAGGGATCTCCTACCTCTTCAAAGGAGTTGGAACATTCATTGGCATGTTGAATACAAATTAGTCACACTTCAATATCAAGGCCGACAGTAGGCAATGGATTTAACTTTACTATCACACACATGTCTTTTAAAGCAATGAACAGGGAAAGGCAGCATCCATTTCACTATGAGAAAGTATCCAATTCAGCCAATAGTTATAAAGTCCTTTCTTTGTGCAAAGCTCTGGGACCACGTTGTAGGAGACTTTAAATGCCAGAGAAAGGAGCTTAAACTATTGTTAGGAAATCATAGGGAGTCATTGAAGAGTTTTGCTACAGAGAAGTTACATCATGATATCTGTGCAAAGGAAGCTGAAAGACAAGCTATAGATAGAAGGTAACTGATTTCTGACCATCAGTGAGGGGAGAAAAAAAAGAAGAGTGGCTAAAAGCTGTATTTCTACAGAAGATCTCATAGATCATAGTTGGGGCTGGTTTCTGTTTGGGTTAAGGATTGGACTGGAATCCTCTAACTGTGGATCAAGTGCAACTGCTGTTGCTGTTATTTGTCTTTCATTCTCAAAGAGGACCATGACACTGGGGAGGTGATGCCTTGACAAGCAGGTGAATTGGATTTAAGTGAAACAGGGATGTGCATTGTTACCTGCCTCACTTTAGCCTCAGGAGCCATCTAGTTTCAGCCATGAGCGATATAGTTCAGGATGACTGGAGTTGGCCTTGGATACAGTGGGAGACTTTTTAAGCTAAGGTCTCAATTTGAGTGGGTAACACCCATTTAGGGATTAAGGCTAGGTAAGAAATGAACAGAGAATGACCTCTTTACCAAGTTAAAAAAAAAGTCAGTCTGGGAGAGGGAGGCTCTCAGATTTCTGGTCAAACAGAAACAAATGCTGAATGCTATTTACATTCACTCTGAGCCAGTCAAGGTTCAAACAATGACCACTAGCTGGTGCTTGGGTTGGGACCTATTGTTGGCCAATAAATGAGAGCCAGAGTGATTTGGCTTCAAGGCTTGGTCCTTAAGAAAAAAAAAAGTTTATGGCAGTCAAAATTTACATTCCTTTTGGGCAGAGCAACCTGAGGTAAGGCTATGAAAGAAAGGAAAGGAGGAAGGAAGGAAGGAAGAATGGAGGGAGAGAAAGAATGAAAGAGAACTGTGTTTACCAACTGGTCAGTTCCAGTTGGGTTCCCAGTGGGGCAGCTCCTTTTCTACTCACAGAGGTTATTTGTCCTTTATTCCCAAAGAGGACCTTGAAATCAGGGAAGTGACACTATCTCACCACTGGACCCAGATGGCTCAGGAGGAGAATATGAGTATGGTGACTTTGCACAGTCCTCCTTCACTTAAATCCAAGTGCAGCTGAGCAACTGTGGAAGCGCCTTCCTTTCATGATAATGGATAAAGAAAGTCCTAGGCCCTACTTTATTAAAGGTCAAAAACTTTCCTATAGCTATAAAGTCTTACCCAGGGGCTCCCCGCAATGACTTCTACATTTCTTGCTCCTGTCACTAACTACTCTGACCTTAGGGAAGTTTCTTAGCCTTTGTGGGCTTCAATTTTTTATTTATAAAACCAGAGTACTGGAATAGATGGCCTCTGATATTTCTTTCAAAATCTAAAGTCCTACAAAATCATTGTTCATCTTGGTGAGTATGAAACAAACATGCACTTCATTGTGGGAATTGTTCAGAATAGCTGGCAGCAATTATAGCAGAGAACTGAGGATTTAATTTCTATCAAGCATAGAGGGGAACTAGAAGTGTTCAATGGTTGAATTCACTATCTTTTCTGCAAAGTAACAACATAAACAAGATACAGATTGGTATCCTTATTAGAAGAGGTAAAAAGGATTGAAAGAATAGGTCTCTATTCTCCAGATTAGCAGTGAGAACAAAATCTCACTTGAAGATTGGAAGAAGGGCTTTGAAAGATAATCAAAGAGGAAAAAGAATCTGGGGAGGTGGTGGGAGAATTCTAACCCACCATGAAGTTGGAAAGTTGGCGAATGTGACACAGAAACTAAACGGAAGGAGGGAGACCACTGAATGTTTGGAGAGATGTAATGGGTAAAGCAGATGTTGGATAATCAATAGAGAACTGACCTTGGGGTAAGGAAGACCTGGGTTGAGATCCTGTTTATGACAAATACAATGTCTGTGATCCTGGGCAAAGTACTTAAACTACTTAAGCCCACGTAAATTCCCTAAAATTCAATAATTTAATTCAAAAAGCATTTTGTAGCACTTCCTATATTTTAGGCACTGTCATAAGCCCTAGGAATATAGATAAGAAAAAGAAACATAGTCTTTTCCCTCAAGGAGTTTACAATTTAATGGGGAAGATAACCCCCAAAAGGCAGCTGGAAAGTAGGAGTGGGGAGAGGGATGCCACCAGGGAATAACTGGGACAAGTGTATCATGTTCCTTAGAGTTCAAACCAAATAAAGCTATTGAAGGAAAGTGGAAATTTAGTTGGAGAGTCTAGGTCCAGCCCTTTATAAAGGAAAGCTTTGGGAAGAGTTGAGTATTTTTCCCTCCAGTTCTATCAGAGAGGAGAGGAAGCTCAAGGAGTTGGGAAGATGTTGACTATTCTAAGCTGAGTTAAATAGCATGGTGATAAGATTTCAGATGCTCACTTTATCCTAGAAGGGGCATCATGTTCCTTGTAGTTCAAAAACAAAGCAGAGCTTTAGATGGAAAGTGAAGAGACTGCAAGTTGTAGAGAAGATACTACTTATGTTGGGTGAAAGAGTATTTTTGTCAGGCATTCTGTATATCAATGAAGTCCCAGGTTCAGTCCTGAACAGCATTGGGAGAACTTAGGCATTCCTAGGAATGAAACTAAGTGGTTCAGGGGGTACTATCACTGTTGATAGTTTAAGGTAGTGGGTTCAGAAGCAAAAAAAATAAATGTGGGAAATGGGCAACTGGTTAAAAAGGAGGCATTTAAGAATATCATTTGGATATTGGGATAATATTTCATAGGGATAATGGGCTATCGTACATGGATGGGATGCATCTAAGGAGGGGTCATGGACATCATATATTTGCTTGGATATTTGTGAATTTGAGCAAGGGAGTTTTAAGTTAAAAAGAATAATTACAATTATAACTAACGTTGATATAGCACTTATTATGTCCCAAGCCCTTTTTACAATTGGTACCTCAGTTGAGCCTCATGACAACCCTGGAAAGTGGTGATATCCCCATTTTAAAGATGAGAAAACTGGAGCAAACAGACATTAAGTGACTTGCCCAGTGTTACACAGTTAGTAAGTATCTGGGGCTGGATTTGAACTCAAGTCTTCTTGATTCTAGGCCCAAATTTCTCACATATTCTCACACAAACCAAAGTGCTGAGAAGTAGGAAGTCAAAGGAATATAGATCTAGATGTGACAGTGATTTTGGAGACCATTGAACCCAAGCTCTCATTTTATAGATGATGAACCTGAGGCATAGAAAGGTTAAGTGACTTCACCAGTATCATCCCTCTATTAAGTGTCTGAAGGAGGAGTTGAACTCAGGTCTTCTTCCTACCAAAATGCTGATTACACAAAAGACAAGGAACATGATGGGAGGAGTTGAATATCCATGTCCCTGGCTCTAAACTAGAGGCTCCAGTCTACCAATCAGAAGTTTTCACCATTCAAAAGTCTCTTTCCCTTGACTGTTTCTTTGGAGGTCCTTTCTCAAACTGTGCCTACCACCAACTTAAGTCCATTATAGTTGGTACATAACATTAAACTTGGCATTCTCTTATCAGGAGTAATCTCTCCCCTGTGTGTGCAATATTAAACAAAGGGCTCACTTTTAGGGCAATGTCCAAGGGTGTTTACAGAAGTAAAGTTATAAATTTGAGGAACAATATAGTCCTTTAGGAAGGAGTGGTAAACCTTAGAATAGGCAGAAGTTCATTCAGGGATATTCTAGCTATGTTGTGGGCAAGAGGAAAAACAGAGAATAGAACTGTTGCTTGGAGTGGATAAGATAATAAGAATGATGCCCCAAACATGGCATTGCTATTCAAGTTTCATATTGCTTCTTTTTTCTCTATCAGAAAAGATCTTTAAGTAGATTAAAACAAAAATTAATAGGAAATTTTGAAAAAAATATAATCAAGATTATATGAAAGTATATACTTTATCTTTCTTCTTTATGATTTTAATTTTTTTATATTTAATATTTTTATTTTCAGTTCCAAAAACTCTTTCTCCCTTGACCCCCTCCCAACCTATTGAGATGGCAAGAAATGTGATAACCAGTTATACACATGAAGGCATGCAAGACATCAACCCAATAACCACTTTGCAAAAAAAAAAAAAAGCAAGAAAATAAATAAGGAAAAAAATATACTTCAGTCGGCGCTCAGAGTCCATCAGTTTTCTTCCTGGAGTCAAATAACCTTTTTCATTATAAGTCCTTTGGAATTGTCCTGGGTCACTGTGTTGATCAGGGCAGCAAAGTCTTTCACGGTTTATTCTCTTTACAATGTTGTTATTGTGTCAAATGTTCTCCTAGTTCTGCTTACTTTGCATCAGTTCATGTAAGTCTTTCCTAGTTTTCCTGGAACTACCCCCTTCATCATTTTTAAAGTGCAATAATATTCCGTTACAATCACATACCATAACTTGTTCAAACAGTCCTCAGTTCACGAACACACGCTTAGTTTCCAACTCTTCGCCGCCACAAGAAGAATTTCACTAAGTATCTCAGTACATATTATTCCCCCCCCCTTTGGTATCTTCAGGGTTACAGATACAGGAGCAACACTGCCAGGTCAGACAATGTGCTCTTTATAACTTTGGGGGGGATAGTTTTGAATTGTTTTTCAGAAGAGTTGGACTAGTTCACAGATCTACCGCCAGGGCACCGGGATTCCTCGTTTCTCCCAAAACCCTCCAGTATTTGTGTTTTTCCTTTTCTGTCATCTTCACCAGTTTGGCAGGTGTGAGGTAGCACCTCGGAGTCATTGTTGTTTGCATTTTTCTCCTTATTAGCAATTTAGTGTTTTTTATATAAAAACTGATAGCTTTGGTTTTTTTCTCTGAAAACTTCCTCTTTATATCCTTTCCTAATTTATCATTTGAGTTGATGAATGTCTCCTTGTTTTTTTAAAAATGCGTTTGACCCATTTTCCTATATGTTTCAGGAACTAAAAAATCAGAAGAAAACTTGCTGTAACAATTTCCCCCAGTTCCCTGCTTTTCTTCTAATTTTGGCTACGTTGATTTTGTTTATGCAAAAACTTTTAACTGGGACAGAGCCAAGATGGTGGAATAGAAGCAGAAACTTTTCTGAGCTCCTCCATGAATTGCATCACTAACCTATAAAAAGAGAATCTGAATGGATTTTAGAGTGATGGAATCCATTGGGAGACAGAGGAAAGCATACATGTGGGTCTGGGCAGGGGGAGCGCAGAGCATGTGAAGGCTACACCAGCATGGACCTGAGAGTTGAGCACAGCAGAGTGAAAGCAAGCCCCAGTCAATGGATCCACCCACCCCAAGGGCAATTCACAAATGTCTCATCTTCAGATGGAGGATTGGTTGGAGCTGGGTAAGAGAAAGCACAGGGCCCAAGGCAGCAACTTCTCCTGGGGCTATCAGTGCACAGCCTGGATGTCTAAAAATCACCTACCAGAACTTTCAGGAGCCGAGATGGTAGAGTAAACCCTAGCAGCTCTAATCCCCTTTCCTGACCCTGAAAACCTAGAGACTAATGTCCCACCCAGTGTAAAATCCTGAAACAGTAGAAACAGCCTCAGGCTTGGGAGTCCTAGAGAAAGGGTGTGACTGAAGCTGTGCCAAGCCCGAAGTGAAGGGCAGGAGGCTTCCCAACAAGCCCCACCTCAGCTGACCCTCAGGAGATCCCAAAGCCCAGGGGGACAGAACTAACAAGCACTAACAACAGAAGCCAGGAATGCCTTAGCACCGCCAGGGGAATCTGCAGACATCAGCTGCTGGCCACCAGCTGCTGAGCCTGCCTCAGCTATAGCCAAGGGGAACAGGGCCAGAAACCTGAAGTGGCCAGCTTACCTCTCCCCCACACATTACTCTGTGAGCCTCGGGGTAACCCAGGGGAAATTCTGGGAGTCCTGGCCTTGGCCTCAGTCTAGACACCCAGAGGCTATAGCACACAAAATCAACAACCAAACCCCTAGCTCCCAGCCTGAGAAGCACAGTACATCTGTACCCCAGAAGCAGAAATCCAATCCAAAAATTCAGAACATAGGCAATCACAACGGGTAAGAAGGAAACTGTGAAATCAAGAATGAGACAATCCTATTATAATGAGCAAGAACAAACAAATTCAGAGGACAATATGGACTCTATAGTCACACCTGAGACCACAGAAGGAAATATGAACTGCTCTCAAGCCCAAAAAAAGCATTTTTGGAGGAGCTCAAGAAAGATTTTAAAAATCAAATTAGAGAGGTAGAAGACAAATTTAAATCTACATTGACCAAATTGGAAAAAAATTCTCACTAAAGAAAACAAATCCTTAAAAAGTAAAATTTTTGAACTGGGATGGGAGGCTTAAAATCTAACTGGAGAAAATACCTCCCCAAAACGGGATCGTCAAAAACTAGCTGAGGAAAATAATTCACTAAAAATTAGAATCAGTCAAATCGAAGCTAAGGACTCTATGATGCATTGAGATAGTCAAACAAAACATAAATGTTGAAAAATTAAAATAAAGTGTAAAGTATTTCACTGGAAAAACAACCGACCTGGAGAACAGATCTAGGAGAGGTAATCTAAGAATTATTGGTCTACCAGAAAGTCATGATGAAAAAAACATCCTGGACAGCATCCTCCAAGAGATTGTCAAAGAAAACTGTCCTGAGGTCCTAGAAACAGAGGGTAAAATTATTATTGAAAAAATTCACTGGATACCTCTTGAAAGAGATCCCAAACTGAAAACTCCAAGAAATATAGTAGCCAAATTCTAGAATCACAAGGTCAAGGAGAAAATACTGCAAGCAGCCAGAAAGAAACAGTTCAAATATTGTGGAACTACAGTCAGGATTACATAGGACATAGCAGCTTCTACATTAAAAGATTGGAGGGATTGGAATTAGATATTTTGTAAGGCAAAAGAGCTTGAACTGCAACCAATGATCAACTACCCGGGAAAACTGAGTATAATCTTTCAGGCAAGGAGATGATCATTTAATGAAATAAGGTACTTCCAGACTTTCATGATGAAAAAGCCAGAGCTCAATGGAAAATTTGGTCTCCAAATACAAGACTCAAGAAAGACATAAAAAGGTAAACAAGGAAAACACACACACACACACACACACACACACACAAACAGGCACATAACTTGTGAATCAATAAGAGCAAACTGTTTACATCCCTAGATGAGAAGCTGATACTTGTCAATATTGAAATTTATGTAATTATAGTGACATTTAAAAGGGATATACATAGATAGAGTATAAATGAACTAATTTGATAATTAAAAAACCTTATTAAGGGATACAAAGGGACTGTAATGGGAGAAAAGGAAAGGATGAGGCAGAAAAGGGTAAATTATGCCACTTGAAGAGGCATAAAAATATACTATAGTAGAGGGAAAGAAGGGAAGGAGATGAACATCATATAAATATTATTCTCATTGGTTCTGGTTCCAGGAGAGATCAACATAATCAGTTAAGTTTAGGATTCTAATGTGAAAAGACACAAAAATTCATCATAATAGAGGGAAAGGAGGGAGGGAGAGAAGCACTGTATGAAATTTACTCTCATCAGTTTGTATACAAACACACTCCATTAAGTAAAAAAATTTATTGTGCCCTACAGGCAGTAGGAGGAGTAAAGGGGGAGAAAAGAGGATTGGCTAGAAGGGAGGGAAATAGTAGTGAGTGGAAAGAGTAGATAAAGAGAGGGGGGGCACAGGGAGGGAATACTGAGGGACATGGTGGTCAAAAGGAAAACTCTTAAGGAGTGGAAGGGAGGAGGAAGAAACAAAAACATAAACAGGAGAGGGAATAGGATGGAGGGAAAGACACAGATAGTAATCATAACTGTGAATGTGAATGGGATGAACTCGCCCATAAAACAGAGGCAGATAGTAGAATGGATTAAAAACCACAATCCTACAATATGCTATCTACAAGAAACACATTTGAAATGAGGGGATAAGCACAGGGTAAAGGTAAAAGGCTGGAGTAAAATATATTATGCTTCAACAAAAGTAAAAAAAAAAGCAGGGGTAGCAATCCTTATCTCAGATAAAGCAAAAGCAAAAATAGACCTAATTAAAAGAGATAAGGAAGGAAACTATATCTTGCTAAAAGGCACCATTGAGAATGAAGCAATATCATTACTTAACATATATGCACCAAGCAGTATAGCATCCAAATTCCTAGAGGAGAAGTTAAGGGAATTAGAGGAAGAA
>CM053582.1:319134000-319170005 GCA_028627135.1 Pseudochirops cupreus | reverse complement strand
TGGAAAGATAGACTAAAATTGGAAACTAAATAACTTAATCCTAAAGAATGAGTGGGTCAAACAAGAACTTATAGAAACAATCAGTAACTTTATTCAAGAGAATGACAATAATGAGACAACACACCAAAACTTGTGGGATAGAGCAAAAGCAGTTCTTAGGGGAAGTTTTATATCTCTGAATGCATACATGAATAAAATAGAGAAAGTTCAGGTCAATAAGCTGGGCATGCAACTGAAAAAAACTAGAAAAAGAACAAATTGAAAACCCCCAATTAAATAGAGGATTAGAATTAGAAATTAGAAATAATGAAAACCAAAGGAGAGATTAATAAAATTGAAATTAAGAAAACTATTGAGTTAATAAATAAAAGTAGGAGCTGGTTCTATGAAAAAACCAATAAAATTGAGCCACCTTTAGTCAATATGAAGAAAAAAGAAAACCAAATTATGAGTATCAAAAATGAAAAGGGTGATTCTACCTCCAATGAAGAGGAAATTAAAACAATAATTAGGGATTATTTTGCTCAATTGTATGCACATAAATTTGACAATCAGTGAAATGGATGAATATTTACAAAAATATAAGTTGCCCAGATTAACTGAAGAGGAAGTAAATTACTTAAATAACCCCATCTCAGAAAAAGAAATTCAACAAGCTATCAACGAACTCCCTAGGAAAAAATCTCCAGGGCCAGATGGATTTACTAGCAAATTATATCCAACATTTAAAGAACAAATGATCCTAATACTTTACAAACTATTCAGAAAAATTGGAGAAGAGAGAGTTCTACCAAATTTTTTTATGACAAAAATATGGTACTGATACATAAGTCAGGAAGAGACGAAGACAAAACAGAGAAAGAAAATTACAGACCAATCTCCCTCATGAATATAGATGCAAAAATTCTAAATAAAATACTAGCAAAAAGACTACAGCAACTTATCATGAGAATAATACACTCTGATCAGGTAGGATTTATTCCAGGAATGCAAGGGTCATTCAATATCAGGAAAATTATCAGTATAATTGATCACATAAACAACAAAACTAGCAGAAACCATATGATTATCTCAATAGATGTAGAAAAGGGTTTTGACAAAATACAGCACCCATTCCTATTAAAAACACTAGAAAGTGCTGGAATAAATGGAGTCTTCCTTAAAATAATAAGTAGCATCTATCTAAAACCATTCTTCTATTATCCATTGATCTTACAGGTAATTTGTTCCATGTTTCTCTAATTTGCTTATGATTATCATCCTGTACATCTAAAGCATGTACTAATTTTCAGCTTATTTGATGTACAGTGTGAGATGTTGATCTATACCTAGTCTTGGCTAGAATTCTTTCCAATTTTTCCCAGTTGTTTTTTCAAATACTAAGTTTTTGTCCCAGTAGCTAGAACCTTTAGTTTTATCAAACACTAGATTACTGGCTTCATTTGCTTCTGAATATTGTTTACATAGTCTATTCTGTTGATCAACAACTCTATTTGTTATCTAGTACCAGATTATTTTTATGAATCTTTCCATTTTTATGTAGCCCTCTGATTGTAGGATATAAGGGCAGTTTTCCTTGATAATTTCTTGAAATATGATATCCAGGCACTTTTATGATTATTGTTTTCAAGTAGTCCAATAATTCTTAAATTATCTCTCTTGGATCTGTCTGAGGTCAGTTGTTTTTTTTTTTTTCTAATTAGGTACTTCATGCTTTCTTCTATATTTTATTTCTTTTGATTTTGTTTTATCATTTTTGATGTTTCATGGAGTCATTGGCTTCCACTTGCCCAATTCTAATTTTTAAGGAATTATTTTCTTTAGAGAACTTTTGTACCTCCTTTTCCATTTGGCCAATTACATTTTTTAAGGAGTTGTCTTTTTCAGTTAATTTTTGTATGTCTTTTCGCATAAAAATGTCCTTTACCAAGCTGTTGACCATTTTTTTCATGATTCTCTTGAATTACTCATTTCTTTTCCCAATTTTTCTTCTGTTTCTCTTATTTGCTTTCTAAAATCACTTTTGAGCTCTTCCAAAAGTTCTTTTTGGGCCTGAAATAAATTCATATTTTTCTTTGAGACTTTGCATGTAGGCATTTTGACAATAATATCCTCTCCTAAGTTTGTGCCTTGATCCTCCCTGTCAGCATGGTAACTTTCTTTGGTCAAGTTCTTTTTTTAAAAAAAAATTGTTTTGTTTGTTTTCCTCATTATATACTGATTTTGTGATTTTTAACTTTATGTTTAAGTTGGGCTCTGCTCCTGAAGTGCAGAGGGTACTTTCCCAAACTTCTAGTACTGGGCTTGGAGCTTAGCTACTGTCTTGCAGTTGATGGGGACCCCCATGCTAGCCTGCCCTAGGGGTAGAGCCTTACTTTTGGTTTGCATTGGGGCTGGGGTCTTATTGATAGCCTGAGTGGGAAAAGAGGGAAGGACTCACTGTTGGTCTGCATTGTTGGTGGCTGTCTTACCTGGGGACTCTGGACTTTGCTTCTGATTTGCACTGGGGTTAGGGTCTTGCCAGTATCTTGCCCAGGGGCTGAAGGCCTCACTACTGGCCCCCTGTGTCCTGCTGCTGGCTTCCTTGTGAAATCACTCCCTTCTCCCACTGCAGCAAGACAGATCTTTCCTATTGACCCTCTGGGCTCTCCTAGGCTGGTAAACTGCTTCACCATTCTAAATTATTTCTGAGGCAGTATTGTAAGATTGTTTGGAGAATTTGGTAGAGCTCAGGTGAATTTCTGTCTCATTCTGGTATCTTGTTGTAAAGTCTATCACAAGTAACTCTCCTGAGGCCTGCTGCTATGCATAACTTTAAGGATATAATCACACAGTATAGTGAACACTCTATTTATTCAGCAATAAATGAAAGCAAAACATTCAAGAACCTAAAACACAATATTCACAACAATATAACATAACGACTTATTACTAAGGTGGCCACATAGTCTTAAACAGAATATATCATTCAGTAAGTCACAATCTCTTCAGTTAATACACAGTATCCAATTAAAGTCTTTTTTTCATCTTGACTTAAGGTTGGCTTCCAAACGCCTTGGCTCCTCTTCCACAGGCTGACCACTCCCAACTCATGCCTTGATTCACATGTAGGCAGCTCTCTACTCCTGTTTCATATTTCATCTCACAGGGATGACTCTGCTCTAAACCCTTTGCAGTTTCTGTGTCTAGGAAGACAAAGCTTAACAGAGCTACAACAATATTTACACACATTGACCTTAAGAGAACTGCAATAATATTTACACACATTACTGACACTCTCATCTCAATTCACTTTCTGTCTGACAAAGTAACACAAATTAATAGACAAGATTTCTGTCTGAGAAATCAAGCACAGATAAACAGTCAAGACCTCTTTAGGGCTTCTGTAACAACAATCAAATGCTCTTTCAGGACTTCTAAGAGCAACAGACAGGGTACTTCAGTAAGTCAATCTCATCAGTTAATACAGAGTACCCAAGTAAAGTCTTCTTTCATCTTGACTCAAGGCTGGCTTCCAAATTCCTCTGTCCCTCTTCCACAGGCTGACTACCTGGGGACTCTGGACTTTGCTTCTGGTTTGCACTGGGGTTAGGGTCTTGCCAGTATCTTGCCCAGGGGCTGAAGGCCTCACTACTGGCCCCCTGTGTCCTGCTGCTGGCTTCCTTGTGACCTAGCTCTTGCCTGAATTCACATGTAGGCAGTTCTCCACTCCTGTTCTACATATCAGCTCACAAGGACTGCTCCACTCCAAGCTCTTTGCAGTTTCTGTTTCTAGGAAGACAAAGCTTAACAGAGGTACAACAATATTTCCACACATTACCAGCACTATCATCTCAATTCACTTTCTGTCTGACAAAAGTAATACAAATTAATAGACAAGGCTTCTGTCTGAGAAATCAAACACAAATCAACAGTCAAGTCCTCTTTCAGGACTTTTGTAACAACAGTAAAATCCTCTTTCAGGACTTCTGTCTAAGAACAACAGACAGGGTGCTTCTGTCTGACAAAACAACAGACAAGATTTTGTCTAACAGAACAACAGAGAGAGTGATGATATCACAAACATTCTTTCTCTCAGTTCTCAGAAAATAACACGGATCAACAGAGCACTGAAATAACAAGCATTCTCTGTCTTGGTTCTGCCTGCTTCCAGCTCTGCTTGAGCTATTTTCTGCTTTGCTCCTTCCTGTTTCACCCTTCTTGCTCAGCTCTTTTGGCAAACTCTTCCCACTGTATGTGATTATGTTAGGCCTCTTAAGGACAGGGAAGGTCTTCAAATTCCCTTAGGCCTATTAAGGTCATTGAAGGTCTTCAAACTCCCTTAGGCCTATTAAAGGCAACACAATATAAACTGTTTCCAAAAAAGGGTCTTGATATAATCAAAGGCTAGGCTCAAAGGCCCTTGAATAGTTAAAACAAATCCCGAAGTATTAATTTGCTTACCATTCCACTTGGCATTGGAAGTCTCAGACCACATGTTTAAGTAATGTTTATAGTCTTTAAAATCTTTAAAAAAAAAAAGTGACATGGACCTAAATTCTTATTGGTATCTATGTTATCAACACGTACTGAATTCTGCAAAGTCATATCAGTCTTGGGTTTATTTTCATTTAAAAAAATGTAAATAGTCTATAACATTACTTACATCTCTACAGCTTTATTTAATTTCATTTGAGTCAGTTTTTACTTTAAATTATCTTTGCATTCTACTAAAACTCTCTAGATCATAATTCTGTATCAGATATGAGGTTATATCAGAGCAATTTTAATTAGCTTGCATGTCACCTTCAGGTTTAACATCTTCACTGGTTCCATTGATCTCATTCTTAGAATCCCTTAGATTCAGTATTTGGGTTTTCATTTTCCTTTTTGTCAACTACTAGATTTCATACTACTTTAAAAAAAATTTTAGATTCTCTTTTGTCTTTTTCTTTAGATGTCCTATATTGTTCTTTGTCCCAACTGTTGACTTTGAGTCAGTAATTTCCAGTCTTAGCTTTCTCATCTTTGGTTTCTACTACCAGATATGCTTTCTTTTCAATCTGACGTTTCTACTTTTTCATCAAATTCTATTA
Organism: Pseudochirops cupreus; assembly: GCA_028627135.1. Lineage (NCBI taxonomy): Eukaryota > Metazoa > Chordata > Mammalia > Diprotodontia > Pseudocheiridae > Pseudochirops > Pseudochirops cupreus. Next base: position 319,164,930 of record CM053582.1, on the reverse strand, counting down.
CTGCTCAGGCTTTTCTCAACCTCCTGACTGCTGTTGGTCTTAGGACTTGCTGCATTTCTTCTTGGAGCTTCAGTGAAGTGCCTACTTTGAGAAAAACTTCTTTGTCATGAGCTTGCTTTCCCTTCCTTTCTTCCTTTTCTTTTTATGTGTTTCTTTTCATCTATTTTGTTTCTCACTCCTCCTCTCTCCATTCTTGCTTTTCTTTTTTTAAGGTCATCACATTCAAGTTCTTCAATTGTCTTTTCCTCAACATTTATTTAAATTCCTTTATAGTTCTTTAATTTTGGCAAAACATATATGTTGTTTTCCCATTAAGCAATAATATACCAGATATTGTGCATATCCTACTGTTAAGGCTTCACAGAATTCCTTCTTTTTCTTGTAATGCAACACTCAATAATCTTCAAGGTTATAAGACAACTTTAAAAGACTCAGGATGGAAGGAGATGTCTACATTCAGAGAAAGATCTACAAAGAACAGAGTTTAAATGCAGGCTGAAGCAAACTACATGCTCTCTTTCTTTTCCACATTTGGTTTTGTTTCCTCTTTCCTTTTGTTCATTCCATTGGTTTCAACCCTTCTTTACAATCAGACTAATGTCTAATGTGAAAGTATTCTCTACTTGATTACACACCACCATGGGAGTCTGGGGGAAGAAGGGGGAGAAAATTTGAAACTCCAGGGATTGTGGAACTGAATCTTGTAAACTAAAAGTAAACAAACAAATCAATTAAAAAAAATAAATTTAAAAAACTCAGTGATTTTGTGGATCTAAATAATTCTCTCATATTAAGCTGTTCAGCAAGTTTCACCTTTTACATTTTTGTTTTGAGTCCATTTTTTCAATTTGCTATAATAATACATGAATTTCGTCAGCCAAAATTTAAATTTTCTAATTCTTTCCCCTATCCCTCATAGATCCAGATATCCTAGAAGACTAATGGATTTTATTCAGTGCCAAAATGAGGAAGCCCTCTTTGAATTCCTCCTTCTACTTTTGCAAATAAGCTTTGCATATTAAGACTGTTTCTTTCATAAACATAGGCTTGCATAAGAGCTCTTCTCATACTATTTCCATAGTTTTCATTTTATACCTTTTTTTCCTCTCAAGAATTCAAGTTTGAATTGATGTTTGTAAACCATTCACTGGGGCAAATACACAAAAATAGCATTTAAAAAAAGTGTTCATGTTCCCACCATGTATCACTAAGCTTCTCAAGAGGAAACAGTTTCTTTTCCTGGCCCATTAACTCAAACAACTTCATCCTAAATTAGATGCTTCTCTTAGGTGGTGGCTTGTAGTCCAAGGATTCAGAGAAGAAATCCCCATAACACTGACTTCCTCCAGCCCACACAAAAGCTGTTGTGGAGAAGGAGATAAGAGAAACATATAGACTGATTTTCTAAAGCAGTCTGTTATTTAAAGGGAGAGAAGAGATAGCATAGTACCTTGGGATTAGAAGGCTTAGGGAAAGATTTTTTTTTTGGACTTAGAATTGTGAAGATAAGAGTATGTTTAGAGGCATAACCCAGAGAACCAATAAAAAGAAAAGGGTTTAAAATGTAAAAGAGACAGGGAATGATTGTTGGAACATGATGGAAGATGCTGGAGAGGATGGAATCAAAGGCAATCAAAGGTAGAGAGAATAGCATTGGAAGGAAGTAGTGCCACATCTTCCCATTAGATAAGAAGAATGAGGAAAGAAGATACTAAGGCATTTCAAGGTGGTATAGAAAACGAATTAAGTACACTTGCCTTGGGTGACCTCAGTGAAGCAGTAATGTCATCTGCTCTAAGTGTGATTCTAAGGAGTTTGGCTTGAGGACTTGAAAAGAGAGGAAATGGTTTGCAAAAGCTTCAATTCAAAATGCTCAAACCAATTTGTAGCCTCACTGATATGAACATCTCCTCTATCAATGTGAAACATAATCCATCCTGGGCAAATCTTGTCCTCTGATAAAGTTATTAAAGAGTGTTCAACATTGAACACAGCAACAACAACATTGTGCAATGATTAGATTTAGCTCTTCTTAGCAATACAATGATCCAAGACAATGTCAAAAGACTCCTGATGGAAAATGCTAAACACATCCAGAGAAAGAACTCTGGAGGCTGGATACAGATCAAAGCTTACTATTTTCACTTTTTTTTGCTTTTTGTTTTTTTCTTTCTCATGGTTTTTCCCCTTTTGTTCTGATTCTGCTTTCACAACATGACTAATGTGGAAATATGCTTAACGTGATTGTACATGTATAACCTATATCAGATTGCTTGCTGTCTTGGGGAGGCGAAAGGAAAGAGAGAGAGAGAAAAATTTGAAAGCCAAAATGTTGAAAACTATCATTACATGAAATTGAAAAAAATACTAATGTGATTAAAAGAAAAGAAAAAGTGTTCAACCATGCTGCTGTGGAGTCTCCCTCACTTTCTCTTGACACATCGAGTATGCCACTGGAGAACATGGTCTGTTTGGTTATTATCTTCTACTCTTTCTTGCTCTTTACGTGATTGTTAACTTCATATCTTTGAAGACTGAAATGTTACTTAACTTGAAACCAAAAATAGGACTTAAAGGATATTAATACATTTTTTTAAAAGATGGGTCTTAATTTCAGAGAGAAGTTTACAGTTTCTAAAATAACTTTGCAATTTCCCAAAGACTTCCTCTTCATTTCTTTTTATCCACAGTATGTACCCAAGATATTTCTAGAGAGTCCCCAACCAACCACTTATCACAGAGTGAACAAAGAGGATTCTTTACCCACTTCTTATTTTTTCCCCTGGATAGACAGGTTAAATTTTTGAGACTTACAGATCTCCTTTTATTGTTAAAAATTTTTGTTGCTTATAGGTCTCTTGAAAAACATTTTTATATTTAATCTAAAATTCCATTGTCAAATGGAAGCATCCAGCAGACCCAACCATCCAGAGTGAATCTCTTTCTAGCTTGGAGTCTGCCAAATCTCCACTATGATGGAGAGGAATGTCTTTGATGAGCCTACATTTCCTCATTTTACATCTTCCCATGATCGTCTTTGAATACTTTTATTTTGTTTTTATATTTTTCAAAAGTATTGGATAATTTTGATATATGCATTAGAGACATCTTGTTTTTGAGCCTTATAAATGGTGATTTCCTTTACTGCATCAAACACATTTTTACAGCCAACAAATAATAAGCACTGTTTTAATCTCTACAAATTCCAGCCCTTCACAATCTGGCTCCAATCTATCTAGGTTAATTCCACACTACTTTCCCTCCTAAACTCCAGGCTCCCGTCAAGTTGGCCTTACTTGCTTTTCCCCGTACATTCCATTTTTTAAATTGTGTCTCTCATGGCTGTTGCTCATGACTGGAATGATTTCCTTCATCACCTTTGCCTCCTGGAACCCTTAGAGGACTTCAAGACTCAGATGATGTGCTGCTCCCTTCAAGTTGCCTTTCACCTTATTCCCCAGTTATTATTTTCCTACCCCCTCAACTTGCCCTCAAATCTATGAACATGTTACATCCCTCTTCCTTCTATAGAGTGTAAGTTCCTTGAGGTCAAGGACTATTTCACTTTTGTATTTGTATCTCTATTTTTTATTTGAATTGCTTAGCAAAGAGTTTGGCACGGAGCAAACAATAAATGTTCTCTTCTCTCTCTCTCCAAGCATATTGCCTGGCACAAAGCCGGTACTTAATTAATGTTTATTGATTGATTAGTAGGAAAGATGTGGTCTACTGTGTGATACTGCTTATGAAAGTCTTCCTCTACCCATCTAAGAATGATCAAGGATGCATTTGGTATTTATGTGTTTTGTTCTCAGGGAAGTATATCTATTGCTCCAGCAATACAATGATCCAAGACAATTTCAAAAGACTCCTGATGGAAAATGCTAAGCACATCCAGAGAAAGAACTCTGGAGTCTGAATTCAAATCAAAGCTTACTATTTTCACTTTTTTTTGCTTTTTCTTTTTTTCTTTCTCATGGTTTTTTCCCTTTTGTTCTGATTCTGCTTTCACAACATGACTAATGTGGAAATATGCTTAACATGATTGTACATGTATAACCTATATCAGATTGCTTGCTATCTTTTTTTTTTAAGTCAGGGATGGTGTAAGATGGTTTGAGATTTTTTTCCATTGCTTTTCTTATATTTTCTCTTTTCAGTCTCTCAACATCTTTAAAATTGTGTTACCTCTAGCCAAGTATATCTTCATTGTGTATACTTGGTGTGGTCCAGCTGCTTTTTACACTTTTGTTTTCTTTAGTATAGTTTCTGCTTTTATTAAAATCAAGGCTGGCATAATAGAGGATGAATGTAATAGTTCCATGGTCCATAATGTTAAAAAAAAATTGTTACAAAAATCCTTGAAGATTTTAAAAATCTTTAACTTATTGACTATTCTTTTTGTCATTCTATTCTTAATGAATTCTAGAGGAGTTTGCTTGGTTGGGTCTCTCATCATATATGTCAATTGAGTTTCTTTTTTCATGCATATTGTGCTTTGTGAAGTGATATCCTTCCAACTTTTTGCTATTTTTCTCTGTAAAATTTTACAAATCAATTGATCCAAGTCAATGTGAAGCATAATTGTGATGGCTTTGGTTAGAAATATTTCAAGTGTTTGTTAAGGTAATTTTTGAGAGGGAGGGGGCTTGGTCCTTCAGTGTCTGTTTTATGACAGTTAATTTAAATACTTTCTGCTTCTGTTTGAAATGATTGAATGTCAAGATAATTTCCACAATCATTTCTTCCCCATCTCCTCTTTGGGAATGTCAGTTACTTATTAAAATAGTTCATGTTGGAATTGTTTTAGTTGCTTCATGTTTTTCTTAATTTTTTCCTAGATTTGTTTGAATTTTGGTTTTTATTCTAAGTCAATGGTCTGATTAGACACAGAGTCGATTCAAGAGCGAATGTATCTCCTACCAGTAACAAGTTGTTTCTGAACTGTTGAAATATAATACGTTTGTTTTTGAAGGTAGAAGGAGTAATATTATTCGGTTCTTGCCATGCTAGCACTTTCTAATTAATTTTTTTCTTGAACAAAGTATTCACAATTTGTGTGGATGAGGCTTCTGTATTGTTTGCCAGTCTTTGACCTCTCCCATATGTTCCTCTGAAATAATACTTTCCAAGACTATCTTTGCCATCTTTGAAAATTCCTTACTTTTCATTGAAGTCACCAAGAATATGTTAACCCAGTTTGAGGTGTCTTATCTAGTTATCAATCATATTTCTCTTCTCCATCCCCTGAAACAGATGATGGTAAATAGATCACAGTTATTTTCATGGTGGACTTTTTGTAAATATTTACCCTTTATTTCCCTAAGAAAAATATTTGAGATATCTTTACCAATGAATACTCCCCAGGATTCTGTCCTTAGTTTTCTTCTCTTCTTCCTCTGTATCAATAGTGTAAAATTCAAATACAAATAGGCTAATTAAACCATACATAGGGATCCCTGTAGGCAGCATATTCACTTAGAAAACCACATACTAACATTAACGATATTTTGTTGCATTTTAAACATTTATTTTATTAAATATTTTCAATTACATTTTAATCTGGTTCATGTTGTACTCTGGAGTGTTATAGACTCCATGTGCTCTCATACCCTCTGCTTTTTATTATTTTACTTGATGGGTCTCATTAGCTCCTATGTATTCAATTATCATCTCTATGCTGATGATTCTCAGATCTACTATTTCAGTCCTAGCTTCTCTGTTGACCTCCATTATCTTATGTCCAACTGTCTTTCAGATATCTTGAATTGGATGTTTCATAAAAACCTTAAGTTCAACATGTCCAAAACTGAATTCATTAACTTTTCTCTAAAAAATCTTCCTTCCATATTTCCCCATTAATATTCCCCATTCTTCTAGTCACAATCTAGGTATCATCCTCCATCTCTCATTCTGTCTCATCCAATCTATTACCAAGGTCTGTCAATTTGGCTTTCTTAAGCATCTTTCTCCTATGGTTCCTTGTCTCCTCTGAAGCTGATGCCATGCTGGACTAGGCCCTCATCACATCATGCCTAGATTATTGCAGTGACCTGTTGGTTGTTCTGTCTACCACAAGTGTCTCCACATTCCAGTCCATCCTTCACTCAGCTGTCAAAGTGCTCTTCCTTAAGTTCAGGTCAGTTCAAACTTCAGTGGCTCTCTATGACCTCTAGGATCAAATATCAAATTCTGTTCGATGTCTCAAACTCTTCATGACCTCTCCTTGACCTGTTCTTACTTCTTACATCCCCCTATGTATTCTTCTATCTAGTGACGCTGATCTCCTTGCTGTTCTTCTGATAAGAGGCTACATCTTCTGACTCAGGGAATTTTCACTGGCTGCCTTCTATGCTGAGGAATGCTTTCCTCTCATCTGTCTCCTGGCTTCTTTCAAGTCCCAGTTAAAATTCCAGTTTTCCATAGAAAGCCTTTTCTAATCTCCCTTGATTCAAGTGCCATTCCTCTAGTGATTGGTCCCTCTTTTCCCTGCATATAGCTTCTTTGTACATAATTATTTTCATGTTGTCTCCCCCATTAGATCGTGAGCTCCTTGAGAGCAGGGACTTTCTTTAGCCTTTCTTTGGATATTCAGTGTTTAGCACATTTCTTGGCATAAAGTAAGTGCTTAATAAATGCTTTTTGATTGACTGACTGATTTCCATATGTTGTCTAGTTTCATTATAGAGAAAATATCAAGACCGATGTGATTCAGCTCCTCTAGTAATATGTCTCCTTGAATTTTTGGCAAGGATGTCACATTTCGTTTCAACACCTAAGTTAATGTTTATAGATAGTCTAAAAATGCATAATTCTTAGCACCTTCTGTGCAACCTAAGAAACAGAGAAAAATGTAGACTGCACCTATACTTTTTTTTTGTTTGTTTCTTGGGTTGCTACACCCAAAGCATTTAGCCTCCTCATGACGAATCTCTTTAGGTAGACCGGTCCTTGGGGGGAAGAGGATGTAACTTATTATTCATATTGTATTTGGAGCCATAGTAGTTCCTGCTGGAGCTTATATTTTGCTGCCAAAGCCTTTGATAACCCAGGGACACGTCCAAACCGTGGTGAAACATCTGTGGACAGCACTAGTTGTGGTGAGAAATAAAATATGTAAATAGAAGTGCTGAATAAAATTAGCAGCAATAATGAAGGCTCAGACTGAAGCATAGCATGCTATCATTCTTTTCATGTTTGGTTTTGCTTTTTTTTCCCAGTGATCACTCATAGGTTACAACCCTTCTATATAACCAAACTATTGTACAATGTGAAAGTATTTGCAGATCCTGTACATGATTGCACGCCACCATGGCGGGGGGTGGGGGAAGGGAGGGGAGAAAATCTGAAACTGAAGTGATTATGGAACTGAATCTTGTAAACTAAAAGTAAATAAATGTCATTCAAAAAAAAATTATGAAGGCTCAGGTAAGGTTATACAGTATTGATTTCAAAGCAGATAAAATAAGCAAGACTTGTTAGGGAGATTTGACTGTAGGAGTTACCTACTACTGAAGCTTAAAAGTGCAGGAAAATAACAGGAGAGGGTGAAGAAGGGACTCTATATTGGGGCTAACTGAAGTGACTGACTTTGGAGCCAAGACAGCCTGTGGAAATGAAGGCAGAGTTCAGAAGGCAAATAGACTCTGGGAACAGGAAAGGATGCAGAGATCAGAGGTCAAGATGTTGGGAAAGAGGAGATTTAATTTGTCTCAGAGTAAGTGGAAAAAGAAGAGGAGAAAAACAGGCACCAGAGAATTTGGAAAGGTGAACAAAGCTGCAGGCCTTTGTTTTTTTTCCCCTAAGAAAAAACTTCTGGTTGGTTCAAAGAGAAGCCATGCAATGAAGGATCAATAATTACCAAGTTCCTTTTGGGAAAGTAATGTTATCAGTGGTGCTAACTGAAATGATTAGGGAAATAATCAAGCTTCTTTGTACTCAAAATAAAATCATTTAGTGTGACAGTATTATTTCGTTTATCCTGATTAGTGTTTTTATTTAGAACAATGGTGGTACTTAAGGTAAATGATGATACACCACTACAAAATTGTAAGGTGAATGAGAATCAGACTAGAATGAACACTATCACATATATCTATGTACAAGGCAAAAGCTGCCCTCACTTCCTTTTGGAATCAACATTTTGATTGGACACAAATGAAATCACTTCCATACAAAAACTAAATAAGCCCTTCTTGTAGAATTCCTACCTTGACATCATGATGCTCTTGGTTCCTTCTTTAAATAAATTGGAGAAGAGACATTTAAAAAAAGAAAAGATAAGCTAAATAAAGTACAAGTGGGATGCAACCTTCATTGTGCCTTACTGTACAGATGTACTCCTAAGGGAGATGTACAAGAAACAGCTGTGCTCAGAGGGGCAAATCGCCAGGGACCAATACAAAGGGGAAGCAAAGGCAATGATTACTTTGGATAACTCTGCAGAATATTTTCTGAATGGTTCAGGAGGAGTTGAATTATCTCGGATTGTCTCTCCTCTTTGTCCTAGCCATAGCTCACTTTTGGCCTACTCTAGATATGTGTATTAGATATCATATACTTGAACATACAGAGACTTTTCTGATTGTCATAGTTACATCTTGCAATATTTTCATCTCCAACCTTATCGTTGAATCATTGATGAAAGGCAATGTGGTTTAGAGCATTTAGGGTTTACCCTATGATTCTAACAAAGTGAATCTTAAATAGAATCTTACATTTCATTTGATAATTATAAATTGTTATCTTGTAAGTCAATTATCTTTTCATAGGTATATTTCTTGTTCTTACAATTAGATTTTATGTCCCTAAGAAGAGGGACCAAGTTTTATTTAATATTTATATTTCCCAATAGTGATTAGCATAGTGCCCTGAACTTAGTATATGCTCAACATTTCTTTGTTGATCAATTAATATATTTCTTGAAGCCATAGAACATTTATTCTCAATCTTTTAAATTTTGATGCTACTTGATGTCAAGTCTATTTGAAAATCTCAAAAAGAGAAGAGTCTGGATTAGAACTTAATTCTTACACATAATGAGAATTTAATAAACACATGTTGACAAACTAAATTGAGCTAAAAATTGGAGCTACTGGCCTCGATCTTAATCCAGGGCACCATATTGTAATTCAGCTTTTAACTGGACTAATAATTTGTTTTATAAGATGAAAATAAGATAATATGCTGGGAATGGGAAACCTGCAGCCCCAAGGCCCCATTTGGCCCTCTAGGTCTGCAAGTATGCCCCTTGACAGAATCCAAACTTCACAGAAGAAATTCTCTTAATAAAAGGATTTGTTCTGTAAAACTTGGATTCAGTTAAAAGGTCGCACCCAAGGACCTAAAAGGATGCATATGGCCTCATGGATTGCAGGTTCCCTAACCCTGTAATATGCCATAAGCACTTAGCATGTAGTAGAAAATAAAGACTTATTGATTGATTGAGTTTCACATATCCAAACTGTATAGATTTTTATAAATCTGAACTGTCTCTGGGCAGAAAAAAAGATAACATAGGACATTCAATAACACAAGTTATGTTTATCTATGAGTACAGGGAAAGATCACTAATTCTGGAGTCAGAGACCTGGGTTCACAACTCATCTCTGTTTCTTACTATATATGTTCCCTTGATCAAATCACTTAACTTCCCTGGGCTTCAGTTTTCTCATCTGTGTAATGTGGAGGTTGGGATAGCTGCTGAATTCCTTTCCAGCCCTAGTTCTATGATCCCATGTGTCAGGGAACAGTGATATTTTCGCTACTCATAATTTAGCATCAAATCTAGTGGGTGGGAAATTTGTTTCTCACTGATAATACATAATGAAACATGAGAACAAGGTCCAGGAAAACAGAGGGCTCTTTCATTTAGTTTTTGTTCTTGGTCAAAGTCATCTAAATGCAAGCCAAAGACTTGGGCATTGTTTGATACTGGAGAGCTTTGGATTTGGTTTGGTTTGTTTGTTTGTTTTTACAAAATTCACCTCTCTTTATTCTTGCCCAAAATTGGTACCTGGTACACAGGATTCATAAGAGTGGTTAAATGGAGGTCATGCAGAATTTATGGCCTTAAGTTATAGAGATGTCTGGAACAATGTACTGTGATTCAATCAAGATGTCAAGCTGAAGACCCACATATATAGCTATGGTGGTAGGGGGTGGGCTAATTTGGAGAACTGGAGATGGCTGGTCTATGGTCCTTCCCCAACATGTTTTTCCTACATGTTTGCTCCCATAAATATTTTCTTATCATCATCATCATTATATGTGTATGTCTCTCTCACTGCTGGCACTGTAACTTATAGGAAAACACCTGATATGTACATCAGGGCAATCTTATATTGTCAGTTTGCTTGCTATGCTATTTGACTAAACGTCTTTGGTTTGAACTAATGTTTTCTGGTCAATTGGTAAAATTAAACACATTTATTTGTGTTTATTATAGTTTTGAATAAGTATTGACCAATGTATGTTGAACCCAAGAAATATTTCCTGGGGACCTGTATATAACCAATGGTATTCCAGGGGACACTGCCACAGAATATAGTATTTTATTGTGATGTTAGTTAGACATATCTGATGCATCGTCATAACATGAAGGTGATCCTATGTTTCCAAAGGCTACGACAGGTGAACATAAACTCTTGTCAGGTTATACTAAACTGGAAAGACTAGGAACATAGGCTTGAATTGGGATTGTATGGCTTTTGTCTAAAGATTGGTTTAGCTGAACTTGGGGTGGTTCAAAACGAAACGTTTGGCTATCAGAAATAGGAAGATTTTTCAGGAATGACAGTGTACTGCTGATGATCTCTTCCTAACCCCATCTCTTCTCTATTACTCTCCTTTCTACACTACTCTAAAAATTAAGAACCATTCTTAAGCTCAATAACATGAAATATTTGTTGGTTTGCATCAGTGTGGATAATTGCTTCATCTAGACAAATTGCATTGGTTATGCAAGTGGAGTCTAAATATAATTGACCTGAATGTATTGTGAATTTTAAATATGGCAAATTAGAAATATTTAAGGGAGATACTCTTTATTTATATTGGTATGATTTGAACCAGGGTTCAGATCCTACCTTTGACATTTACTAACTCTGTGACCTTACATGTCATCTAAATTCTCCAAGGATTAGTTTCTTCATTTATGAAATGGAGGAGTTGGACTGAATGGCCTTTGAGGTCCAGGTCTAACTCTTTCATCTATTGTAGGGATAAAAACTAGGACTGTGATTTCATCGGAATAGGGAACTCCCAGAACTCCCACCCTCCTACTAATACAAATCAAATCCTTCTCTGCAATTTCTACTCTTGGAGCCTAGGCACATGAGAGGTTAAATGACATATAGTAAGTATGTGTGAAAGACAGAACTCAAATCCAGGCCTTCCTGGCTTTGAGATCAACTCTCTAACCATTGTCCCATGTCCTCATGATCCCATATAATGATAATGAAGTCTTCAATAAAAAATACCAAACATGTGTCAGACATTCCATGCCATAAACCTTGACTCCTGTGGGCATTCAATCAGTGTTAAATTCTACAGTATGAAGAATGAAATATTATCAACAAATAGAAATTGCTACAGATCGCAGACTCCAAGCTAAGCTGAGTTGTCTATTTGTCTTTATTAAGTCAAATGAAAAAAGATCTTTTCATTTAGGAAGCATACAAAAATCAAAATATGATGCCATTATATCTATACAGCAGGTTCATGAGCAAACAAAGAATTCTGACTTTTTTTTTAACCTAACCATATTTCAATCTATTTGAGAAACCATTTCATTTGTTCAGGTTGCTGCAGCAGCAAATTCAAGAATATTATAGATACCGTGTCTCACATGTGCTCTAAAGCCAATTTGAACTGGATAATTTTATCATGTTATTTTCACAAATAATCAGGCTTCTTAAAAAATGCTGCCCATCCTACAATTAGATAGAAAGAACCCCTAATACTTCTACTTAGTAACCATTGCTAGGGAAACCAGTTTCTTGGTATCAAGGCACTCTAGAGTTCAGTAGAGAGGTCTTTCTTAAGCTTCCAAAATATGAAATGAGAGAAGGGCAAGGCCCAAGATATGCAAATAAAAGCTATGTCTTATCCCCACACCCACATTCCACTTTTTATTTTCTATATGTAGGACAAAGGAGCTGTTTCTTTTCTCTATTTCCTGAAAGAAAAATTCTGTTTTATTAAACTTAAGAATTGTATTAGCAATTTGACTGAAGTTCATTATTTGGGACCATGAGTTTTTGTCAAACTTGGGTATTATTCCTGGGAAAGAACTAGGGATAATGGTGTGATTCATTAGTCAGGGAGTATATTGTAGTCCTTGTAGTGATACAATTAGTATTTCCATCTATGGAATCATATGATTGATTGTCTGCAGTATCTCCTTAGTGATGCTTAATCTTTCATTTTTCCATTGCCTCATCTTTAAAAGGGGCCAATAGAAGACAGCACCTCTATAATGTCATAGGAAGATGAACATAAAGGTTCTTTGAAGAAGCTTGGCTCTTTCACTGTTTAAAAGGCATCTGTGGTAAGAAGATATTTCCCAATGTTTGCATTTATATTCAGTTTGCAGGCTAATTAAAAAAGGTCAATGGAACTGGAATCTTTCTTCAGATACATGAATTTAAGATGCTTCGGGAAGGAATGAAGAATATTTTCTAATGGGTTGTGGGTATTTGAGAAAACATAGTTTAATGATCAGAAGCGGGTGGGTGTGGGACTGATGTAAAAATATACACAGGGCAGAGAGTTTTAAATTACATAGGTAAGACTTTGGAAAACAACAGATTTTGAGGAAGTCTTGATAGTAGATAGAAATTTTCTTACCCTGGTTTGCAAAATTACAAGATATTTTTGCAAAGAAGGGAAAAGGAATCAAAATAGATGAATTCTGTTTTATTAGTAATATTCTTGGTACCCAGTGGGAATTCTCTGTTTGAGAGATCTTGGTCGGTTACTTTAGAACTAAATGTGTCACAAAATAAATCTTGATTAATTAACAGGACCACATGAAGTCTGGGGACATTCCTTCCCCCTAAAAAATCTCTCCAAAAAACATAATCCAAAGAATCTGATTCTGAAATGCTGGCAGAACCTAATAAACATACTCATTTAAAAAAAATATCTTTAATTTTCCAATGATTTTGGAGAGATGGACTACTCTTAAAAGATTATGTGTTTAGGAACTCTACATAAAAATGGGAGAAACTTTAAAACAGTGTAACTATTTCCTATGACAGGAATTCAAAAAATCACCTCAGAACAGAAGAAAAAACAGAATTATGAAAGGTAGAATTGATAGAATTCAGTAAAAATAAATGAAATTAAGCCTTATTCTGCATTTGAATGGAAGTGAATCTTTATTTCAGGAGCAGATGGGGGCCAGGTGGAAGTGCAAAATGTTTGTTTCTATGAATTCTTTTTTTTTTTCAAACTTCCACAAAGGAAACCTCAGTCTTGCCTTCCATTAAAGGAGAACTACATTCTCTTCTGGCTACAAAGCTCTAAATTCAGTAGTGCATGTTCCAGCTGTAATCACTTATGAGATAATTGAAAAATACTGAACCATTACAAGAACATCTTCCCCCTTCTGCTTCAATAGAACAGGCATTGAGCATTTCTGTCAGGAAAGCAGAGAAAACTTTCATTCTTAAGCTGGTCATCAGTTTGAAGTAGGAAGGGCTGGGAAAGGAATTGCTGATGTCTTTTTTTAAGTTTCTCATTTTTCTTAAGGAGGAGGCTGCACTCAGTGGAATGTCAAACTTACTGAAAAGAGGGAATAAGTGATAGGTGTTCTCTTAAGATAATTGGGGACATTGTGAAAATGATATACTGAAATTCTATTAAAGAATAGTGGTTCATTCCTGAGTTTCTCATTGAGACAAGTACAATTAATAGCTCCCTGGAGGTTTTTAAAAAATCTATTATTGCCGTGTTTCTCAACCTTCCTAATGCTGTGACCCTTAATACTCGTATGTGGGCAGATTTGCCTGGAGTTGGATAGAGGAGTGATGTCTTGGTTCCTAAGACCATCGGAAATATATGTTTTCCGATGGTCTTAGGCGACCCCTGTGAAAGGGTTGTTTGACTTCCCAGGGGTTGTGACCCACAGGTTGAGAACCACTGTATTATTGAGCCATGTGGAGTATGATGTGTTCTGAGCAATGGAGTCAGGTGGTGTGAACAAAAGGGCAGAACAGAGCAAAGGCTGGAGGATGATTTTACTGCTATTCTCCTCTGAAAACCCACAACATTTCACTTACATTTCTAGACAAACGAGTTTGGGGAACAACTCACACTCCAGCTTGGCTTGACTATAAAGTGCATGGTAGAGACTAGATGAACTAATGCTAGGAAGTTATATTGGGACTACATTGGAACAAAAAAAAGTGAAATTCCGAATAATTATAGCTCTTTGTAGGAACAACATCAGTATGTTCTAAATCATGTTCCCTAAGGCAATGTCAGTGCAAATTTGACAAAAATGTAATTCCTCTGAGCTTTATTTTCCTCATCTGCAAAATAAGGAAGTTGGACTAGATGTTCTTGTGGTCTCTTCAAAACTCAAAACTCTATTTTGTTTTACTCTATTCTAAATCACCTGCCTGAGGCATGGCTTCCTTCCCCACCAGCTAAGGGGAAGTGGGTGGAGGACAGGAGGAGAAACAGATAGCTAACAACTGTCTTCCTCCTTTTATCCATTCCAAAGGAATGGAAAGGAAATGGACATCTGCTCTGCAGCCTCTCCAGGCTTATGCTCCTCCTCCCTCTACACTCCCTCCAAGTATCACAAAAAATAATAATTTACATAGCACTTTAAAGTTTGCAAAGCATTTCCCATACATTATCTCATTTGATGCTCACAACTTTGTCAAGTAGGCACTATTACTATTTTCATTTCTATGAATATGGAAAATGATCCCCAAGAAATATTTCTTGGGTTCAAGATACAATTCATGTAAGTCATCTAAATTCCCCACGGGTTAGTTTCTTCATTTATAAAATGAGGGAGTTGAACTGAATGGCTTTTGAGGTCCAGGTCTAACTCTTTCATCTGTTGTAGGGATAAAAACTAGGCCTGTGATTTCATTGGAATAGGGAACTCCCAGATGAGAACCCCCACACCCCTACTAATACAAATCAAACCCTCTGCAATTTCTACTCTTAGAGCTGAGGCACATGAGAGGTTAAATGACATAAAGCAAGTATGTGTGAATGACAACTCGAATCCAGGTCTTTCTGGCTTTGAGGTCAACTCAAACTGAGGTTGAGAGAGGTCAGATGACTTGTCCAGTTAGACAGCCAAGTAGGTCTTGGAGGCACAATTGAAACCCATCTCTTCCTTATTCCAAGTTCAGTCCTTTATCCACTGCTTCCAACTGGCACAGAACCCATTAGGTACCAACTGTACGGACAGTGCAACAGTCAGTCCTAGGTCAGTATCCCTACCCCTCTGCATTGTATTCTAGGATTTAAAAAAATAACAGCAAACAACAAGGATGTTAAGCCATACTTACATAGCACTTTCTATTTTGCAGATTACATTCTGCACAGCAAACCTACCATGTAGATTATACCCTGCCCTTGGATGGATTATGAGAATAACATGGTGGTTCCACTGGAGTCCAAGGAACAGGGTTGGAATCTCAGTTCTGTTTCTTTTTTTTTTTTTTATTTCTGTTCCTTATCATTTCTGTGATCTTGGCTAATGTCATTTTGCTTCTTTAGGTCTCAATTTCTTCATCTGTCAAATGGATGGGTTTTACTAGATGACTCCAAAGGTCCTTTCTAGCCCTTTTGTGGTTGTTCAGTCACTTCAGATGTGTCTGACTCTGTGACCCTTTTGAGGTTTTCTTGACAAAGATACTCAAGGGGTTTGCTATTTCCTTTTCCAGCTCATTTTATGGGTAAGGAAACTAAAGCAAATAGGGTTAAGTGGCTTGCCCGTGGTCTAGCTAGTAAGTGGCTAAGGCCAAATTTGAACTCAGGGAGATGTCTTCCTAACTTCAGGTCTGGCACTCTATCCACTGGGCCATCTTGCTATCCCCTTTCTAGCCCTAAATACTCTGAAATATTTTTTTTTGGAGGGGGGAAGGCCAGGCAGTTGGGGTAAAATGACTTGCTCAAGGTCATACAACTAGCAAGTGTCAAGTGTCTGAGTCTGGATTTGAACTCAGGTCCTCCTGACTCCAGAGTCAGTGCTCTATTCACTCTACCACCTAACTGCCCCTGAAATATTTTAATAACTAATTTTGTTAAAAGGGGTGCTATTGCTAGAGGTGTCATGTTTTTCCCTTATGAAAATGGAGTCATTGTCCGGATAGTTCTTATCTGCAATGGAGATGTCTCTGAAAATACTCATTGCAGTTTAACAAGCCAGAAGGTATTAATTTTCACTAATATATAGATATAAAAATCATATTCTGTTTTAAGTATAATGCTGAAACCAGATCTTTTACTTTTGTTTCTTAGACTTTAGATTACAGTTATGCTGTGTGTTCATGTGTACACAGAGCAGATTGTTTGGAACATTAAACAGTTATAAGTAGTAGCACTTACTGTTCTAAGACAGTTCTTGTAGCTAGAGCATGAAGTGTTGTTATTTTGATGAGGTGCTGGTATTTTGGGGATTTAGTGGAGGAAACAAAAGTCATAAAAAGATGAACCTGAGGTATTCAAAAGAGATGTTCATTTGTCAGACTGTAAGAATCAAATATATTTTGTATGTAAAAATGGTGTGTTTCTAATGTCTGTTATTTTGAATAGTAAAAGAGCCATATACCTTACATTTTGCAACATGTGATGGGAATTGCTATAAAACTTTTCAGTAGCCTTGTGACCAAAAGATAGTAGTGATAACCTTGTATTTATTAATTATATCACAGAATCATATAACTAATTTGGAGAGACAAAGGGATAGAGATAATCTAGGTGATTTCCTTTGCTGGTGTCAAGACCCAGATAAATGGTGCAGAGGATAGAGCACCAGTCCTGGAGTCAAGAAGACCTGAGTTCAAATCTGGCCTTAGATACTTACTACCTGTGTGACCCTGGGCAAGTCACTTAACCTCTGCTTGCCTCAGTTTCCTCTTCTATAAAAATTGGGATAATAATAGCACTTACCTTCTAGGGTTGTTGTGAGCATCAAATGAGTTAATATTTGTAAATTCTCTGGCACATAGTAGATACTATATAAGTGCTAACTATTATTATTATATATTAAGTGTAAAATGACTTTCCCCTTTATGATACAGTATGTTGACAGCAAAGCTAGGACTATGTAGCACTCCAGTGGAGATTTGTGAAGGAAAGACCCTTTGCTTCTATTTCAGAGCAAGTGGTGATATCCTCTTATTGCTTCCTCTGCTACAAGGACACTTTAATTGATTATTAAGCTAGAAAACTATGGATACGTGGAAGGGACATCTTCTCCTCACCCCCCTTCATGTTTCTATTTTCTGCTGGCATCAAGGCATGACAATGGCTCTTCTAGCCCCAGAGGGCCAATGGAGGGATGCCTTTACCCAACCTGACTGGTCCACGGCCTCCAAGGCAAGTCTGTATCTGGAATGTTCGAACTGCCTCCTGTTTGCGTCTTCCTTCCTTCGATACGGGGCCTTGTGAGATCTTGAAATGAAACCAGCATCTTCCCCATTCTCATGTATCTGAGCAGTTGTGTCCTGGCTACTAGAACAGTTGCTGAGAAATTGGCAGGGCCTCAGCTTACCAAACAAGAGGAAAACAGTAAAGCACAGGGAAAGAACCCACTAGAAGGAGTTTATTTGGCATTCATCAGGCTGTGCTCAGTAGAAGCTCTTGAGAAGCCCCATTTCAAAGGTCCTAAGGATTCTTACATATAAACCTCTCAATTGGTTGTAATCATCCTATGATTCTTTAGTGTTTACTATTTGTTTCCTTCCTTTGCCAGATTCAAATTGCCTGTCATATATCTGAAAAATCTTTATACTCTTGGGGCTCCCCAGGTAAGGAAGAACCTTTTGACTAACATCAAAAAATTTTTTTCTTCAGGAATCTAAGGTTAAACATGGAATTGAAGTACTGGGGGGCCTAGTTCCTCTCTGGTAAGGAGTCAGAGAACCCCAGAACAATGTCCGAGGGTAAACTGTTAGGACAGTTAAAGGACAAGGATTGGTGAAGGTCACCAGCCCCTGTGGCCTCAGCCTAACACCTGCCTAGGTGAATTGCTAGGATTAGCACCCATGCATTTTGATTCCAATTCACCTCACAATCCAGTGTTCTTTCCTTGACCAAATGCTGGTGCTTACTATTGAAAGGGCCCGTAGGATGTATTTAGAGTCCATAAATCCTGTAAGAAGTAGCTGTTGGTAGTAATGTAAGGAGTTTACTTTTGGATTGTGAATTGTATCTTGCAAGCCCACCTTTACAGAGAACTCTCTCTTCTCCTCCTTTATCTCACATCACTCAGATGCCTCTGTGTCTATATTCTTTTTCACCTGTCTCACGTATTGAAGTGGGCCTTTTTCTGGTCAGTGCAAAACCCTTCTACCTATACAAGTGATTTCATTCCATCCTGGTGTAACAACAAGCACCCTGGCATACCCAGGATGGCCTGCTAACACAGGTTATTTGATCTGCTTTTAAAGAAAAGCCTGTTCAAAAATGGGTTAATAATCCTACTTTTAATTATATTCACTAGTTAAGAGAAAATACAAGAATGTATCACAACTGGGCACATAGGCCTATTAATGGGTAGGGATAATCTTATTATCCCATTAACATTACACCTGGCTTCTCCAGCATATTTCTTCCTCTATCATCCCTACTGGCTCACTTATCCTCAATCTTATCCTCATCAACTGGCTGCTTCCCCATCCCCTATAAACTTGCCCATGTCTCCCCCATTCTCAAAAAGGTCTTATGTGATCTAACTACCCTCACTAACTATTCTTCTGTATCTCTCCTCCCTTCCATGGCTAAACTTGAGAAGGCCATCAACAATAGGTGCCTCCATTTCTTCTAACTCTCTTAAATTTTTGCCACCTGGATTCCAATCTTATATCCAGCTGAAACTGAAAAGTTAGTATTATTCTCTTAATTGCCAAATCAATGGCCTTGAGAACAAGCTCAAGAGTGAGTTGACTGAGCTATGGAGCCAGGAAAAGATAGTAGAATCAAAAGATAGATAGATTAGAAGTCAAAAGGCATGAGTTAACATTCTACCTCCATTATTTGCTACTTATGTCATGACTTTTGGGAGATCACTTTACCTAGTTTCCTCATCTGAGTCAATTCAAAATGAACTGGTTAGAAATGACAAATGGTCAAACAATATGAACAGGAACTTTTCATACAAAGAAATCAAAGCTATCTGTAGTTATATGAAAAACTGCTCTGAATCACTATTGATTAGAGAAATACAAATTAAAAACAACTCTGGGGTACCACCTCACACCTATCAAATTAAGTAATATGACAAAAAAGGAAAATGATAAATGTTGGAGTAGATGTGGGAAAATGGGGACACTGATGCACTGTTGGTAGAGTTGTAAACTGATCCAGTCATTCTAGAGAACAATTTGGAACCATGCCCTAAGAGCTATAAAAGGTTGCATACCCTTTGATTCAGTAATACCACTGTTAGGTCTATATCCCAAAGTTATCATAAAGAAAAAAATAAAAAGGACCTATTTGTACAAAGATATTTATAACAGCTCTTGTCATCATGAATAAGAATTGGAAATGAAGATGGCCATCAATTAGGTAGTGGCTAAATAAGCTGGGGTATATGATTGTGATGGAATGGTATTTTGCTATAAGGAATGACAAGCAGGATGATATCAGAAAGTCCTGGAAAGACTTACATGAACTGATGCAAAGTGAAATAAGCAGAACCAGGAAAACATTGAGTACACTAATAGCAATATTGTATGATGAACTATGAGTGAATTAGCTATTCTCAGCAATACAATAATCAAAGACCATCCCAAAGGGCTCATGATAAGCATGTTTTCTACCTCTAGAGAAAGAACTGGTGTGGTCTGAATACAGATAAAAGCATGATATTTTTTTCTTTCCTTCTCTCTTTCCTTCTTTCCTTCCTCCTTTCTCTTTCTTTCTTTCTTTCCTTCCTTCTTTCCTTCCTTCCTTCCTTCTTTCCTTCCTTCCTTCTCTCCTTTTCTTAACTAGAGAAGAACAAATATCTGTAATTTTTTAAAAAAAAGGAAAAGAGAATAGAGTATGAAAACTCTAGGTTAGTGAGCTTGAGTTACATTCTTGAAAAAATTATAGAATATATTGTTAAAGAGCAGTAGTTCTCAACCTTCCTAATGCCATGACTCTTTAATACTCATATGTGGGCGTATCTGCATGTGGGTGGACCTGCCTGGAGACACATAGAGGAGTGGTGTCTTGGTTCCTAAGACCATCAGAAATATGTGTTTTCTGATGGTCTTAGGTGACCCCTGTGACCCCTGTGAAAGGGTCGTTTGACCTCCAAAGGGGTTGCGACCCGCACGTTGAGAACCGCTGACATAGAGGAAGGAAAAGCAGTGACCACCATAAACAAACATAAGTCCATTAAGAACAGGCAATGCCAAGTTAAATTGCTTCCCTTTTTAGACAGAGTTACTCCACTGGTGGATAAAGAGAATGCTTTAGATATCATTTACATAGCTTTCAGCACAGCATTTGATGAAGCCTCTCATGTTATTTTTCACAAAAATATCTCAAAAATATCTCATGCTATTTTTGTGAAAAGGTGGAGAGATGTGTAATACGCCACAATAAAATTAGTTCCCAAACTCGTTGAACAGCTGAACTAAAAAAGTAGTCGTTACAAGTTTGATGACTTTATCTTTAGCTTCTATCACAACTAAAACTGCTCTCTCCAAAATTACCAATTTTTAAATTTAATTTTTAATTTATGGAATAAAACCCGCATTTTCATAACATAATTGTACATGAAACTGCAAACCTACTATACAAAACTTGCTATTCCTTTCAAATATACCACAAATTTACCATGTAAATTTCTTTTTTCTTTTTTTTCTTCCTCCCCTCCCTGCCCTAGAGATGGCTACTTTAGACACAAATGGGTGTATATACACTACATACATATATGTGTATATAAATATAATTCTATACATACCTCTATTTATCAGTTCTCTCTCTGGATGCAGATAACATCTTTCTTCATATGTCCTTTATAGTTAATTTGGGTATTTATAACAGACAAAATAACTTATTTCCTCAAAATGTTTCCTAAAACAACATAGCTCTTCCTTTACAAAATGTTCTCCTAGTTCTGTTCATTTCACTCTTCATTTCTTATAGTACAGTAGTATTCCATCATAATCCTATACCACAACTTGTTCAGTCATTCCCCAATTGATGGGCATACCTTCAATTTCCAAGTTCTTTGCTACCACAAAAAGAGTTTCTACAAACATTCTCGAACATATAGGTTCTTTTCTTTTGTCCTTTAGTCATCTTTGGAAATAGACCAAATGGTGGTATTGTGGGGTCAAAGGATATATAGGTAATTCAATAACTCATTGGACATAATTTCAGATTGCTTTTTAGTATATCCTTTCAGACTGAAGTGAGTGGTATGTAGAGCTGAGTAAACTGTTTTAAAATGTTCATGCAGATTAGGTAAATAATCAGAGAAACAGCAAAAAAGGCAGTGATATTCGAGGGCCAAAGCTGCAGATCTCTGTAAGCTTCGTGTTTTCAATTTTAAATCTAGCTGTGGCCTGGAGTACAAATGAGGGGCTACACAGTGTTGCTTCTGTTTAGGACATTGTGGCTATCAAGCATTCTTGTCCAAAAGACTTGGTATCCTAGTGACAGGTGCGATATGGGTTACAGCAATAGAAAGCTGCTGCTCACAGGTACCCAAAAAAAGTCCTAAGTCAATGACTGGTCATAAGACTTCAAGCCTGAAGGCGGGGAAAATTTTTCAAAAGATCTAGATTTTCATTAAAAAAAAAAAAGCAGAGGTGGGTGAGGGTTGTAAAACAGGTAGCTCATGACACCCCCCCCCCCACCAAAAAAAAGAAAAAAAATGGTACCAAGTTGTTGCTATTAGTTTGCTAAGTACAACTAACTGATCCCTATTTCAAGGGCCTGTTATCAACGAAATAGTTACATACAATTCAGATGTCTGCTAAGTCAAATGAAAAAGCTAAAACGTGCTGTCTTTTTATTTAGTGTTTCAGGTTATTTTACTAAATAGATCACCAATGGAATAATTCTTGGCATAATTTTAATACTTGTTGGTCTATCCTTTCACAGGAAGTAGAAGATGCCCCCTCATTACCTTCAATAAGCATATGTCTTCTATTCCTGGAAGGAGGGGAGACTCAAAACAGAGACTGGCAAAGTCAATGCTGATGTACTTATACAAGCAGGAAATATTTGCCTTTGTTATATATTTACACATGTGGAAGAGCTTTCAAATCTTGCCTTATTTGATCCCTATCAATCTCCACTTTATAGCTGAGCAAGCAGACACTGAAAATTCAGTGACTTGCCCAAACTCATACAGCTATCTAAAGATAGATCTGAGCTCCCTCATCTTCCAAACGGTGGGATCATTTCACAGTTCCACCAAGAGTGAATTAGCACCCCAGTTTTTCCACATACTTTCCAACATTTATCTCTTTCCCCTTCTATCATTTTAGTTAATCTGGTAGTCGTATAATGATATTTCAATGTTGTTTTAATGTGAATTTCTTTAATCAATAATGATTCAGACATTGTTTTAATATAGCTATAAATTGTTTTAATTTCTTCATTGAAAAACTGACTGTTCATATCCTTTGACTATTTATTAATTGGGGAATGACTTATATTCTTATACGTTTGACAAAGTTCTTTGTATATTTTAGATACGAAACTTTTATCTGACAAAATATAATTTTTCCCAAATTTTCTGCCTTCCTTCCAGTCTTAACTGTATTTGTTTTATTTGTACAAAACCTTTCTAATTTAATGTAATTGAAATGATCCATTTTACACCTAATTTTGCTGTCTCCTATTTATTCATAAATTATTTACCTATCCATACATCTGATAAGTAATATATTCAATGATTTCTTAATTGACAAATCTGATGGCCCTTTGTCAATCTTCAATCTTCCTCCTTCTTGACCTCTAATTTTGAGTATAACTCCAATAACATATAAATACTTATTATTTCAATGAAAACAAAGTTCAAATCAAAGTGAAACTAACAGTGAATTTGCTCTGCTGGACAGTGAATGATACAAAGCAAATGTTTAATGTACATGAATGAGGTAAAATTTGTGTCAACTGTGTCAAATCTCTTTGTAGGGGTAGGTAGGTGGTACAATGGTGAGAGTGCTGCTGGACTTGGAGTCAGGAAGACCTGAGTTCAAATTCAGCCTTAGACATTTACTGACTGTGTGACCTGGGCAAGTCACTTAATTTGTCTGCCTCAGTTTCCTCATATGAATAGTGGGGATAATAACAGTACCTACTTTCCAGGATTGTTGTGAGCATGAAATGAGATAATATATGTAGAAAGATTAGTATAGTACCTGGCACATAGTAAGCATTATATAGGTGTTATTGTTACTAGTGATATCTCACAGTTTTTGTCAGTCTCTGTAGGCTTATGATGCAAATAATTGGATGGTGCTACCACACTGCTTACCCAATTGTGTTTGAAGAAGTTATTTTTGGGGGAGAAGTTAAAATACCATAGTATCTACTACATTTCCCAATGTCGTTCATTTTGTTTAATATAATAAGCTGGTTCGTTCCCTCTAAAACACTGGTTATAAATAATATTTGAAAATTTTAATAATTAAACTTAATATTCTTTAATTTTTGTTTTCTATATTTTAAGTAAAATAGTAATCCCTTATAATAAATAAATGCATAGCCAGATTGAAATGGAGAAGGTACCATTGCTGAAGCTGCGTGGAATCAGCAGTCTCTGATTCTCCTACCCCTGACTCACAGCTGTTCACTCTCATGGAGGAATAAGTAGGTCAGAAAGCCACTACACTTCCATGGCATTTAAAGATACCAGCAAGACACTTGTGGAACCTGAAGTGATCATTCACCACCTTCAAATCACCTTCACCAGTTGCAATGTGAAATCATAGGAGAAAGTGTGTGCTGCCATAATTAGAGGAGATAAAGAAAAGAATCTGAAAGTGAAGGGACCTATTTGCATGCCAACCAAGACACTCAGAATCATAACTAGGAAAAAAAAAAACCCAACTCCTAGCAGTGAAGGTTCAAAGACATGAAATCGGTTCCAGAAGAGAATCCACAAACATCTTATCAATTTGCACAGTCCTTTTGAAATTGTTAAACAGATCACTTTTATTAGAATGGAACCAGGTGTAGAAGTTTAAATCATCATTGCAGATGCCTAAGCAATCATCTCTATTAATAAATTGATTACAGTTATTGAAAAAAGTTTATATTGACTATGCTGACCTATGAAGATGTATTGACAAGATTAGAACTTTTCCAGATAAATGGTATACTTTTAATAAGCAGAAAGAAATTTTAAAACAAAAAGGAAACTACAACTTTAACATCAAAAGAACTGCTTCCATTTTATGCTTTCATTGTGCAGAATTTAGTGCAGTGGCTACTTATTTGGTGGAAACATCTTGACAAATGATATTTAAAGGAACTTTAAACATCTCTACTTGTAGATAATATAAATAGTGTTGCCCATACATCAGGATACCTTTGCAATTGCAAAACAACAACAATTTTGGATTAACAGTAAATGAAACAGTATGTGTAGTCAAAATACTCATTTGATGCCATTGTCATGTTATTGGAACCAAATGATTTGGAAGATTTATTACTTTGTAAATCTATTCAATTCCACATTGAAAGGAAATTTCAATATAATTTACTTTGTTAATGAAAATTTAATCATTGGGGGATTTTCTTGTATTCTGTAGTAACATAATTTAATTGATGTCAGTCTGAAATTCAGGTCGCTATCTGAAAAAAGAATGATTAATAGACTTGTCTTATGATAGTACACTGAAACAAGTTTATGGACCTCAAAAATCTTACTATGTTTTGGTTATAGATAAATAAAGAAATCTTTAGCTTCATTTTTTTTCTATACATAAAGATATAAATTCCTTTACCATTTATTAATACTTTGCTTATGATCCATGAGTTTTTCTACTCTAACTATAAAGACAAAATATCAATCCTGATTAGTTGTTAAAAATGATGAGTTAATGATATAATTAATGACACCATATTTTGAGAAAGCCCACTCTTCTATATGAGTTATACAGCTGAGTTGTGGGGATAGCTACCCCAAGCCTGTGAAGACTTTCCCCAGTGGAATGGACTGATTGAATCAGATACTGTGGAGCACTTAGAGCTTAGCCAGACATAAAAAATACCAAGGTCATTCACTGCTTCCTGGACCATCTCCAGTCATCTCAACTTGTCTTGCCACTGGGCTTCAATGACTCAAATACAGTGAGGCTGATTACTTTGTACAACTCTGCCTCACTTAAATCCAATTCACATGTAGTCAAGACATCATTGCAAGATGTCATTGTCACTGGTCTTCTTCAAAAATGAAGAATGAACAACACTTGATCTTAGCCAAAAGACTGAGAAGTGATAAAGGGACCATAATTGTAGGTTTGCTCTCCTCTGATCTTGAAAATCAGATGGAGAGACAGAAGTGTTCGGTATGATCAGGGACATGAAGGAAAGGCTCAGACATCACAACTAGTGCTGATTAGGAGAAGTGGTACCATGAGAACATATTCTGAGTTTGGAACAGAGATGATATCTTGGGGGAATTTGGTAGGAGTTAGTCAAGAAATATTTATTAAGCACCTATGTGCCAGGTCCTGTGGGATATGGGGACATGAAGAAAGGTAAAAACAGTTCTTGCTCTCAAGGAGCTCACAGTTTAAGGCAGAGACAACATAAAAACGGTTATGTAAAAGCAAGCTATGTACAAGATAAATAGGGAATAACCAAAAGAAGGAAGGCACTAAAATTAAGGAAGATAAGGAGAAGCTTCCTGGAGAAGGTGGGATTTGATAGAAGCCAGGGAAGCTAGAAGATGGAGTGAGAAAAGAGAGAATTCCAGGCATGCGGGATAGCCAGTGAAAATGCCTGGAGTCAGGAGATGGAGTGTTTTATTGGAGAAACAAGACGGAGGCCAGTATTACTGGATCAAAGAGTAGCATAGGCTTCCAGCTATTATGAATCCTATCTGACTGGTGACTTGGGGAAACCCATTTTCCCTTTAAAATCTATGAGCTTGAGATGGGAAATAGAAGCCTTCAGTATCCTGAGAAAAGGAACAAGCATCTCTCTCTGTCCATACCTGAAGATCTGGAGGGAACACATGGTTAGAGATCGTATTGGTAATGGAATTTAGAGATGCCCCTGTATTGGGTTGGTTTTTGGGTTGAGTGAATCCCACTTGTGGGATGGACTTGTTGACATGAAGAGAGGGGGCTGAACTGGGAGGAGCCATGAATTGGGAGAGAGGCCCAAGCCTAGAGAAGGCCAGAAGGACTTTGGGAGAGCAGTATCCAGTATTGTGGAGCCTGAGTTGCTGAGAGAAAGACTGTTAAGAGCCCATTGGAACTGCCACCTGGAACTGCCACCCGGAACTGCCACCTGGAACTGCCAAGAACTGAGGAGGCATGGCTGTGATGCTGGTATTTTGTCTGTCTGTTTTGATGTTCTTTTGCCAGATTCACCTGCTGGTGAAGGACAGTGCTGCTGTTATAGAGGTCCTGGAACCTGGCTGTTGGTTCAGAAGCCCTGAAGGAGGATTTTCTTGTGGTACCTGCACAGAAATCCTGAAGAGGGTCTTGCTGATGTTTTCAGGGGTTCTGGAACTGTTCTACAGACAGAGAGTGCTTTGATGAGCATGCTGGCTATGGCTTTGTTGAGCTTTGTCTCCCCCGGAAGTGAGATTGCTGAGGCTTGCCTGGAGTGAAGATAAAAGAAGGCCCTTTCCTCGGGTATTCAATGCTGAGCTTAACCTTGTAACTTTAAGGTGGATGGCCTTTTGTGCTCTCCTGCCCCTTTTGAGTGATTGACCAAGTGAATGTACTTTGTTTATGGTTGGAGACTAATCTCCATTTGAGAAGTGACTTTTGACTGACTAAATGAATGTACTGTCTAGGGGTGGAGTAGTACCTGGATTGAACTGAGAATTTGCTAAAGGAACAAGTTACACTGTATTTTGACTTTTTCTGTTCTGTGAATGTATGCTGAATAAATGGGGTTTACTATGCTGGTAATCCGAACCTTGGAAGTTGCCTTTGCTTGGCATTACTGAGATAAATGTCTTTATAGCAGTGTTTGGTCTATTTTTTCCCCAGTTAATTCTATATCCAACAGACTATGTGATCACAGCATGCTAAATCTTTGAATCTATGAGGTTACTGGGTACATCTCTATATCTTGGCTTCCCTGGATTCAATGAAGTCCCAGCTTCTGCAGAAAGCCTTTTGTAGTCCTCTCCCTTATTAGAATGGGAACTCCTTGAGAAAAGGGGACTGTCTTACTTTTCTATTTTGTATTTCTAGTACCCAGCACAGTGCTTTGCACACAGTAAGTGCTTAATAAATTCTTTATTCATATATATCTTCATTCATCCATTTACCTTAGTGCCTTCTCTTTGAGATTATCTCCAAATTTCCCTATATACATTAGTTTGTACATAGTTGTTTGCATGTTATCTCTGACATTAGATTTTGATTGTTTTTTACTTTTCTTTGTATGCCTGTGCTTAGCACATTGTCTGGCACACAAGAAGTGCTTAATAAATGCCTCTTGACTTGGCTAGTGACCTGAGAGTGAAATTCTCTACAGAATTTGGATCTTGAGCTAGGTGCAGATAGCCAATATCATATTTTAATATTTTGAGCAATAGTTTATTCTGTGCCATAGATTATATTCAGATTTGATCAGTAAGTGGTAAATCAAAGCAGTTTTAAGATTGTTCCTCAGTGGGGAAACAGTCTAAACTTTTGCAAAGTAAGTACCTGTGATATTCGGAGGGAATACTATAGCCTCTGAGGGAAGGTTATTTCCTGCAAAGACCAGAGAGTAACATTCAAGGCCTTGGCTGGTGATTCGCATAGAACATCACTTAGTGGTCAATTCAGATACTGAACTCTGCTAATTAAATTCCCTTGCTGGATAATTTACACAGTGTCATGCTATTTTTTTCTGTGGGCTTAAGCAGCATTGAGCCATAAAACCAAAGGGTTCCATGTGAGGCCAGTGTCACAGATAAACAAAAACAGAGTGGAGATTCAGAGAAATAATGATGCTGCAGTTCAGCTGCCAAATAGATTTATCACCAGGGTATAATAGACTGTCTGCTGTTCACAGTTTAAGTACAGATATGGCCAACAGCTTGGGTTAACATGGACATATTTTAAAATACATCTTGTGATGATACAGGCTTTGAGGCATTTCTTCTGGCAATATTACAAGTAGCTTTCAGAAGAACTGGTACAGTATTCCTCCTTAATCTGTCATTCTGAATTTGAAAGATGCAATATGCTCTAAGGGAGGGATCTTAAAACCAATTCCACTTTCATGAACACTATGACTTCCTCCAGGGTCAGGAAGGAGTTTTAAAATACAAGGCTGAAGTACGTCCCTTTCATTCTCACCAGAATGAAAATTAAGACAAGATTCTTTATGGTTTTTTTTTCCCCCCTGTGGCTGTTTCTTCCAGGTCTTGGATTAAAAAAAAATAGGTTGTCTACTCTAAGCAGTAGTTTTCTACATAGTCAGAAAATGTGAATGGTGTCATGGTACAAACTTTTAGAATGGGGGCAGAAGTACAGTTCAAGATACTCATGCCCTCTCATCTTAAATATAAATTAAATATGTTGCTATGTAATTTACCCTTTAGAGATAGTCTTGAAGATCAGGGTCAGTTACATCCTCATGATCGTGAACACAATGAAATAGGAGAAGGACCTGTTGCTTCCTCAGATTCTCATTCCCTCCCCCTTCCCCATTTCAGATTTCTCCTTCTTCTCTAGGAGTATAGCTTATCTTTCCTAATTTCTAGTTCAGCTTCTCTCCTAGCATATGTACCATATGCATTTCAGACGTGCATGGACCAAGATAGGAGCACTGGTAAACTACTGCTAATGATGCCACTTTTTGGATTTAAGAGACTTTAACAATAGTCCATATGAGAGATAATGAGGGTTTAAAGCTGGGGTACTGGCTGTATAAGTTTAGAGAAGGAGGTAGGTATAAGAGGAGTGGTAGTGGGTAGAAGTTATAAAATTTGGCAAATGATTGGATATGGAGAGTAAGAGAGGAGTTGAAGATGATTCTGAGGTTATAAAACTTAGAGATTAGAAGAATAGCACTGTCCTTGATAGAAATAGGGACTTTTTTGAAGATAAATGGATGGGGGGTAGAGGAAGATAATGAGTTCTGTTGAGGACAGACTAAGTTTGAGGTTCCCATTGGATCTCTTGTTTAAAATGTCCAACAGGTGTTGATGAGAAAAGATTGTTGCTCAGGAGAGAGTAGGCCTGGATATAGATCTGGGACTCATTGGTGACAACCAATTCAGATGACAACTGAACCCAAGGGTGGTTATTAGCACTCATTCCACTCAGTCTTGGCCTGTGGTAGTGGTGGATACTAAACACAAACATCTTCCACTGGTTTTCACTGAACTTTTTGGATAGGTTTCTTCTTTGCTTTGGAGTATGTATGTTGATTATATCATTAGCCCAGTCAACACATCTTTTGGGAGCACAAACAAGATGTAGTTTATACTGTTATAGGTACTCAGGGTAAATTGTAATGAATATAGTCTTCTCCCTAAATTTCCTTTTTTTTCCCCCAATAGGAAACCAAGCCCAATGAGCACATATTCTATGGAAATGCATATATGTGTGCAAAACAGTTCATACATATAAACTCACCTATTTGTAGACCAACATACTGAGTTGTAAACAGAAATGTTGAGTTGTAATCAGAGGTGTTGAGTTATGGAGCTGTAGACAGATATACTCACTAGCCTTGTGCTAGATAGTCTTTCCCCAAAGAAAGAAAGTATTAGTGGTCCTTCAGAAATCAATAATTTCAACTTATAATTTTTGTGTCAATGACTATAACATGAAGGGCCAGGATACAACTCTCTGGGGGCTTCCCCCACGCCCATTTTCCTGGCTTGTAACCTTAATAAGAAACCAAAGGTTGCATGTGTATATGGGATAGTGTAATGTGTTGGAAAATGTATTGGACTTGGGAAGATTTTTAACCTTTTCAGTTTCTTATCTCTAAAATGGGCATAATGCTAGCACTGCCTATCTTTTAAGGTCATTGTAGGTAAACTTTTGTTAAACTTAAAGTGCTAAAGGGGGGCAGAGCCAAGATGGCAGCGTAGCAGCAGCAACATATCACAGCTCTCACATAGCCACCCCAAAATACCCATAAAATAGGACTCTAAACCAATCCTGGAACTCCAAAACGCACACAGAGATACTTCCCACTAAAGCCAGCTCGGCTACGAGGAACCATATCAGCACTGCGAACTGAAACCAGCCTGGCCTGAAGCCGCGGCTGTGCCCTGGGGGTGGCTGGACGGGAGGGGTGGAGGAGCCTCTCAGGTGAGTGGATTAGCAGCAGCTGCGAGTGGGAATTGTGAAAGGGGGAGATAAGCAGTCCCGCCGGATGGCCTCCAGAGAGGAAAAGCGAAAGGCAGAGGTTTTGCACCCGCCTCGGCATTGCAGCTTCCCGCCCTGGCCTGCAGGCAGCAGGGGGACTGAGTGATTGTTCTCAGGCCAGGGCTCTCGCGTTCAGCAGCCTGGATCTGGATCGCCGTCTTGGGCCTCGGTCTTGGAGTCCTTGCTATCCAGTCAGCCGGAAGTAAATAGGAAG
>CM053582.1:319068930-319133500 GCA_028627135.1 Pseudochirops cupreus | reverse complement strand
TGTAATGGCAAGCAAAGAAGTACTTAGCACCTTATTTCAGCTATTTAATTATTTAGCACCTTGTTTCAGTTCAAGTGTCTTTGAGCCTTACCCATGATTATATCAAATCTTTGTTAAGAAACAGAACTTGTGAACCCCACAGTTGGAGGAACTTGCTGATGCAACAGGAAGGAGTAGAACAGTAAGGAACTAATGACTGTCTATAAGGAGAAGTCCAAGCTGGGAAAGGGCAGAACTGAGAAGAGAGCACTTGTGGTGGCAGAATTGAGAAGGGTAACTTTGTAGTGGCCAGGCACTCTGTTTGTCTGGTCTGTTTGTGTTGATTTTTTGTTTGTGATACTTTGTACAGAAGCCCTGGGATCTTATTGGTAGCCCTGAAAGATTTTCTTGTTGTCTGTTTATAGAAGTCCTGGAGGAGGGTTTTGGAGGCCCTGGGACTGTACTGAGATTTGTGTTGAGTTCTCCAGCCTTGTATGTGGGTCTGTGTTGATTTCATGGGCAGATAGTGAATTGATGATGGTGCCGGCAATGTGGATGGATGTTGTTTTGGCTCTGTTAAGTTTTGTCTTCCCAGGAACAGAAACTGTGAAGGACTTGAAGTGGACTGGGCACTATGAGCTTCAATATGGAATGGGAATTAGAGGAGCTGGAGGAGGAACTGAGAGCTGCCTTCCTTTGAATCCAGGTGGCAGTTGGGTAAGTTCAGGCAGAAGCTGGGACCATGGAAGAGGAACCATGGAATTTGGGAGCCAGCCTTGAGTCAAGATGAAAAGACCTTTCCTTGGGTACTTAGTGCTGATTGACAATTCATGAATAACTGTGATCTAGGGGTGGGAGAACTTTCTACTCTGTACTTTGTACCTCTTAAGGATTATTGAGTTAAGGATGATTGGAAACTTATCTCCAATTAAGAAGAAAGAAGATTTTTTTGACTGAGAAATTAAGACAATGTGAACTAGGGGTGGAGAACTTTGACCTTTGTACTTTGTGTCCCTTAAGGAGGCTTGCTCCTTAAGGATGATTGAGATAAGGACTTACTCAATGATATCTTTTGCTTAAAACTATGTGGCCACTTTGGTGAAAACTATGTGGCCACTTTAGTGATAACTTGTTATGTTATAACACTGTGAATGCTTTACTTTGGTTTCTGTGAATGTTTTGCTTTAATTTACTGCTGTATAAATAGAAAGTCCACTATACTATTTAATCAGAACCTTAAAGCTGTCCACAGAAGCAGTCCTCTGGAAAGCTGCTTGTACATGGCTTTACAAGCAGAGCCTACAGGAAGCTGGGAGTCAGAGCAAGTTAGTTATGGTTGGAAGGAGAGGATGCTTCTGAAGGAGACAGATAGGCTTGTGAGTAAATATAGTCTTGTGTTGGTTTTTGAGAAGGCTAGAGGATGCTATGGCCCTCTGTGCTGTTGTGGCTTATTAACTTCTTTGCTGCTATGATGGAATCAGCCTACTGGTTTTGGGATTTGGTTTTCTGGTGTCTGAATAAATGTTTTGCTTCTGTCTTCTATATGGATAGTCTATTATATTTTGCAATTGAGCACCATGCAAGTATATTTATGGTGACCACGGGCACCATGAATATTGCACTGATGCTACATCCTCTCAGGTCTGTTATGCTATGGAATAGTGGCTAGAATTTCTACTTGATAAGGGTAAACTATAGGTTCTGTCATTGAAACCACGTAGCCAACAAAAACCAAGAAGAGTGCTCTTAAGTTAAGATTTTTTTGACCCATATGTCTGGGCAGAGATTACAGCTTTCTCTCCAGGCAATTATCCTCACTTAGCATTAGACGTTCCCAAGAGTTTCTAGGGCTTTTCATTCAAACAACTTTTGGCAGGAACAAACAGGTAAGTTAAGGAGGCAAGTTCACTATTCTTCACCCAAATAACCTTTGTTTCTACCTTTTTTGATGCATATCTGAAACCAGTGAAACCTGTTGCTTTGGGGTAGTGTATGACCAGTAAAAACTTTGCTGCTTACCAACATGCAGAAGAAAAATATGATTATTCCTTTAATTTGTGAGCATAGTATAACACTATGCTTGGTTTCTAACCTGTCACAGCCTCTGATTCCAAGGAGCTTATGATCTTATTGGGGAGTTACAACATGAAAAAAATTGAGAAATATTACAAGATGCCAGGGCCACTTCACCTTTCATAAATGACTACCAGGAGTTTATATTACCTGAAAGTCATCTCAGTGCCTGGAACACAAAAGGAATAATTATAAATGCTTGTTGATTGATTGAGTGATCTAGAAAGAATTCTAATAAAAAATATGAATGGAAACCCACTATTTGGTAAGAGTGACTTCAACCAAAATCTTGATTCCTAACTTGTCATTCAGATTTCTGGCTACTTCAGCCATCATGAACTTGGGAGGGAATTAGAAAAGGATTTAAAAAATAAATCAAAATAGCTTTCACAAAGATCATATGCCTTATTCCCATGAGAAGAGTTACTTGCAAGTCCTCAGACTAAAGCCTATTGATTTAATATTGTCAATACAATCTGAAAAATTAATTTTAGGGTAAGCTGAAGAAACTGGGGATGTTTAGCACAGAGACCAGTAGACTGCAAGGGGTGTAGAGGGCAGATATTTTGTTGTCTTCAAACTTTTGAAGGAATGAAAGGATGCTTGATATGGTGGGAAGAGAACAGGCCCTGGAGACAGGAAATCAGGTTCCAGTGTCACTTCTCCTGAGCACTGCTTGTGTGACTCTGGGAAAAAGCACTGAACCTTCAGTACCCCACGCAGAGAAGTTGTTGATCTTCATTGTTAGAGGAAGCTTTTCTCCAGGAACTTTCTGCACTGATAAAATCTCAAGTCTGGTCCAAGGAAAAAACAGAACTCATGATAATGTGGAAGGTAGATTGATGGGTTGGACTTGTGTTTGGCCTCAAAGGGCAGAGCAAGGAGTGATAGATGGAAGTCATAAGGATTCAGATTTTGACCTAATGTCAAAAACTGCCTAAAGTAGCTTTCCAAAAGTACTGCTCAAAGCACTGCTCTGAGAAACAGTAGGTTCTGTACATTGGAGTTCTATAAATAATGGCTGTATGGCCACTAGTTTTATTTTTAAATTTTTAAATTTTTGCTACTAGTTACATTATTATATTATGTATTTCTTTCAGGGTGTGGGTTAGACTAGATGGCTACTGAGGTTTCTCTGAACTCTCAAATTATTTGACTCTGTGATTAATTATAATAGAGTGATCGTTTTCTAGGTAGTGGGATATTTTGTCTTTATTGTATTAGTATCTTCTTTCATCCATCCTTTTTGGCTTAGGGAAGTTACAGACGTGGGAGATACAGACCCGAAATAATCATACCCACTGCTTAGGAACAATAAATAAAGAAATGATTGAGTACATATTGTCAGTCCCTGGGCCTGTGGGACATGGGACACTTGGCTAGTGCCTGGAAGTAGAAAGGACACTGAGAGTTTTGTTCATTTTACTTGAAAAAAGTGAAGTTTTCTTGGGAAATATGGTGCAGTGATATTGTAGACAAGTCTTTTGGAGAGGATTTGTTGTGACATGAAGACTTTTTTCAGGGCTAAGTCACTGTATTTTAAAAATGTCTGATGCAGATATGGTATAGCAAAAATCAAAGGATTCAGAAGGTATGGCGTGCATAACTTGTTAACTGTGTGTCACAGACTAATTTTCTCTTTATATATGAGGAAGCCTACAGTGTGGTCTAGCACAGAGTATTTCAACATGAATACACACAACACAAGAAGTGCACACAGACACACAGGAAAAGCCATCAAGGAGCAACAGAACTCTATATCCATAATAATTTAGTATAATAAAGATCTCATGTGGTGCTCTGTCTTTTCTTCCTTTCAAGATAGACCCCTGTAGCAGCAAGCACCCTAGCATACCCAGGATGGCTGCTAGCACAGGTTCTTAGATCTGCTTTTCTAAAGGAAAGCAACTCAAAATGGGTTAACAATCTTACTTTAATCAATCAAACATATATCATTTACCTAGTTCAGGGGAAAAAGTCAGCACCCTGAACTTCAGAGAATACAAACACAAGTTACAAGCAGACAAAGAGACAAATCAGCGGATGGGCTTCCAGTCATCTGACCATTACGTCCATACCTATTCAGTTACCAGAGAGGGAAGCATCAACATCTGGGTTTTTCACAGCCGGGGGGCTCAACAGCTTCCTAGAGTCACGTCTGGCCAAATCACACAACTCTTTCCAAAGTGAGCCCCAAAGCAAAACCTCACATGAGGGCGTATATATAGCCTTCTCCTGGATTGGAGAATGTCACAGCCCTCTAGACCCACTGCCCAATCACAAAGCTACAAGGCACGGGCATTCCTGGAAAACAAGCCTGGCACCACAGGCTCCATGTGATCACATTCAGCCTATTAGGGAACAGAGTATACTTTCAAATCTGGGAAGGTTCTCAGAGCCACTTAAGCCACTTAAGCAAAGGGCCCAGGGGCAGGGAAGATCTCCAGATTCCCATAACACCCCCTTTGCTGTAGAAATAGAATATTGTTATTTAATCATTTCAGTTGCGTCTGACTCTTTAGGATCCCTTTTGGGGGTTACTTGGCAAAGATACCAGAGTGGTTTGTCATTTCCTTCTCCTGCTCATTTTATAGATGGGAAACTGAGGCATACAGAGTTAAGTGACTTGCCCAGGGTCACACAGCTAGTAAGTATCTGAGGCTGGATTTGAACTCAGATTTTCCTGAATTTAGGTCCAGTGTTCTATCCACTGCACCACGTAGATGTCCCAGAAATAGAATAGGCCAATTTAATAATCACCTGCTCAGAAGTTCCACCTCTTCCTGTTTTTACCTGTTGTTTTCAGGCAGCTTCAGAGTAAGGAAGAGAAGTTGTTATGGTAGTCCTTGCAACCCACCAACACAAAAGCTGTTATTTCCCTTTTGAGAGACAGATATACATTGCTTCTCTGTGTGCTCTTGGAGTTGGAGTGGGAAATTTCAAGCCTCTGCAAAGGTCCCTCTTTTTGCTTGTTATTCTGAGCTGTTAATATCAACTCACTTCTCCTGGCCCAGTAGTCATCGTAAGTTAATGGCTGATGGATCAGTGTTTCCTTGTTTGGAGCTTTCTTCACATTCTTTCTATTGTTAGCCCTTCTTTCAGAGGACTAGATTGTGCTTGAGACTATTCCAATTATTTCTTGTAGTCTTTTAGGTCCTGCCAAAAGAATTATCATCTAGTGTGCTTTTTGGAAGGGCATTGAGGGGTGAACTGCTGACTTTTGTACTCTTTTATGATCTCTTTATCTGGTTTGCAGAAGGGAACTTAAAGGTCTTGTCTACTGGGAATTTCTATTTGGCTCTGTACATGAGGAGTCTCAAATCACTTCCCTCTTCAAATAGAGGCTGATGATTGGTTTTATATGATATTGTAACTTCTGATAGGTCATTGTATTTTCCAA
The DNA here is from genome assembly GCA_028627135.1 of Pseudochirops cupreus. Classification (NCBI taxonomy): domain Eukaryota; kingdom Metazoa; phylum Chordata; class Mammalia; order Diprotodontia; family Pseudocheiridae; genus Pseudochirops; species Pseudochirops cupreus. Next base: position 319,128,048 of record CM053582.1, on the reverse strand, counting down.
TTTCTCCTCCCCAAAGATTTTGAAGTTGCTTTCTGTTGATGCACTGCAGTATCAGGGGAAGAACTCAGGCCCCATCCCATTATACTCCCAATCTCCTGCAATCTTGGTCTGAGGGAGGTAAATTGATCTGCATTCCCATTAAGTTGAGGTGACCCAATTATCAAGGCCAGCACCCCCCAAATAAGAGTCCTAGTCAGTTCAGATGGCTTTGTCATGGATACTGAAGTTAGCTTATTCCTCTTGTTCTAGTCATATCCTTCCCCTGTTTCCTTCAGCATAGCAAGGGTACTGGTTTTCTATTCAAAAGACTTAAGCTCAAATCCTGTTTCTGCGATGTATTTCTGCTATGTGATATAATCTATCTGGGGCTCATTTTCCTTATGTGGAAAATAAAGGGTTGAACTAGATTATCATTAAAGACCTTTCTAGTTCTAATTCCTGCAAGCTATGACCCAATGACACTAACCCTAGGCTTTCTAGCACTGACAGGTTAGATAATACTGAGTCAATACAGATCATGTTGAATTCAGTGATGCCAACACCAAATTTTGTCATTTTCAGGTAACGTTCAGCTTCACAAACTAATGACATCTCCCTTCACTTTTGGTCCTAAACCTTGTCCCTCTTCTAGTTCAGATGACTGTCATCCAGCTAAAGGAATGTGTCCAGGAGACTAGTAAGAGGTGAGTGCCCTGCCACTAAGACATAAGCTTCATGTAAGCCCTTGTTAAAGATTTAAATGAACATTTTATCTTCCCAAGCTCAAATAGTTCTTGACTGGCAGAGTTTATTTATGTATGGAAGCAATAATGTCTTTCTCTGCCAGATACTTAATAGTGTATACAAATATTATTAGACATTCTGCCTTAAAATGTTGGTTATCTCCAAATCAGGCATTAGCTACTTTTTTTCCATTAGAAAAAGTGCTCAATCCATTATTATGCTCCATCTAAATTTTTCTGATAATAAAATCTATACTGGGAAAGCCTATTTTCATGGTTCATGACTGGGTCTTGAATACTAGTTCATAATAATCTAAGAATAGCTGTGTCTACTCAATGTTGCTGCTAGAACTTGAGCAAGAATAGAAAGTTTTTCTGTATCAGTGGCAAATTCACCATAGCCTGAGGTATGGATAGAGTGAAATGTAGTCACTTCTATGAGATGCTTCTGCAAGGCCACAAATTGAGCAATCCTGTCTTCACTGTAGTTTCTGTGCTATTTTCCCAGTCCCTGAATAACCTTCATTTGACCCTTATGAGAAGGAATTATATTGGAGAGTGCTCTCCATGGTACTGGTATAGTATTACTCTCAGAATGCCATGACCTCTGACTCAGGCATACCTAAAACAATACCAGGGTTTCAGGAGACATTGTCAAGGATGCAGCTTGTTGCTAACACATTCATTGATCACCAGCCAGACGTTTCATCATTCACTTACAAAATACCTTGGTGAGCACACAGCATGGGGCAATACCCAAGACTTCATGGACACACACACACACACACACACACACACAGACAAACATAAAGTTGAACACAGAGACATTTAGAGATCCACTGAGGTATTACAAACTCTTACAGCTGGTGTTTAGAGTTCTTATTTGGCATATATTCTCTCATTTCTCCCTTGATAAACAACTCTCAAACAGTAGTATTATGGGCCAAGCTAAAAACAGTAGCCCAGATTTTCTGCTTCACTTGATGCCTGCAGGCACCTTTAGAGTAGAGAAAAGAGGAGTGTAGTCCTCCAGGCTATTGCCTACAGCTTTTATGTCCCACCTGCATATCTCAGCTGCCCAGGCTCCTTTATTGTGGTAAGAGAAAGATTGCTTATTTCTTCAGGCTCTGAATACAGGTATTTTATAGGCTTCAAATCTCTGTCACTTTACCATCCTCGGCCTTCAATTGATTGGAATTTTTCAAAGAATACAAACTTTGCTGTGTGCGTGATGAAAATCTATAAACTTTGAAGCTATTCTAAAAATATGGAACCCAAGGGGACAGTGGGAACAGAATAGCAAAAATGGCATTAAATTTGTTTTTCTGTCACTTGTCTGAAAAATTTGAGTCAGAAAGTTTGAGTGGTTAGGGTGGTGAGATGTTTTGAAACAGACCATTGCTAATTGGGTTTGGAAGAAATAAGCATCTTGATTTGGAATGCCACCAAGCTTGGAAAAAAAAGTGTTTTGTTTTTGTAATTCATCTGTTCTGTTGCCACAGTACTATAAGGTGAAGCCATGATGAAAACAACTAAGTGAAACTCATGCAAGTAATTCAAGAAGAAAAATCTCATCACCAGTTAATGGATCTGGGATTTCATTTATACATAAACAGAAGGCATATTGAATGCAAAAGATAATGAAACAGGACTTTCATATTTAACTGATAAGGGTAAAAAAAACACCCACTAGTTTTCAGATTGCTTGTAAAATACACTATTATCTCCCCATCTAGTTCTTTCTTTATACTAAAAAAAATACAATTTTCTCTCAATATTATAGAACATGGAACTTAATATTATTGGTATATCAACAGGCCCTATCCACAGAGCCTCCTGTACCTGTATAAAATCAAAGTATATTAAACATGTTTTGTGTCAATGAATGAGATCAAATGTGAATATATGTAAAGCATTTTTCCAACATTAAACCATGAATGATGCTGCTGTTGCTGTAACATCATGTAATATTCATGTTAATGTAACATTCATGACATCCCATAGAAAAATGTGAATTGTTATACGTCTGTGGTCTTCTCTTCAATTGCCTTCCTATTCCTAGCAGTAGAGGTGCCAGACCCCTCAGGAAAGCCTTTTTTTGTTATAACTCTTTGCCTTGGTTCCTTAACACATCAATTTGTCCTTTTTTGTGCTGCTTGTAGAAATGAGAGGCATTTAGGTTCACTGGACCATGGAAAACCCTTCAGCTTTAGTGATGAGTCTTCAGCATTAGGTCAATAATAAACACTGTTGCTGTCCATCTCTCACAGGACTAATCCTCATTACAGATGCTAGGTATGGGCTGGCTCAGTCAAGATAATGGATGCCAATAGGCTGAACCTAGTCAATTTACTCTAATTGTGCCACCATCTAGCTAGAAGATTATTACAGTTGCCCTGTAAGAGACAAACAACCATTCAAATTCAAATGGTCAAGAGCAACGAGGGTAAGTATTTCAACCAGCAGGGCTCCTCAAACTGTCCTCAGTGTTATAGCATCCAGGAAATGACTCTCAGCACTGGTTTCATTTGAATCAAATAAAATGGCCAGGTTAGGTAGCGGGCAATCCTTTAGTCCTAAACTGCTGAGAGCAAATTTTAGTTGGTTTAAATTAAGGTCTGCCATTCATGTTAGAACGTGTTACTATGATTTCTACTGTGGCCAATATAGCCCCCTTTCGGGACAGATAATTTTTCTAGATAGCTCACTAGAGTTTTAGTTCATTCCTTGAGTCATAAATAAACAAACCTAAAATGGGTTCCAACAGAATTAGTGCTGGAAATGAAATATAGATACGAAAGTTACTTATAATTAAAGTCAGCAATAACCAGAGTCCTTCATTTAAGTAGCCCGTGGTTTATAACCAGTCATTTTTTTCTATTTGAAAATTACCATTGCATTAAGATTAAAGGAATTTAGATTTTTAAAATGGGAAAAAAGATTTAAGGAATTTATTTAAGTGTTTGTTGGAAAAAGCTAAGACATTCAATCCATATGCCTGGGCCTTCCTGTTTTAAGAGAACCACCCATATGTTGCCTCCCTCATATGTATCAAACTTTTGGGGTTTGTTCCAGTATATGAATATTAATAAAAATAAATATGAAGCAAAATTATCTGATTATCACTTGTTGGCATCTTTGATCTAAACTATATGAATCTCTCTGCCAAGGCTACAAAGACATCATATGGCTAAGACTGACACACTAGAATTCTAACACTTTAATGCCAGAATGGGTAATTCTTTTCTTTTCTCTCTCAAGGACCATTGACTTATAGAATAAAGATCAATGAAGTCTCACTGACAAATAAAGAGCACCTAGATTTGGGTTGTTGTTTGAGATTTTTGTTGACATAATTCTTGTTTTGAGAAATGCAAAAGCAAAATATTTATTCTCTATTATGCCTTTCTTTTTAAAAAGAAAGGTCACAGAATAAAATAAGATGCGTTAGTCCTACATTATTGCCAATGAAAGGGGGAGATGGGCTTGAGGAAAATAGAGAATATGGAAGAAAGAGAAGGAGGGAGGAAAAGTATATACTCAGGGAATACACAGGGAGCAGGCAGTGAGACAGTGAAAAGAGAAAAGTCAATATTTCTACCAGGGAACACTAAGTGGGGAAGTTTACAGGGATGGTTTGTTTCCTCTGCATTTGGGAAGTGACTGGCTTGATTGTGAGCTGCACCTGGCCTACACTGAGTTCAGTTTCTCTTCACTGCAGTAATTCAATGCTCATGGCCCTGGCCTCTTGGACCAGAGATTCTCCTGTAAGGGAGCTCCCAATGGGAACTTCAAGCTGCCCGTTTGGAAGGTCTCTCCAAAAGAAGCCAAGCTTGGCCTCCTAACTTGCCCAGTTCTTTTTTTTTTTTCAGACAAAGGGCTTTTTTTTGCATTAAAAGAACCATGGGTTCTTTTTTAACATTAAATGAAGTCTAAAAGCCTATTACATTGTGTGCTGTATTTTGTCTTATTTCCCATGGACATAAGTCTCTGTTAGTGTCCATTTGCATATTTTATACATTGCCTTGAAAATATTTTCATTTTCTCTTTTTTATCTCCATGAAGTCCTACTTCAATTCTTCATTGTGTGATGGAGGTGACCCATAGGTGTCTAGTGGAATGGAAACTCTGGCAGTTTCTACCAACCTGGAAAAATGGGAACGATACCAGTTCATAATTACTTTTCTTTTTAGGTGATGAAAAGAGAAAAGAAGATATCCTTTCCAGTTCAGAACAGGGAAATGTGACCTCGCCCTATTAATCACAGGGGAAGTGATGACAATTTGATATTCCAGTCCATTCATGCATTCTAGTTTGTGTAACAGAACAGTAGGGCCACATACTGGTCAGTGACTTCAGGACTTTGGACCTCTCATTTCACTTAGGAAAGAAGAACTGGTTTTCCAGTTTATGTGTGACTATGTGAATCATAGCATCAAGGCAGTTTACCAGTGGTTGAAGAGAAGGGAATGCTGATCTGGATTTCTGCCTGCCATCAAGCATTTGCCTCCAGTGTCATGTTGCATTCGCAGTTACAGAATGGCACTGGCATTAGAGTCAGAGGACTTGAGTTCCAATTCTACGTCTGATATTTACTATCTAAGTGGCCTTGGACAAGTCACTTTAAATCTCTTGGTTTCAGTTTCCTCATACTTAAAACCAGGGTATTGGACTAGATTTCTTCTGAGGTTCCTTCGAACTCTAGAAATGGTCCTGTATTTGAGAATCAATTCATTCTCCACCTAGGTCAGTGAATTAGGAATCTGAGCTAGGGAAGCGATTGACATCAATGGCTAAGAATAAAAGATGTCCAAAGACCAGAGAACCTCTGGGCATATCTCAGATATCTCTCAGATGATCTTGACTAGTGAATAGGGAGCTAGGGTAGAACTACTAAGGGGCATGGTAGCAGGATAAAAGAACAAATTTAGCTGTTTATGAAAAGGGTCTGACACAAGAGTGGCAAAAATGAGAACAGTATGGGATTTGGAGATGAGGAATCAAGCTCACGAAAAATAAAGTCAACAAGCATATATTAAGTGCTTACTATGTACCAGGCACTGGGCTAGGTGCTCAGAATACATATAAAAGCAGAAAGACAGACATTCTTTGTCCTTAAGGAACTTACATCCAAACGGGGAAAAACAACAGCACATTGGACTGAGGTGATGTACCTGAGCAGAGGCATGGTGGAGAAAATCCAGAGAATAATACAGACATGGTTGGCCTAGGAACTTCCCTTAAAATGGAGGTTCTGGAAGGAAACAACCAATCAGAGGAAAGGATTCAGGGGTAGAATGTATTGGCAGTGTGAAAAGACCAGGATTCATGGAGAAAGTCTGGACAGTCAGTAATAAAGCCTAGAGAAGAATTTATTACTTGAGACAATGGATAGATCACATGGCAAGAATAGTATATGGTAGATCACAGCATTACAGAGTCTAAAAATGTTGGCAACTTCAGAGGTCATCTCTCTAATCAAAAATCCCCCATATAACCTCGCAAAAACATCCAGCCTCTGTTTGAGGACCTCCAGTGGGGAAAAATGTATTTGTCACCTCAGGCAGCCTATTCCACTTCTACATAGAATTATTACAAAATTTTTCCCTACATCAAGCCAAAATCCATCTCTCTACGTAGTTCACTCACTGCTCTTAGCTCTTCCCTCTGGGGCCAAGCAGAACAAATATAATTCTTCTAGCATATGATAGCCTTTCATGTATTTGAAGACATTTATCACAGGTCTAGAGCTCGAGGGGAATTCAGACATGATCTAGACCAGCTCCTTGATTTTTGGGTTAGACATCCTCAGTTGCTTTAATTCATGCTCAGTTCACTCTATTTTTAATTTCCTCGACTTCCTAATTATCCTGCTCTGGACAGGCTTATCAGTGTGGCATCCAGAACTGAACAGCATGTGTCAGATGTGGTTGAGTCAGGTAAGAGTAGAGTATGAGCACTCTCTTTCTGGACTCTAGAACTTAATAAAAGCTTAAGACATTTGATAATTTAGAGACAGTCTAATGGCCATATTAAATCTGTATTTCTCTAACTACTTCCTCTAAGTTTAATCTCTGTATTATATTAGGTCAATTCCCCAAACTATTTTTAAGACCTCATAAAGTTCTGCCTAATGTATTGGTAGAGTCTGTGTAAGTAACTTTTGATACTAGAAAAAAATTCATGAGGAGAAGAAATGCTCTGGAATTATCTGAGGCATAGGTCTGAAACACAAGACTCACAACACTCAAGTGCTGCTGGAACTAGATTAAGATGTAATTGGGAAACGTTTAACAAAATAAGTAAAAATACCATATAACAAAGGTAACATTACATTTAGAAGCTAAGTCAATATGCTGCCCACAGGGATCCTTCTATATGGTCTAGTGGCACCCATTTTCTACTTGACTTTGACACCACCAGTCTGAGGTACTGTTTATTAAATTGCTGGGATGAGATCATGGTAGTAATCTTTCATCATCTTTTTCTGGGCTAAAGATTCTCTCTCTCCACATAATAACTCTATCTCTTCCAATCCCCATTCTTTGTTTCCTATATGTCAAATCTATATCCCTTACACAATGAGGCAAACCATCCCTTTCACACAATCCTGTATGTATATGTGTGTGCATGGACACATATACGTGCATATATATTGTGTATGCACACACATGCATATATGATGTGTGTGGTATGTGTATATATGTATATATGTATATGTATATTCCTCCTCTTATATATACATAAATATGTATATGTATAAACATATACATGTATTATGAATATGTATGAATATTTGTAATGTTAATGGGGTTTAAGATCTTCCCTGACCATTAATAGGCCTCACATGAAGCCCATTAAGGGAAGCTTGCATAGGGGAGGTTTGCTTGTAGGAAGGCTTTCACACATTTTCCTAATTTCTAATTAGGCACTGAGTGGTGTGATGCCTTCTGGCTCTGAGAAGTGTATATATATTCTGAGTTGGTATTTTGCTTTGTGGACTAGCTTATAAGAAGGGTGCTGTGATTCCCTGGTTGAGATTCTGAGTGGCCATATGTTCAGAGCTCCCTGACTACTCAGATGTAAAGGCTCTCCAGATCCAATGCTGTATGTAAAGTGGATAGTTGATTCAGGCAGTCAGAGCCCTATCTGTTAGTCTTTGTTTCTCTGCTTGTATTTTCTCTGAAGTTCAGGGTGCTGACTTTTCCCCTGAAATGGTGAATGTAATTTAAAAAGATTGTTGACTCCTTAAATAGCTATCTTTCCTAATAAAGCAGATCTAAGAGCCTATGCTAGCAGCCATCCTGGGTATGCTAATGTGGTTGCCACAACAGTATTACAAGGACATTTTCAAGGTCTCTCTGAAGAACTTTATAACTGAATGCATGACATGGGAGACACTGGTACAGAACCACCCAGTAAAGCATGACCTCATCAAAGAAGGAGCTGTACTCTACGAACAAAGCAAAATTAAAGTAGCTCAAAAAAAAAAAAGATGTGCAAATTTAGAGAATCCACCCTAAATATTTCCACAGACTATTTGTGACCATTCTGTGGTAGAGCATTCTGAGCTCATATTAGTCTGATCTTCCAGTCAGACACACTATAAGTTGACTCTAACATAATTATGACATTTTGATCCTCTTCAAGAATAAAGAACAATCACCAACCACGTATGTATATGTACACATACAAACATACCAATGTACCAGTCTCTTCTTTGATATACCCACAATCTGTCTTCATACTTTCATTTTGCTCACTGTATCAGTTCACTATCCCTGTGATTCTATAACTTTTAAGACACTTACTTCCCTGACCACAACTCCCATGTATGTATTGTCTTCATGTTGTCTTCTCTCTTACATTATAAGCATCTAAAATTCAGGGACTATCCTATTTTTACATTCATATCTAAAGTGCTTTTAACAGTGCTTAGTGTATTATGCTTAACAACCGCTTTTTAATTCATTTTTCCATCACCTTATCACCTCTCATAATATGTCTCTATCACAACTCTGTCCCCTTTATATCTTCTCTCTCTGTCTTTGTCTGTTTCATCCCACAGTCACTGTGTCTGACATGTAAAATTGAGATTCATCATCCCACCATCTTAGGTCTTATAAAAATACTCTGTAGACATATCTCAGATTGTGTGATACACACACACACACACACACACACACACACACCCATTGTAATCTTTCCTCTAGAACTGTATGTCTAATATACCCCACTAATCCCCTCATTTTCCATGTCTGACATATGTATATGTCACCATCTTCACCATCTTTCTTCTCACCTTTCATATCTTCTTTGGTTTTATGATAATTTTTTAATGTCTCTTGAAACCAGGAATTTCATTTCCCCACCCAGATCCCAGAAACAAAATTTAAGGGTTCTATCACAATAGTTTAAGCTCCAAAGTAAATATTTCAGGATAGATCAACTAGGTAAATTCTAGTAGATAATCAAGAAAGCACATAAGAAGATAATGGTATTTCTGCCCCCTGCACAACTGCCTTCAACGAGTTAAGATTTAATATTATGTCTTTTGATTTTATAGAAGGTAGAGAGGAAGAGCATGTATTTGAAGTGTTTCTATGTCTTTTTGCAAAACTATAGTTGAAGACAATGTTCATTATGCTACCTACTCAATGTCCCTTAAGGAAGGATCAGTGTGATAAATTCCTTCTTGAATCCAGTGCCAGGAAAAAGTGAGTCTCTCCAGATAAATGTGCATACCTTAGTTATTTTGTCAGACAATGGGGATGATATCACCCAGTGTATTTCTCTTTTGCCTTTAGCTGCCAGGAAGGTCAGAGTTAAGGCCAATCCTAAACTATAGTAATGAAGTCATTCTAGGTTCCTGGTGAGACCTATTTTTCTGCTCCTTCTAACTGCTGGATTGCTCTATTTTTGGTTTAATTCATGTATGTATGTATGTACGTATACATATGCATATATACACTAGTGTATATATGCAAATGTATATATGTTTGTGTGTATATACATATTCATACACATACATGCATATATACATGATCTTTTAACCTTGCATGCTGCCCTAAATAACTTCTGGAAACAAATTAGGTATAAATCATAAAACATTTAAGACACACAAAACTATTTCCAACCCAGTTTTCATTCCCCCAGACTTCACTCCACTTTGATTTTAGAACTGTTGTATTACTTTGTTTTAAGCTAAAATCTTCCTAAAATCTTTTTTAATAGAGTCTGATCTCCTTGAAATATTTTCTGTAGGGGCAGCTAGGTGGCACAATGGATAGAGCACCATCCCAGGAGTCAGGAGGACCTGAACTGAGATTTGTCTTTAGATACTTCCTAGCTGTGTGACCCTGGGAAAGTCACTTAAACCCTATTGCCTCAAGAAAAAAGAAAAAAAGAAATAACTTCTACTTAGGTCTCTACTCCATCTTAAGCTTTTTTCCCCCAAAATCACCAAAATCAATTTCCTTACAGCTTTTGTCTCACAGATATGTATTGTAGTCTCAAAAAAAAAAAAAAACAAACCAAACAAAACTGTTCCATCTAATCCAAATCTAAACCGAACTCCCCAAAGATGGGTCATTTGCCCAGGATGCATTGTAACCAGTGCACATCCAAGCTCCCTCTCACAGATGGGCCTCTCTGATAACTAATACATGCTCAAGGCATATTGAGTCAGTATCCATTTAAAAACATAGCTTAAAAGCCTGCACTGATGTGTTGCTTTTACCAAGGAACCAAAAAGTAAATAATTTCAAAGTAAAAGACATTCAGTTGACAGCATAGAAAAATAAGTGACAACAAAGATTGCTTGTATATACTCTCTCATAGGTAATTATGTCACCTTAGGAGAGGAGACATAGACCAGTAACACCCCTGGACAAGGGACACGTATGAAGGTAGCACATGTGAAAGGAACTCATATAATCAGGAAACTTACATAGCCAAGGCAACTCATACTGCCATGATGGCATCCGCATGGAACCATTCTCATTTTCGTGACTGATGCTTGTTTCCCTACGGTGTTATGAATGTCCTCTGGAGATGCCATCAGTCTGTGAGCTGCTTTGTCCAGTCAGCTGGGCTTCTGCTAGTCTTTCTTGTCAACTGCATTGCTTTCTCCTGGAATCTCTGTTGAGCTTCTCTCACCTGCTGCCTCTAATGAACTTCTCTGTATTGTTTTCTTCTGGCATCCTCACTAATCTAGTTTTTCCATTGTTCTGCTCCTTTTTCTATGAAATCATCTGCTGGTCTTCAGCTATTATGTAGTTTCTTCCTCTCTAATGGAAGTATTTGTCCATTAAACTCCCCTTCTCTACTGCTGTTCAAATTGTGTCTGTCTTAAATTCTTATTTGAGTTTTGATAGAAACATTCTTTTCAATACCTTCTATACTCCTAGTCAGTTGTCTGAATCCCTGCAAATGATCTCCAAAGCAAGACTAAAATGGCAAAGTACAACTAAGGACTTGTACTGTACTTTTCACCCAGTAACCAAATTATCCCATTCTTTTTTTTTTTTTGCTTTTTGGGAGGGCAATTGGGGTTAAGTGACTTGCCAAAGGTCACACAGCTAGTAAGTGTTAAGTGTCTGAGACCAGATTTGAACTCAGGTCCTCCTGACTCCAGGGCCAACTAGCCACCCCAATCCCATTTTTTAAACTGAAAATACCAAAAATCTTGCCTTCATGGTTTTTTTTTTCTTGCAGTCTGGCTACTTTCCTTCTAGTCTTCCTGTCTGGGACAAGGAGGTTATCTATAGGACACTGAAATCTGTGTCTTCCTATGGAAATTTTCTTTCGCTTATGTGTACAGTTACAGTTTGTTGAGCCTAATTATGAGGAGTTGGGACACCTGATAGATAATTAAAAATAAAAAACTTGATAGAGACAGTGAAATTTGAAAGTCTTCTTTGAAGAAAAACTGGGAGCAGGGAGTCTGTGGGCCTTTCACAAATGTTACAGTATAATAAGTATATTTTTACTGTTAGAGAGCATTGGTGAAGGCTTTGTTACACGGAAGACTTGAGTCATTTGCCTTGTCTTGTGCTTTTTGAAAAATTGTCTTCATAGGGCCTTTCTGTGAGTTAGTTCAAGCAAGTGAATAAGCCAGTAGAATTTCTGAACTCTACAAGTATTATGGAACTACTGAGAACAGCTAGTGAAAAGGGCATGATTTCACAGCACATTTTTAAAGAATTGTGGAAAGAGCATGTGGATTTATTGCCTCTATGACTAACAACTAAGGGGGAAATTAAGGGCATATGAAGTACCCATGATAAGATAGAATTCGTCCTTGGGTAAATGTTAAAATTCTTAAACGTATTTTTTTTCCTTTAGTGAGATCATATCCTTGAAATTCGAAGTCAAAATCAATGAGAAAATTATTGAGATTGCAAATATTTGCTGTGCATGTAAGGTATATCGAAGGCAAAAAAGAATGAAGAGCCATGTGAGAAAATGCCAAAAATAAGTTTATGAATCTCATGAGTCCCACCATAGGCACTGCTATAGAGCGTATAATGATGTAAAATAATATAGCAGCAGGCTGAATATTTATAGTGAATATATCATGCATTGTATTGGATTTCGACTCCATTGACATTAAAGTGACTTCTTCAGGACTGTTCTCCTTTCTCATTTTCCTTTGGTAATCATTGTTTCGGTTAGCCATATCTCTGAGCAAAATTGTTAGGGCTCATCTCAGAGATCCTGAATTTCTACTTTAGCTTTCATTGAACCCTATTTATTAGATTTTCTAAAGACTAAGTCAGGAATATTTGAGTCAATGAATCAATCACGTAGTTCACTTGAGCTGGGTACCTCCTTTCACCCCAACATGAGACTTTCCCACAAGGCAAAAAACATGTATTTTAAAAGGAAGAGCAAAATAAATGTGAGAGGGACTCTTGGAGAAATGGCACCCATGGAAGGTGAATCTGTACCTTTTACCTCAAGCAGTGAAGATAGAACTCGGAGAACTAGATTATTTTCATTTGTCCTGTAGAAAGTATTCCACCCTCTCATATTTAAGTTGTCATTTGGTTTTAAGGATGTTAGCTTTCAGATTTAGCAGCGTGCGATACAGACTGTTTTGAGAGAAGATCAACCATCCCTTAATTCTGAAACTTTTGTGGGTAGTTCCTTCTTGGGAGGGTTACAATATTGATTTTAGTGCCTATGGGCACTCTCTCTCACAAGTGCCACTATGTGTCCAGACCATCCTCAAAGGCTATCCCAGGTTTAGACTGCTATGATCCACGTTCATTCAAAATCATACTAAGGAAACTACCTATGAGTTTTCCATTTCTAGGAATCTAGAAGAAACACTTCAAACAGGATCATTTAGGAAAATATAGTAGGAAAAGCAGTAATAAAACATTGCCTCCATAATCCTGGGAGCACACTTTCCCAACCAATATACATATCACCAAGAAGAGCTGAAGGGATCCCACATGAAGAACATTTTTGCATTTTTTTTGAACAACAGTTTGCTCTTTCTTTGGGAAGCTGCTACCAGCTGGGCCACGGGGACTGCTTGGCCACTTTTTTTTCTTGTCAAGGTGTAGCATCTCTGCAGGATGGGGAGATCTGTTGATCTCCTCTGGCTTGCCCTTCCATGACCACTTTTAGTTTTTTTTCACATTCAACCACTGGCTAAGCTAGGTGGTACTCGCTTTTATTTTTCAAGCTACAGAGTTTCAGCTAATTGATTATTCACTCAATTAAATAACTTAGCTAATTAAATAATTTGATTGATATCAGTAGCAACAACAAACAGCCAACGTTTGCATAGTGCTTACTATATGCTAATTCAAATTCAGCCTCTCAGACACTTACTAGCTATGCATATCTGGGTAAGTCATCTTAACCCCTTTTAGCTTCAGTTTCCCCACAAGTAAAATGGAGATCACAATAACACCTACCTCTCAGGGTTGTTGTGAAGATCCAATGAGAAAATATTTGTAAAGGCATCCACAATGCTTGGCATGTAGTAACAACTATATAAATGCTAACTGTTGTTCTTTGTTTTTTTTTTTTTTAACATTTCCTAACTCAATTAATTGACTAAAATGGAAACCTTTATAAACTTTACTTATTATTATCTTACTTGATCTTTCTTTTGTGTCATTATTCAGTTGTAGTAAAAGAGAGGTTATCACTTTCCAATGTAATTGACAGTACTTCATTTGTAATAATTTTCATATTTTGAAAATATTTTATAGGTGATGATATATACCATGTTACAGCAAAAGGCATTCATATTTAAATGAACATTGGTTTTTGTGTTTTCTGTTTCATCTGTTTATAGATAGCATGTGAAGGAGGTGTGACTGTGAAGGCACGATAGATTTCCACAATTACCTCCTAGAACATCCTTTACTGAGTCCTAGGATTACTGACATTTACATAGAGTATGTCAAAGGTAAGCAGGTTATCTAGTACAAGTACAAGCAGGTATCTAGAGATACTGATTTGCCTATATAGGGAACTCATTGGTTAGCTCAGATTTTAAAAAGATCTAGATGTAGATCTTGATATGGATTAGTTATATACCTTGTTGTTACACCATGCACTAGCAGCTTCCCAAAAGGGGAGTACTTTCCTCATTCATAAAGGAGAACAAAGTTAGTAGGAAAAGAGTGATAGGTGAACAAGTGTTTGTCGATATGCTTGTATACATTGGAACGATATTATAAACTTGATGGTTATATTTAGTCATTGAATTTAAGAAATGATGAAGGGGATGGTTTCACAGAAACCTCTAACATTTTATCTGAATTGATGCTTGCAAAAATGAACTGAACCAAGATAACAATTTCTACAATGCCAACAGTATGGTAAACAGAAAGAACTTTGAAAGAATTAGGAAGTCTGATCGACACAATGACCAACCACAATTCCCAGAGGACTAGTGAAGAAACACATTTTACCAACACTCCTGAGAGAGAAGTGAAGGAATCAGATTGTACAATGAGATATATTTTTTTGGGATGTGACCAAAACAGAAATTTGTTTTGCTTGACTATACGTAGTTCTAACAGGATTTTGCTTTTTCTTTCATTCTCAATTGGAGGTGGTTGTAGGAGGGTAAAAAGGTGACTATTTGCTGAATGAAAAAAATAATAATAATGCAAACAAACCTACATTCATGATTTTCTTCCTTACTCTGTGTCTCAAGATAGAAGTAATCTATTTCAAGAAAGTTGGCTTCATCATTAGAGTAAAATGAAGTACCAAACACAGGATTCTAAGGCTTCAGAAAAGTTATGTGATATCCTATTGTTTGTTAAACTAAACGTTGTATAAAAATTTGTGAAAAATTCTCAAGATTGAAATTCCAAAAAAATATGGCCATGATTGTTTTCAAAGATGGAGAAAAATAAGCAGGTATCTAGAGATACTGATTTGCCTATATAGGGAACTCATTGATTAGCTCAGATTTTAAAAAGATCTAGATGTAGATCTTGATATGGATTAGTTATATACCTTGTTGTTACCCCATGCACTAGCAGCTTCCCAAAAGAATGCTACTGTGAACAACTTTTAAGGTTTGGATTACACAGTATAGTGAACACTCCATTTATCCCATTACAAATCAAGGCAAACATTCACTGCAAATCACAGTATAATATTCACAACAAATCAAGGTACAGTACAATATTCACAACATTACATCTTATCACAGAAAATCACAATATAGTGTTTACAACAGCTTAACATTAGAATGGCCACACAGTTTTCACTACAGTGGCCACAATATTTAGAACAAGGAACAAAAGAATAACCATCTGCTTTCCCTAAGGGAGAAACCCTCCTCACTTAATCATTCAATCAATTCACAATACAATAATCAATTTTCCACTCATAGGGCAATCTTAATCAATCACTCATCTAGCAGTCACTAAGTGTAATTAATCACAAGATAGAATCATTAGAAAACCACACAAACCCTCCACCCCTGATGTCTAGTAAACTCATTCAATATCTAAGGAGAGGCTTTTTCTTCATCTTGACTCAGGGTGGTCTCTCAGATTCCCTGGATCCCCTTTCATGGTCCCAGCTCCTACCTGAATCCACCAAACAGTCACCTGGATTCAGGGGCAGACAGCTCTGAGGTTCTCATCTAGTTCTAGGAGGTAGACAGCTCCCAGGTCCTCATCCAGTCCTCCAGGCAGTCCCTGGCACACACCAAAGTTCACAGGTCCAGCACATCTAAAACCCTTCACCACTTCTGTTGCCGGGAACTCAAAAATCAGCCAAGCCACGAACCAACAAAGGCTTATCCTGGTCATGCTTCTTCAGTCCTCCAGCAGTTCGACTGGCCCTAGGACCCAGGAGAAATCTCAGCCTTCCAGGAGGCCTTCCAGGCAAGCCCTCCCAGCCTTCCAGGTGGCCTTCACCAGATTCTGGGCTCGGTAAAACTTCAACTCAGTTCTTAGTCAGCTTCCAGATGCTGGGAGAGAAACTCTCTCTCTCTCTCTCTCTCTCTCTCTCTCTCTCAAGAAAACTCCAACTCAGTTCTTCAGTCCAGCAGCCCAGCTCCCAGATGCTGGAACAATCCTGCTTCCTCTAACAGGAACCACCAGGAGGAAGATTCCCAATTCTGTCTTTGTTTCTAGAACTCTTCTTATATACACACTGGCCTCCTGTCTCAGCCAACCCCCTCCTGCCATGACAGGACAGGAGAACAGCTCACACCTTCTGTACTTAGCCCCAAGTTACTAAGTGCTAAGTATCTGCTAAATTGATTGCTGTTACACTTGTCTTTCCTTTTCTAGCTCTACTTCTGACACCCCGGACTTGATCATCACGTGTCAGCCGCGCACCTTCAAACATCCCTCTGCCCTTGTGGTTTCCTCTATTAGTGAGTTCCTCCCAGAACTTCCATTTTGGGAAAGGGTCTAGGTGAATCATCCTTCGTTTCTCTCCCAACTTTGCTTCTGAATCTTCAGATTTTAATAACAGGCCTTGTACCCTCCCCCGCCCCCCCAGCATTTTCTCCTCCTTTTGTGTGGTATCTTTCTCCTAGAATGTAACATCCTTGAGAGAGTGAGCCTTATTGCTTGTACTTGTAGCCCCAGACCTAAGTGCTATACCTAGCACACATAGTACGAACTTAGTAAGTTCTTGTTTGTATTGTTGTTGTTGGTTTCTTTTATATACTCAAACATGGGAAGGCTCTTTCTTTTTGACATGGTTATAGCACTGATTCCCCTTCTCAGTAAAGAACTGCTTAATCAACTGCATTCATTCTTGAAAGTGAGGGTTCCATAGAGAGGGAGAATTCTGCTACAACTCACTCAGCATTCTAGGGATAAACTTGATTAAGGGATCACACTTGTACTACTCTATGCTATGCTATGTCTCCCAAGTCTTCACCAACATTTTTTCCCATTTAACAAATCAACTGAAGTGAGTCATTAATTCTTAATTGGAAACATTTACTAAACAGAAGGCAAGAAAAAATAATAACATAACGTTCCTTCCATAAACTTGTGGTGCACTTCTCCAAATGAACATGTTGTCTACATGGAAGAGTATACACACATTTACAGAACCATTGTAAGAAGGCACATTGAGGAAGTCAAATAAACAAACATTTATTAGGCTTTTACTATATTCCAGGCACTGTACTGGGTTACAAATTAAGGTTAAAAATAGCCCCTGCTCTCAAGGTAATAACAATCTAATGGGAGAGGGAACATGTCCTTAAGAAGAATTTACAAGTCTGACCTGCTAGCCTTTATATTCTTTATTTTTCTCTGGAAGAGTCTAGAAGACAATTAATAGTCAAAGCCACTTCACTGCTTGCTACTCTATCATATTGTTCCTGTTCTGAGCTATAGAGATAATGTTGCTCTCTCTCTCTCTCTCTCTTCCTTCCTTTCTTTCTAGTTTTCAACATTCTTTTCTGTAAGATTTTGAGTTCCAAATTTCTCTCCATCTCCCCCTCCACCCCAAGACAGTGTGTAATTTGATATAGGTTCTACATATATATTCATATTGAGCCTATTTTCACATTAGTCATGTTGTAAAGAAGAATTAGAACCAGTGGGAGAAACCACAAGAAAGAAGAAACAAAAGAAGAAAAGAAAGAAAAAAGAGAGAGAGCAAATACTATGCTTCAATCAGCATTCAGACTCCATAGTTCTTTTTCTGGATGTGAACAGCATTTTCCATCATGAGTCTTTTGAGGTTGTCTTGGATCTTTGCATTGCTGAGAAGAGATAAGTCTATCAAAAGTTAGACCTTTCACAATGTGGCTGTTACTGTGTACAATGTTTTCCTGGTTCTGCTCACTTCTTTCAGCATCAGTTCATGCAAGTCTTTCAGGTTTTTCTGAAGTCTGCCTGTTCATCATTTCTTATAGCATAATGGTATTCCATTACATTCATATGCCACAGCTTGTTCCCCAACTAATGGGCATCCCCTCAGTTTCCAATTCTTGGCCACCACAAAAAGAGTTACTCTACATGTTTTTGTACATGTGGGTCCTGTTCCCATTTGTATGATCTCTTTGGAATACAGCCCTAGAAATGGTATTGCTGGGTCAAAAGGTATGCACAGTTTTATAGCCCTTTGGGCATAGTTCCAAATTGCTCTCCAGAATGGTTGGATCAGTTCATAACTCTACCAACAATGGATTAGCGTTCCAATTTCCCCACATCTTCTCTAGCATTTATCATTTTCCCTTTTTGTAATGTTAGCCAATCTGAGAGGTGTAATGTGGTACCTTAGAGTTGTTTTGATTTACATTTCTCTAACCAATAGTGATTAAAAGCATTTTTTCATATGCTTATAGATATTTTTAATTTCTTCTTCTGAAAACTGCCTGTTCATATCCTTTGATCATTTATCAATTGGGGAATGACTTTTATTCTTATAAATTTGACTCAATGCTCTCTGTAGTTTAGAAATGAGGCTTTTATCAGAGATACTGGTTATAAAAATTCTTTCCCAGTTTTCTGCTTCCCTCCTAGTCTTGGTTGCATTAACTTTGTGCAAAAAATGTTCAATTTAATGTAATCAAAATTATTCATTTTGTATTTCATAATGTTCTCTTTCTCTTATATGTTCATAAATTCTTCTGTTCTCCATAAATCTGACAGATGAACTATTCCTTGCTCTCCCAGTTTGCTTATAATATCAGCCTTTATATCTAAATTGTGTACCTATTTTGACTTTATTTTGATAAACGGTGTAAGATGTTGGTCTATGCTTAGTTTCTATCATACTATTTTCCAGTTTTCCCAGTAGTTTTTGTCGAGTAGTGAGCTCTTATCCCAGAAGCTAGAGTCTTTGGGTTTATCAAAGAACAGATTACTATAGTCATTAACTACTGTGTCTTATGTACCTAACCTATTCCACTGATCCACAACTCTATTTCTTAGCCAGTACCAAATAGTTTTGATGACTGCTGCTTTATAATACAATTTAAGGTCTGGTATGACTAGGCCACCTTTCCTGGCTTTTCTTTTCATTAATTCCTTTGATATTCTGATCCTTTTGTTCTTCCAGATGAATTTTGTTATTATTTTTTCTAGCTCTATAAAATAATTTTTGGTCATTTGATTGACATGGTACTGAATATTTTCTTTCAATAAAAGCAGAAACTCTCTGGAATCTGCAGAGATTTTCCAGGTTTGCTTCCTTGGCTAGGCTCTGAGATGGTGTTACCAAAAACAGAAACCATGAGCTTGGCCTGGTATTTTGGTTGTCACATTATACAATGATGGTTCATTTATTTGTTTTAAAAAGACGGAGTGCAAAAGAACCAGTAAGGTGAGACACTTTATGTCAGAGTCATGTAACTCTGTGGAGGTTTCTTATTTGTATATGTCTTTGTTTGTTTATCTGTGGTCTCCTGACACAAAGGAAAATATACATATTTTTCCCCATAAAGGAACTCTCCATTTGAGACGGTCAATTGGGTTTTTAACTTTGAGACTTTTCAATGATGTTCTTTCCAAATAACATTTTCCTTATGCTTTGGAGAACTAGTAAAGTTTACAAATCATTCTTTATGGAACTTAATATCTATCTATTCATTTTATATGTAAAATATTTTGTTCATTATCTTATTTGATAATTATATTAATTGTGAATTCATAATTTAGACAATATTTAGTCTAACCTCTTATTATTAAATTATTATTATTTCTTAAAAATAAAAGAAAATTAATGCCTTGTGCATTGAAGTGATTAAAATCTCAGTGCTATCAGAGGACTGGAAGATTTTTTGTAGCTTCCGTATTTTCCTATTACATGACAATATCAAAATATAAGCAATCATAACCTATGTAAGATTACTGTTCACATCAGGCAACCATGGCTCATCAAGTTCCTTGGAATTCTATTACTGTCACAGTTAGCTCATTGGTTCTAGGATTTCCCCCATGTTTCAGGAAAGGAAAGTCATGGTACTGTAATAAGTGGAACATTCACCTGAGTTATGAATCCATCTTTGACCTACTGTGAAATCCTAAATATCTTGGATAAAATTTCTATGTGATGGGGTATTTCTGTTTACTGCAAACAAGAATATTTTCTGTACATCCAGCAGTTTTCCAAGATGTTTCTACGTAAGAGAATTAGATAAACATCTGAGGATATTGTGTCACAATGTATCACAGAATCAAAATAACCAACTTGAACAATGAATAGGAATTTTTATCTTATTATAGCAGAAACTATTACATGTAGGTTTTTTTTGGGGGGGGGAAAGAGGGCAAAAGAAAGTGTCATAGTTCATTCCCTTAGTCATGTATAGAATGCCCAAGAACACACACTTATATTGGTCTCCAAGACTGAAATGTTTACACTGTAAGATTGTGATGTCAAACGGAAATGGAAACAGGGGCCACTAATCCATACATAAGGATCCCAACAGGCCGCATATTGACTTAGTTTTACTATGTAATATTATCTGTTTCATTGTATTTTTATTTATTTAAGAAATACTTACCAGTTAACATTTTAATCTGTTTTAGAATCTCAGGAAGATTACAGGTTGCATGTAACATGAGGGCACATGAATTTAACACATTTACTTTAGGATATAGTGAAATGGGAGAGAGGTGTGGAAAAACCCAAAGAAAAGAAATACAATATCTAACTATACTCTTTTCCAACTTACTTGACTCTATTTAGTGATTAAAGTCTCAGATACTGGCAATCCTATGCTTACTTTGGTGGTTGTGAGGCCACTCGATGCCTGGGATACTTCAGGATAATAACAACCTCTGGTATAAAGAGAACTGCTGCCTCCAATCACCAGTTCATATCTTTTTTGTTGTTGTTGTTTTGCTTTTTGGAGGGCAATTGGGGTTAAGTGATTTGCCCAAGGTCACACGGCTAGTTTTTGTGTTAAGTGTCTGAGGCTGGATTTGAACTCAGGTCCTTCTGACTCCAGGACTGGTGCTCTATTCACTGAGCCACCTAGCCACCCCAACCAGTTCATACCTTTTGTAGGGAATAGCCACTAATCTTATTCTAAAAGTTTGGGGTCAGTGTGAATTTATTCAGTTACAATATTGACTGAAATTCCCAGCCACCTGCAAAATTCCACCGTCTTTCCTGTACTGCTATTTTTTTTAACAAATAATAATCAATCAACAATCATTTGTTAAACACTTGATATTCATAATAAAATAAAATATATTAAAACAATTATGAAGTGGACTATATACCTTCAGATCATCCTATACTTAGACAATTATTAGCTAGTCAACACACAACTTTCAAGCCCAGGATTTCCTAATAAAATTCTATGAAGAATTTCTCATTAATTTGTAAAGATCATACAAGATTTTTTTTTGATGAATACAACCATCTAATTAATTTTCTTCAAAGACTCTTTCATTATTGTCAAGTGAAGTATAAAACAAGGAGATCTATGCTTTTCAAAGATGTTTGTCTTTGTAATGTAAATCTTATGCAAGTTTTGAATGAAAAAGAAATTGCCTATAAGTTGTGATTTTCCCTAGAATCTAGAGGAATCCTTAATAAAAGGATTTGTTCTGTGAAATTTGGAATTAGTCAAAGGCCACACTTGAGAACTGAGAGGGTTACATGTGGACTCCAGGCCACAGGTTCCCCACCCCTACGCTAGACATTGCTTGCACGTGACATAGTGCTGAATTTATCAAATCCCAAAAGAATACAGAGACTCTCTAATATGGTCCACGTTCACTTGAAAAAAGATCCCTCTAGGAAAAAACTAAATGGTTGAAACAAGACTTTTTTAGGCTATTATGTGTAGCTAAACAGCTATTCCCATCAAATTTGTCTATTAGTACATTTTTTTAACACAAATGATACCAAAATACATCTTTTTAAATATAATTAGCATTGCTATATGGCTAAAAATTATAGAACAATTTAATTTTCATAGAATTAGCTTTTTAGCAGATCTAGTTGGCAGTGTAGAGTATGATAGGCACAATTGAAATGAAGCATATTTCCTTTGATGACCTAAGACCAAGAAGTAATATAAGTAATATCAGTGAGAAACTGATCAGAAAATGAGATGGATCATCCCTGTGGCAAAAGTAAAAAACAGCATGTGGAATGCCTATGTACTCTACAAGCATGTACAAAGTGTTGTTTTTTAAAGGGGCGGGGGGAGCTTATAGGAAGGAAGGCTTCTAGCATGTTGAGAGGAGCCTTTGCAGACGATTTATGGAAGAATAGTCAGATATTGCTCTCTACATATTATTCCTTATGTTATACCACGTCTGATTTTGATTATTTTGGCTTTATGGTTTTTAAATTATTTGCTAATAATTTTTCAATTCTATTACTCTTTTTTGAAAATAATCTCTTGATTTTATTTACCAATTAGTTTCAGTTAAAAAAATAATGTGGTAAACACAGAATAGAAGAAGTACAGGTACATAATGATTTCTATTAAAAAATTCTAAAGGTTTTAGTGGACTGGAAACTCTATAGGAATCAGTGTAACATCAATCAAACTCTTAACAAACATTTATTAAGCATTCACTGTATGTCAGGTGTCATGCTAGGTTGTGTCCTCTCCACCCCCATAGGTCTTCCAGGAAAAGAAATTCTCTGGCTAGTGGGCCACAGGTGCATCCTCTGATCAGAATTTGTGTCCATGCAGGAAATGTTACCATCTTGCTGTAGCCCTTGTGCTCCTGGTGCTGCTCCTGCTTAAGGTTACCTTTCTATATTGTTATATAGGCTACAAAATACAAAATTTGGTATCACCCACCACATGCACCTGATTTTTTAAACTGGGACTTGGTCCTTCCTGAGATTCTCTCAGATTTGGTCACTCCAGGGAACAGTTCAATTGGATATTTGCTGTACTTCTGTTTAAGTTTTTCTCTTCCGCCTGTAGTGATGCCTGTATTAAACATCCTGAATACTATGGATTAGACTTGATCAGCTGATTAGTTAAGACCCCAAAGCCATTTAAATGGTGGAAGGTTCTCTGTAAGATTTTAAAGGGGGGAGGTGGCTTATAAGAAAGAAGGCTTCTAGCATGTTGGGTGGATCCTTTACAAAGGATTTATGGAAGAACGTGTATAGAAGAATAACATAGGATGGGAAAACATGGATGAATTGCAATCTGAATTGATAGAAGAAATATCCATATCAATAAAATCTTAGATCCATTTAAATAGTCAGATATTGATCTCTACATATTATTCCCTATATTATCCCATGTCTAAAGGGGTAGAGTGGAGTAGCAAGAAAATCATAACCTCTATCCCAATTCAGCTTAGGTTAGTTTTTCCTTGCAATATATTGAGGAACTCCTTGTGACTTGGTTGGCTTAGGCATCCACTTTACTGACTAGATAGGGTCAAAAATAAACTAATGTAGCATAAACACCATAAAACCCTCCATAATTAGAGAACATGAGGGTCCAGAGGTGGTAGGATCACAAACTACACTATACCACATGGGGAAAGTGTACCAATGACTTACATATTCAATAAGTTTTCCAATTTACAGACTCTCAACATATTTACCTAGAAGAATTGAAACAATTTAGAATTCTACATCCTTGCTGAGTTAATATGTTTCCTAATGAAGTAGCGCTTAGCTGTTGGCTGAAGCATAAGACCTCACTTTCTAAAACTTTAAATTATACCATTTAAGATAAAATTTCAATAGGTATGCAGGTACTTTGACCTCAGAGTGATACTCTGAATTGAGGGTAACCAGTAGGCCTCAGATCCATTGGTGAGTTAGGGATATGTCCACCCCAAGCATTCTACTGGCATACTAGATGGTGTAGTGAATAGAGCATTGGCCAGGGAGTCAGGAGGACCTGAGCTTCAAATCTGGCCTTGAAACTTGACACTAGCTATGAGACCTTGGGCAAGTCACTTAATCCTAATTGCCCTGCCTTCCCCCTTCAAAAAAAAAAAAAAGAGAAGAGACTGGCAGACTGAGTAGATGAGAACAATTTGTTCCCATGCCCATGAAGATAGCTGAAGCCAGTGCTGAGGAGCACTTATAATTTGGTTAGATATTGAAGACGCTAAGGTTATCCCCTGCAGTCATTTTGACCTTTGCCTTCCCAGTGGAATAGAGAGTGAAGTTGATGACAGTACAGCTCTACTCACTTAAATCCAATTCACACTCAAGTCAAATCGTGAGCCTATGATGTCATTGGTCCTCTTTGAAAATGAAGGATGAATAACAACTGTAACAATATAGCCTGAATTGCAAGGCACTCGATCTTTGAAACCATCATTTAGGAGAGTAATGGTCATTTTAAAGTAGCTTTTTAAAAAACTCCCAGATCACCAGCAAAGACGCATGGTTTAATACCGCAGAAAGCTGGTTTGCTTAGAAGTTATGAGATGTCTTAAAGAGTCACAATTTTTCAGTGATAAAATTTCATGATAATAATAGTGACTAATAGCTGCATAGCATTTTAAGGGTTGAGAAGCACATTACATATATCTCATTTTATCCTTATAACAACCATTTAAGAGGGGTACTATTATTATCAGCCCCATTTTACAGAGAAGGAAGCTGAGACAGAGAGACATTGAGTGACATACCCAGTCACCCAGCTAGTATGTATCTAAGGCAGGATGGGATTTCAGTTCTTCCTCATGCTAAGGTTAGTATTCTGGACACCATGACACTTATTTGTCCAACTGTTGGTAGTTATGGTAATGTTATACTAGAACATATTTATTTATAATTTATTTATTTATAATTTATTTTTAAATTTGGTCTTGAACAGACGCCAAATGATAACATAACACATATTAACATAACACAATAAAACTATACATCAAACTGTAGGTCTCTACTATATATTCTTCTCTTTCAAATATACCAAAAATTTATCATGTAACTTTCAAAATTGTACTACTCATCTGTGATTCTTTATGTCCTCCATGCTTTTTCTCTTCTTCATTTTTAAAAACATACTTCAATTATTGTTTTTCTCTCTTTGTTTTTTATTTTAGTTATTTTTCATTGATCCATTCATTCCGTTTCTACCATGTATCCATTTATTTATTCACTTTCTCAAATTTATTCATCTATTCATTCATTTATCCATTCACTTATCAATTTACTTAGGCTCTCTCAACTTCTCTTCCTCCAAACAAAAATAAAAAAACCAAAGCAATTCATCCAGACTAGTTAAACAGTAATATTCACATTTGTGTCCATTAATAAGACTCAATCTATAAACCCTCTTTCTAAAGGAGTTTGATAATTAGCACTTGGTGACACTCAAAGTTCAAGGTGGTCATTAGGAGGTAGTATTGTGATGCTGTTAGGTAGTGTAGCCCACATCAGAAAAATTCTCTCTAGTAACTACTAACTGTATAGTGGAAAGAACACTGCTTCTGGAGTCAGAAGACCTGAGTTCAATTCCTATCTATGGTATTTATTTGTGTGTGACTTTCAGCAGATCATAAACTTCCTGGGGCCAGTTTCTTAATCTGTTATGAAGGGGCTGGACTAGATGGCCTCTGAAGTCCTTCCCAGGTCTTTATTTATGAGGAGTATTGAAAATAGTAGATTTTTGCTTTTTCTGAATAGCAAAACTACTAAAAATAAAATACATACTTAAAAAGAAAAGTGATCTATTCATAATACAGATTCACAGTTTCATGTACAATCTGCTTTTTTTTTGTTCTGCTTTATACACATGAAAATGTCATCTTCTTTGGTGTTAGTTAATTTAAGAACAAAAAAAGAGAAAAGAAAGCCCATTATGGATAACTATTAAATAGGAGGTGAATAGGCTATAAATGAGGGAGCAATGTTTCAGTTAATTGAAAGTCTGAACACAATTCTATACCTGCTATCTCACTAACATATTTCTTCTTTATGCTATTTGACATACTTGGGTTGCTTACCTACTCTTACCCTTCCCTTCATATATGAAGTCTTTAGGAAGGTCTTAATACTTTTTTATGTTATTAAAGCTTGGAAGTGAGGAAAATCATGAAACTGGTTAATTGTGAAAATCTTTAACTGAATTGTAGGCAAGTGGGTTACGGTGGTGGTCCATTATGTAGGTTTTGAATATCTGCACAAAAATATCTACCAAAAATGTTGTACTATGCAACTGGGAAAAAAGATATGCAGTCACTGGGGTATAGAAATCCCTCTTGCCTTCCTAGAAAGTTAGGGGGTAGTGGGGGAGGATAAAAGAGAGAACAAATTGGGAAAGGGGTATTCAGTAGGCTCACTATCTTGGGGTGGGGGTAGGGGAAAGATGGGGAGAAAATTTGTAACTCAAAATCTTGTGGAAATGAATGTTGAAGACTAAAAATAAATAAATTGAAAAAAAAAAGAAAAATATATTAAAATGTTGTGGTAGTATTATACCATAACATAAATAATACCTTATTTACTTTTGTTTGCCCTCACACACCAAATTAAATAGGTACCTCCATAAACATATATTAACAAAAGAAAACTGCACATGAAACTATAGTTCTCTTATATATAGGTTACTTCTCTTCCAAATATACAAGAAATTCATCACGTTACTGTCAACGATGTACTACTTGTCTGTGATTCTTTGTAGCCTTCTTGCTTTTCTCTTCTTTGAATTTTTTAGAAAAGATAATTCAATGACTCTTTCCCCCTTTGTTTTTTAAAATTTTATTTATTTATTCATTAATCCATTCATTCAGTTTCTGTCATTCATTCATTTATCCATTCTCTCACATTTATTTGTCTGTTTATTCCTTTATTTTTTACTTATGCTTTCTCTCATCTCGCCTTCCCCCAAACAAAAACAAAAATCAAAGAGTTCACCTAGTCTAGTTAAAATAAACAGTAGCCTGGCATTTGCATCCATTTTTTCTCCTATTTTGTTCAGATCTTTCCAATCCAGTCCTACTCTTCATTAGGCCCTGTTTGGAGTTTTCTTGGTAAAGATACTGGAAAACAGGGTTATGTAATTTGCCCAGTACAGCTAATAAGTTTCTGAGGTCAGATTTGAACTCAGGAAAAAGAATCTTCCTCATTCCAGGCCTGGCACTCTATCCACTGCACTACCTAGCTGCCCTTGTATCAAATAATATGACTCAATCTATGAGCCTTCTTTCTAGGGAGTTTGATAATTAGCCTTTCACCTCTCACTTCTACTGACTAGTTTCCTTGTGGTCTCTTTCTGTGCTTAAAAGCCATCCTGGGTTTTTAATAGGCTTTAGGATAATGGATATTGCAGAAACTCTCTCTGTAACTGACTTGCCCTCCCTTAACTTGAGCTAGAGAAAATCTCCTCTTCCTTTGGATTAACTTAAACCTCTTTCAGTCTTGAGCTAAAATTATGATAAATGACCATCTTTTTTTTTTAAAAGAGCAATGTCAAATAGCATAGAAGCATAGATAAACATTTCTTTTTTTTTTTTAGAAGGGGACAGGCATGGTAATTGGGGTTAAGTGACTTGCCCAAGTGTCTGAGGCCAGATTTGAACTCAAAAAGATGAGCCTTCCTGAATCCAGGCCTAGCATTCTATCTACTCCACCACCTAGTTGACCACATATATATATATATGAATATACATGTGCATTTATATGTATATAAATGTGTGCATGTATATCTGTGTATGCTTACTTATATATATGTATGTCTCTCTAACATATATTGGATCAAAATAGCCACCAGTTTATACTGAAAAAAATGTGTGGTGAAAATTAGTAGAACGATTACAGAGGAAAAGCTAGATGAGGTGGGAAGGTTGAGTGTGGCTGATAATAAGCATTGTGTTTGATCTGGGATAAATGGGAGTACAAGATTTAGAATCAGAGGACCCAGGTTCTAATTCTGGATCTTTTACCTGCTTGCTCCCTTTGCAGCACCTCAGCTCCAAATCAAGGGGGTTGGCTAAAATGCTCTCTTGAGTTCCTTTCAGCTTTACATCCTATAATTCTTTGTGTTGTATTTGTGGCATATGGACAAACTTATGAGTGTCTGTGTCAGTTTACTCTTGGGTGGTGTTGTAGCCCCCATACATGGTTCACTAAAATTAATAATGAGAGCTGTTAGCAAGTCCACAGCTGCCTATCCAAATTATCCAGATGAGTTTACCCCCAATTTGTCATTCTCAGACCAAAGTGACCATTGGGGGGTATAGATGATCTTGACTCAGACTGGCACTCAACTCATTAATAAAGAAGATGGCACATGGAAGAATAGATTGTTTTTGCCTTCCTTGTCATCAGAGGGCAGGACTGTGTGCAATGGGCAGAAACTATAAAGAGCCAGATTTCAGTGTAATGTAAAAAAATCTTCAAACTTTAGCCAACAGCTGAAAGCTCATTTGCATAAGACTTTTTATTGGTAGAAATAGATTATTCAATGCTGTGTCTGAGTGAGGGGTAGAGTTGGCTAGAACTGAAGGAATTGTGGGAATTGAGCGGACTACGTTGATTTCATCTTAGGACAATTCTGGAAGTAGCTCAATTCCCTTTCAATTTAATTACGGGTCTAGTCTAATTTCTGTGTAGTGAGAAAACTTTATTCAGTTATGGGAATTGTGAGAAAACTTTAATGTATTATTTGAACCTTTCCCTGCATGGCTTGGAAGCTGGATAACTTCTACTTGTTGCTTAGAGATGCTTAAATAAGGACCCAGGTTATGCTGGTTAGAATACAGACACCTGGGGGAGTGGTACATCTCATTTTCTGATTCAGGGAATTGCTCTAGTTTGATCTCCCCCCCATACTCTTGAAACTCACTCATTCCCCTCCCAACTCAGAAAGCCCCTAATGTGTCCTCCAATCAGAAATCAGATCTCCAAATTACACATTCTGTTCTCTGTTCTGCTTATTGTTATCTGTTGCAGTGAAGGGTCTATTCAAAAAGACCAGTACTTCTGGTGTGAGGGCTTGCTTTCTACCTTTTGCCTGATTTACCCAATTCTTACCTGTAGCTCTAAGAAGCTATAGCATGTACAGCAGTCACACCCTGATAGACCATTTGAGCAGATGGATTAAAACAGGTTGAAGGTAACCAAGGGATCTCAAATGTTTCAGTGAGTTAGGAGGGTGTCTACCCTAAGCATGTGAAGACTTATCCCAGTGGAATGGCTAGATGAAAACAACTTGTTCCAATGGCTATGAGGGTGGCTGCAGCAGGAACTGTGGAACACTTAGAGCCTGCTCAGACATTGAAGACACCAAGGTCATCCACTGCATCTCTGGTCATCACCAGTTTTCTTGACTTTTGTCTTGCCACTGGACTTTGATGGCTCTGCAGACTAAATTCAGTCTATGCATGAATCAAAAAGCATCACCCATACCATTTTACCATTTTACCTACCTCAAAGCCCTGTGGGACTTTGGCATAATTTTGCAATCAAAACAAATCTAGTCAATAAGATGTGTACCAAAAGAAGTGAACATCAGACTCATGACAATGTGATTGCCACTTACAGGAAAGCTCTATACTATCATCATCATGATATGACTATCTCACCATTGCAAACTCTGATGAAGTAAATTTTTTTTATGAATACCTGGAGATCCTTATCATCAATGTGCCAAAAAAGGATAAGCTTGTAATTCTGTGAGACTTTATTGCAAGAGTAGGCACAAACTACCAGACATGGCAGGGAGTCCTTGGGAAGAATGACGTCAGAAACAGTAATGGCAATGGTTACTTACTAGTGAAGACTTGTGTATCTCAGGACCTCATCACCAATAGTATCTTCTATTTGCCTAAACACAATAAAACTTCATGGATGCGCCCTTGCAGCAAACATTGACATTTAACAGACAATGTCATTGTAAAGAGAAGAGACAGATAGTATGTGAGAGTTACAAAGGTATTGTGACACAGAGTGCTGGACTGATCATAGACTTATCTTCTCCAAGCTAAACATTCACATTCAACAGATCAGAGCATTTCTCCAAGTGGGACAATTTCATAGGTATCTTGGAGGGTGAGCAGTTTCACAGTTGGCAACAGTGAAACAGAAAAGGAGTGGGCAGCTTTTAGAAATTTGGTGTACAGCATTGTATTTATTCATCTGGGTCAGAACACTTGCAAACATCAAGAATGATTTAATGAAAATAATGGGGAAATTCAGAAGCAGATAAACCAAAAACAAGAACTCCACAGAGTTTACCAGCAGGATAGTTCATCCATCTCTAAGAAGGTAGCATCAAAAGTAAACTGCTAGTGAAACTTAGAGAGATGCAGGATTCTTAGTTTAGTAAGAAGGCAGATGAAATTCCATTTTATGCTGATAGTAACAATCCACAGTGCTTTTATGATCCCCTGAAGGCTATTTATGGGCCAAAGACCTATGGTACATCTCAACTACTCAGTACTAATGGAACCACTTTGATTGAGTGATAAGGACACAATCCTGGAGAGATGAGCTGAACACTTCCATAGTGTTCTCAGCAGACCATCATCAATCAATGCTGAAGCCATTGACTATATACTTCAGGTTGAATTCAATACCCCTCTAGTCAAACTTTCAATTGAAGAAAATATTTTGAATGCCATTAGGCTCCTCTCCTGTGACAAAGTACCTGGTGCTGTTTCTATTCTAGCTGAGATTTACAAGTGGCAGGGAGGGGCATGCTCATTTAAAAGCTGACTCAAATCTTCTGGGTCATATGGCAAGAGAAAGTTATCTCCAAGAAGTTCAAAGGTGTCTCATTTTCCATATGTATAAAGGTAAAGGAAATAGATTGTCCTGTGACAATCACAGGGGTTCTTTCTCTTTGTCACTGTTGGCAAGATTATTGCCAAAGTCCTCCTGAACAGGCTGATCCTTCACCTGGAAGGTGGTCATTTGCCTGAGATCCAGTGTGGCTTCAGAAAGGGCCAAGGAACTATAGATACAGTGTTTGCAACCTGACAACTCCAGGCGAAATGCCTTGAGCAGAACAGAAGTCTGTGCATAATGTTCAGCAATTCGACCAAGGCTTTAGATACTGTCAGTCATGAGGGTCTGTGGAAAATTATGGCAAAATTTGGTTGCCTAGAGATGTTCATCAGTATTGTACAATGGTTTTATCTTGGCATGCTTGTATGGGTTCTGGATGATGGATGATGCTCTTGCACTTTCCCAGTCACCAATGGAGTGAAGCAAGGCTGTGTGCTTGTTTCCATGCTTTTTCGGCATGATGTTTTCAGCCATGTTGTCAAACACCTTCAATGAAGATGAACACAGCATCAAGATCAGCTACCTCAGTGATGGTAAATTATTTAACTTGAAAATGTGATCAGTCAAGACTAAAGCAGAGGGAAAGCTGGTGCATGATTTTTTTTTGTTTGCAGATGATTGTGCACTCAATGTAACCTCTGAGGCTGAGAGGAAACAAAGTATGGATTGATCCTATGCTACTTGTGCTGATTTTGGCCTAACAGTTAACACCAACAAAAACAGAGGTTCTCCACCAGACAGCACCACACCATGCATCCATGGAACTTTCAGTTACATCGAATGGAGAAATTTTGAATGTTGTGGATAAGTTCATTTACCTTGACAGTGTGCTTTACAGGGATGTACACATAGATGATGAGGCTGATGCACACATTGCCAGAGCCAGCTCAGTGTTTGGCAGGGAAGCTCTAAAGGAAAATGTGGGAGAAAAGAGGTATTAGATTGCCTTCCTAATTGAAAGGCTATAGAACCATTGTGGCAACCTCATGGTTTGTATGCCTATGAAACCTGCACCATGCCAGGAAACTCAATTGCTCCAATTTGAACTGTTTTAGGAAGATTCTGAAGATCACCTGGCAAGATAAAGTACCAAACACTGAGGTCCTTTCTTGAGTTAAACTGCCAAGCATTCAAACTACTGCAGAAACTCAGATGAGCTGGTCATATCGTTTGATTATCAAATGTCTAAAAAACTATTGTACAGAGAAATCACAGAAGGGAAGCACTCACTTGGATGTCAAAGAAGCAATACAAGGACATTCTCAACTTCTTTCTGAAGAACTTTGGAATAGATTGTGTGATATGAGAGACACTGGCAAAGGACCACTTAACATGACCTGCTCACAGCACACCATAGCACTGTGCTCTATGAGTGAAGTAGAATTGCACTAGCTCAAAAGAAATGCGAGTCGTACAAATTTAGAGACATCTCCATTCCAAATATTCATGTGGATTATTTGTGCCTTTCCTGAAGAAGATCCTTCTGAGCTCATATTGATCCGATTAGCCACAGTAAGACACACTATGTCTTGGCTCCAACATAATCATGATCATTTTGGCCCTCTGTGAGAACTAAGGACAACAACCAACCAGCTACCATCTTTCAACTTTTAAAAATCTGTCTCCTCCTGTATTAGGGATTCAGTGCCAAAATTTAGGAGGCCTGAGCCTGATTTGTTATGCAATTGGCATCCACTGATTTAAAGATGTGCAGAAACTTGAAACTTTGTTTCCTCAGTTATTTCATCCCCACAACAATTTGGACAAGGTAGAAGCAGGACTGAAACGTGCATCCTCCCCCCACCACAAGTTCATAGACTTTAAAAAACAAAAGCAACTCCCTTGAGTATTCTGGTTGATTCTTCACTGAGGGCCTTTTTCATGGAAGACTGCTCCCCCAAGGGCAAAATTCCCTCAATTTCAAATTCTTCCAAACTAAGGTAAGGTTTACCCCAACACTGCTGGAGATGGTTTATGCCTACCCTGAAGGTTGGAGAAGGGTTACTCAATTTATAGAAATCTTGAGGTTAGTTTTATCCTCACTTTGAAAGGGCAAGGTTACTCCCTTTAAGGCAATGATGAGTTTGGGTAATAGTCAAATGCTGATGGACTCTCCCTTGGATAAATTTTCCTTTGGCATGAGACCAGGGGAAGAGCATGTTGTTGAATTGATACCCTCTTAGGGAAATTCTAACTGACATGGAACTTCCCATACAGATGTGGAGGGGATTAGAAGATGGAGCTCTCAAGTTATGCTAAAATACATAAAAAATCCAAATGGGTCTCAAAATTGGCCTGAAGAAGGGACTTTTAATTACAACAAATTAAAGACTTTGACTTTCAGTAGGAGTTAAGGAGGCTATGTGTTTGTTGTATTGTTTTGTCCATGTTTTTGTTTCTTTGTCAAATGCTTAGAAAAATCTTTGTCTTGTGTCATATTTAGTGTTGTTAGTAGATTCTGCTATCTTACAATATGTCTAAGGGGAAAATACAGACTGCCAGAGAGATTACTGAAAAGCTATAGCCAAAAAGTTTAGTGTGCTGAGGAAGACTAATGAAGTTTTATACTTGAAGCAGTACTACTAGCTTTCTGTAATCTAATGCCAAACATTCTATCCCAGTAAGTAGGACTAACTCATGCTTTAGACTTTCACTAAGAGATTAGGTTAAAAAGAAAAAAAAACCTGCAAGATACTTTCTCTCAGTCATTTCAGCCATTGTCACATTGGGTTTACAGAAATGAAGTTAGGTGGATGAATTAGAGATTCCAAATTATACTGACCACTAAAAATGGTTTAATAGATTTGGGGGTTTGAAGATTAAGGAGACTGGAGATAAATCATTTAACATTGCTGGGGAGAATTTCTGGGACTTCGAGTAATTTCAGGAACTCACTTCCTTTTGTCCTATTTGATATGGCATTTAGTAGAAGCTTAACATATACTGAAATATCTTAGTGAATTTTGGGGTACCACTCTGTAGAATTTATTTTAAGGAAAAATAAAAGTTAAATTTTGTGAAAGTTTTAGGGGTAAATAACACCAAAATAATTTTTTTCCCCTTGATGCTTGATATACCTATTGTTTTAGTGTAATGAAGACAGAGCTAGTTTGAAAGTAATCCCAGAGTGAAGAAACAAAATTAGGTCTATTGTTTGCATTTTTAATTTATTTGCAACTGAAATAACTGCCTCTTGCTAACCTTTTCTTAACTATTAAAAGAGAAAAGTTTGTTTAAGTCATATAGTTACTTAAAAATAAGTAAATTTAATTAAAAATGAAGACAATAATTTAAATGGAAGAGGAGTCTGTCAGAATGTGAACAGAAACTAGAAATGTCTTTTGGGACGACTGAAGTAGAACTTTCAAAGCATTATATAACAGAATTAATTGTTATGGTAAACTAGAAGCAAGGTCATCAA
Source organism: Pseudochirops cupreus (assembly GCA_028627135.1). NCBI lineage: Eukaryota > Metazoa > Chordata > Mammalia > Diprotodontia > Pseudocheiridae > Pseudochirops > Pseudochirops cupreus. Next base: position 319,093,749 of record CM053582.1, on the reverse strand, counting down.
AGAAAATTAGAAAGAGACCATTAGTTTGTAAGCGGTTGAAAACCCCAAAAGGCAACAGAATTGCAATTAATTGGGGTTGTGTAAAATTTTGTGAAAATTACACAGGAGAAATTCTATGGAATAAAGATTAGTTATTTAGATAGTTTGGGATATAATTACAAAATATAGTACTCTGCTCCTGAAAACCATTCCTGTGTGTATTCTCCAGTCTTCAAATCTCCTGAGCCCCATGGCAAGGGTATAAGAATGCAAGGCTGCCACATGAAATCTCTCCCTTTCACCTGTGGTTAAAACTGAAAAGTGTTGGGGGGAGTGTGGGACCAGGTTTAGGAATATGAAAGGAATTTATTTTGGCTCTTTGGGTGATTTTTAAAAGAAAATGAATAAAAGTTTATGGAAAGATGAAAGTACTACTACAGACAATGAGTTTTTGATTTTGTCATTGTCAATCCAGAATTAATTTGATTGAGATTTTTCCTGTAACTGAATTATGATATGGTGAAATGTGTTCTCCTATTAATTGTGACATAAAATGCAAAAAAAAAGTGCTGGATTACAATTTTAATCTCTATTTATGGACAAATGATAATATAGGGATGATATCCTCTTGAGGAGGGGAATTACATGAAATAATAAGGACATAATGTAAAAATTTTTTAATTAAATGAAGTAGAAAATTTTGAGAAAGCAACAGAATTAGACTTTTTTCCATAGGATATATACATATGTATATAATTGGATGCCAAATGTTTCTAATGGGAAATTCAGGTTTTGATTATGTTTTAGAAATAAATTTTCAAAATTGGATTAAGGACTTTACATATAAAATTGCATTGATAATTGTAAAGTAAGTGAAATTATTTTACCATTTTAAAGTATCTCTCTGATAATTTTTTTTTTGCCTTTTTTGGAGGGGGGAAGGCAGGACATTTGGGGTTAAGTGACTTGCCCAAGGTCACACAACTAGTAAGTGTTAAGTGTCTGAGTCCGAATTTGAACTCAGGTCCCCCTCACTCCAGGACTGGTTCTCTATTTACTGTGCTACCTATCTGATAATTTTAAAAGACCGAACAGTTCATTTTACAAGTAAGACCCTTATGAATATTTTTTGATTCTTACATGAGGTACAGGTTTTAGATAAAGACAAAAACAGCAAATGGTATGTAAAAACTGAAATTCTCAAATGAATTATGGGTTCATAATCTGATGTTCTTCTTATTGCTCTGTTGTTAATAAGATCAAAATCACAACGTTTGAGCTGCTTTTCACCACATAAACTAGTTATTGGAAAATCAAGTTTAAGAGGTTGTACTAAATTATATTGCTTTGTTACTAGCAAATTCTAGCAGAATTATCTAGGAATCTCTGTAAATGATTTTGAACCGGAGAAGCAGAGATTCCTTCAGAGCTGCCTTGAGAATTAGGCCTAATCCAGAATATTCAAGGGAAGATATTTCCAAGGCTTGGATGACTACATCGGACATTTGAAACTCAAGATAAAATGTGTTAATTAAATGGACATTGGGAGTGTGTTATTAGGCTACAAGAAGACTTGATGTTATTTAATATCGATGATCATCATTGTATTGCTTTGATCTTTGGTTTCATGGTGTTTGCGTTTGCAGAATTTTCTTGGTTATTTTACTGATGTGTAAATCTCTCTCCAAATTAGTCCATTGTGAACCCACTAAGTAGTTTGATCTGTAGTCTGGCTTACAAATGCATGAATAACCTTATAGATCTGGCTTATAGATAAATGATCCATGAGAGAAACAGATTGACCTCTCCCCCATGAATCAAAAGTAAGAAATGAGGGAATTGTGGGAATTGAGTGAAGCACACTGACTCAACTTGTGACTCAATTTTGAAGCTAGTTCAGTTCCCTTTCTATTCAATTAGGGCTCTAGTCCCATTTCTGTCTAGTGAGAAAACTTTAGTGCATTGTTTGAACCTTGCCCTGCATGGTTTGGAAGCTGGACTACCACTACCTGTTGCTTAGAGACCCTTAACCTAGGACCTAGGTTATGCTAATCAAAAACTCATTTGGATCGGAAGACTGATGCAAGGAGTTTTCTCACAATTATACATTTCAAGCAACACATATGTTTTATCTGAAAACTGTCCCCATACTGGTCAACCAGTTATTGTTTCTGTGTTCCTTTGATTGAATACAGACACTTGGGGGGAGTGGGACACCTCTTTTTCTGATTTCAGGAAATTGTACTTGTTTACTCCTTCTCCCTAACTCTTGAAATTTATTCATCTCCTTCCCAACTCTGAAAGTTCCTAATCTTGCCCCCAATTAGAAACCGGATCCCCTAATTATACATCCTGTTTTGTATCCTGTTTATTAGTATCTTTTAATGCATAAAAATCTGTCCTTCCTCCCACTTGCCATCCTGGATTCTAAGTCCAGTGCCAAAGCTGAGGAGGCCTGGTCCTGAAATGTTATACAATTGGAATGCATTGCTTAATAGATGGATATGATTGGAAACTCGAATCTGTGTTTATCAGTTATTTATTTCATCTTTTACTCATCACAGAATTTGGAAGAGACATCTTGGCCTTCTCATTATATCTGGAGTAACTTTCCCCCAAATGCTAAGTAAACAAAGACCACATATAGAGAATGAATAATGTCTCTAAGCTGATAACAAACAGAAATCAGAAAAGTTATACAAATGAGAATATTGTATACCATACAAAAAATGGAGTGAATGAATTCTTCCTGTGGGAATGAGATATCTCAGGTTAGCCAGGAGAGAATGTTCTAAATCTCACCCAGGAAAAATTCTCCAAAATCTTTAGTATGGCGAACTAGAAATAGGGGTATTTGAGGTGCTGACTACTCTACATGGCAGCAATTTCCAGAGTCTTTTCTTACCTTCAAGTATTTCTTGATGAAGAGAATCCTGCTTTCCTTCTTGAAGCTGGAAGCCCAAAGACCAAGGTATCTCTTCTAAGCTGTTGTCAACTCAAGCACTGAGTATTGAAAAACCAACCTCCACTGTGAGGAGAATCTTGTGCAAATAGCTTTGAGCCCTTGGTTATAAGAACAAATGAAGCTATGCAAAAAATAAATAAATAAAATTAATTTTTTAAAACTTTAAAAAAGGAATAGGTTACCTTGAAATTTTGTATTTCCATTGACTGGAAGTCTCCAAACAGAAAATTGAGGTGCAGCCTACCTACTTGTTTAGGATGCTATAGAGACAATTTTCAGTCAGATACAGGTTGAACTAGATTGCATCTGAGGTCCTTCCAACTTTGAGAATCTGAGATTCTATAAACTGTCTATAACACTCTTGGGTTTGTGTCTATTTTTGATTAAAAGAGGGTATAAGATATGTTTATTATATTTTGGAAATAATCAAATCCCTCTCTGCTACTCTTTGTTTTCTGTTCTTTTGATCACTTTTATGAAAATGAAATTGTTTACTCATGGTTCTAGATTTACTTAAGATGTAAGGAACCTGGTGTCCCTCCTAGCTCTTCCCATCTTCTCCCCTAGCTTGTCATCATAGAGAAAGCTAGCATGGTATAATGGAAAGAACAGTGTATTTTCATTCAGGAGAACTAGACCTGATACTAATTTTTGACCTTATAGAAGTCCCCTCAACTGTCTCAGCCTTAGTTCCTTAATTTTTTAAACAAGGATAGTGATATTTGCACTGTGCAGCTCTCAGGATTGTTCTGAGAGAAGCATTTTTACAAATCTTATAGCGATATAGATGACTAAGCTATTGCTAATTTTCTTTGAAATGTAACACACTGCAGACTTAAAAAAATCACAATTAAACCATTTTAACTAGTTACATGCTCAGCAGTAGATGTGTTTTCTTCACCAGTTCTGAGAACTAGTTGATTTACAATCATGGAAGATAATTAGTAAAATAACGGTCTTTTGTTTCTTCAATGCTTAGGAACCATCAGCAAAGAAAGCATGAAATATACAAACAACAGCAGAAAAAAATCAAGTATGAAATTGTAAACTGCATTATTTAAATATTTTGAAAATACATCCATTAATTCCCATAAGATTACTCTGACTCTGGTTGACAAACATACTCTAAGATTGTTTTCTACTATGTGTTTTTAATTATTTCTTGCCATGATTGTTGTTTTTAAATTGTCAGGGCATATATTATTGTTCTAATTCTGCTTTTCTCACTATATCATTTCATCATATTTCTTGGCATTCCCATATTTCTTTGCATTATTCATCTGGTCATTTCCTTTGGCATGATAATATACCACTTTGGGCTTATCCCACTATTTTTCAGTCATTCCTCAGTCTCTTAACATATAAGTTGTTTCTAGTTTTTTTGTCATTATGACTAAAATTGTTAAAGAAAATTCTGTTATTTACTGAAGCACAATTTCATACCCCCATTTGCTCTTTCACTTGACCATTATAATTGTAGCATCAGTTAGAGCCATAACTAGGGTAGGGCAATGGGACTGATACAGTGTGGAAATTTTTAAGGTTGTTGAAAATAATGTCTAAGAAATGCATTCCTTTTACCCTCCCCAACCTCATTCCTTACTCTTTTCCCAATGGTTGGAGAAATAACATATATTTTGGCTGCCTCCTCCCTGGGTCACATTCTCTATTTCTTCCTCATCCCTGTGATGGCACTGGGTTTGGGAGTAGGGGTAGCAACCTAAACACAAGGGTGCTTACTCACCCTTTAACTGGTTAGAAATCCCATGGTCAGTGTAAGTGATATTTCAGCAATTCCTTTGGAATCAGTGTTTCTAATCATACCATCCATAATATTCATGGGCCCCTTTAAGAAACAGCTAAATACCATGTTCAAATGGTTTAAGACCATTCTGGATGAGAAATGGTTTAAAAATTTGCCCAAAGTTATGTAAATAGTAAGGCTGAATTAGGATTTGAATCCAGGTTCACTGACTCCAAATAGAATTTTCCATCATACCATACTACCTCTCATTCAGAGCGCTGTGAAAACTGATTATAGCTTTCATGGGATTTTCAATGAAGTGATTTCTCATGGTCACATGGATATCAGATCTAAGATAAACTTCTAGGTCTTCTGACTCCAAATCCAGAAAGTTCTTAATCAAAACATCAATGCAATTTATGGAGGCCAAGAAAATGTGTCATCTGATCAGAATTTCAGATTAAAACCTACCTGGGTTTCATTTTAAGTTTTGCTCTATAAATCCTTGGTTTTCTATTCTAAAGCCTTGTGAGTCATCTAGCTTCCCCTCTGTCTCCCAAGCAAGTTTTTCTCAAAAAACTATAGTGTACTTATTATTGGTATCTCATTGCAAACAGTTCATGGCTTTGTTTTAATTATTTCAGTGTCAGCACTGATGTTCATTTTATCTCCTGGATTATGAGTTAGCAATAACTTGGAAAATAATAACCTGTGAACATTTTCCATAGATTAATTTTTGTTTTACCTTTTGAAATATTAAATATTCATCTTAAGCCTCCACACGGTTTTCTGATCATTTCATAAGACTACATTACATTTAATTATCTCTCACATTTTCTGCCATGTCTGTCAGTTTTTCCTCAAGGCTAGTTTAAAACAAAACAAAATAAACTAATATCGGAAGCACTGGAAAAATTTCCCCATATATCACGTGGCAATGCAAACTCAGAGACTTGATTCGACAATGAACCTGAGAATTTCAAAATTGGTTGGGGATAATGACTTGAAGGTAGATGGCAAGGGAAAGCAGATTCTAGAAACTATTCCAAGGGAAAGGCAATGGCAAAGCAGTCTCATTGGAATTATAAACAGGATGTGAATCATTGTACATTTTTACCATCCCTGTTTAAACAATAATAAATTGCAGACTTTCTAGGTAATCGTTTACTATAGTCTTTCCATTGTTTACATTAAATTTCAAGGAAGCGATCTAATTTACTTCTATGTTATGTCTATTCAATGTCAAGAAGAGTGTCATAATGGTTATGTGAATTACCTCTTGTAGTTAGTTTCCATCCTAAATGGTTTATTGTCAACATTTTTGTTTCTTCAATACATTTTCACAACAGAAAAATAAATCATTTCCCCTTTTTTTCTTTCTGCATATTATTTATACTTTTTTGGCATATAAGACAAAATGAATTAGCAATCCTAACATGAGGAGGCAAAGTTAATCTCCTAGGCATCACTGAGACCTATAGAAATAATATTTGGCACTAGAAAGATATACCTTGTCCAGAAATATTAGAATAGGTGGAGTGGTGGTGAAGTAAAAGATGTTATGTTAAGATGATATTCTTATATGAAGAAACACAAGAATAAAAAGAGGGAAATATGGTGTTAAAGCATTGGGAAAGATTGATGGAAATAGAAGCACAAGTCACGCTGCCTTTAGATTACTACAAAGCACCTGGACAGAAAGAGACAAGGAATTCAGAAATCCCAGTTCACACATTAGGCAAAAAGTCATAGTCTAATTGTAATGTGGCACTCTAGTTATCCTGGAACTTATCTAGATCAGAATAACTAATAATTTCTTGACTTGTTTATTTGTAACTTCACACTTTATAATAAATTCAAGGAACCACTGAGAGCAACTTTGATTCTTCACTTGATTCTCATCATCAAGGAGGATCTAGTAACAGGAATAGATTTCTATAGATGGCAACCTTGGAGGGAAGTAACACCTTGATGTTAGAATTGGAGAAAAATAAGAAAGGTTTACCATAATCTGTATACATTACTATTTTTAGAGACATTTCAAATGGGTAGGAGAAAGGATAAAGTGAATCCCTTGGATAAAAATTTGACAAGGAAGGTCAGCCTGGAAGGAATGAGAAAATCTTGTGAAATTCCAAAGACAAACAGTATTGCTGAAGAGAAAACCAAATTGACTAACAAGACTGATGTGGTTGCACATCATCTGAGTTCTTAACACAACTAATTTTTTTTAAAGAGACAGAATATAAAAGCAAGGGTAAGGTATAGAAGATGAAACAAAAGTCTGGCACAGTATTATTGTAGCTTGGGAATGGCCAGGTGATCCACTTATCCTGGTAGTATGACCTCTGGTGAGACATTTCCCTAAAGCTATGGTTCCTGCACCACCTTTTTCTTTTTCGGGCCAGCCTTTTAACTTAACTTCTACCCACTTTGACAGGTATGGGGTATTTTCTTAAAGCAGGGGGCTGGTCATGGCCGTGATCACACTGGTTGTTGATTGTTGTCCTTCATTCATGAAGGACCAAAAATGACATCACTACGCTGGAGTCAAGTTACAATGCATCTAACTGTGGCTGATCAGGCCAATATGAGCTCAGAAGGCTCTACCACATGTTGGGCACAATTAGTCCATGTGAAAATTTTTGTGGATTCTCTAAATTTGTGCATCTCATGTTTCTACTAAGCTGCTTCAATTCTGCTTTGCTCATAGAGTATGGCACCTTCTCTGATGTAGGCACGCCATGTTGGGTGATCTTGTGCCAGGGTCTCCCATGTCACACAATCAATTCCAAAGTTCTTAGGAGAGACCTTGAGAGTGTCTTTGTATCTCTTCTTCTGACCACAATGTGAATGCTTGTCCTACGTGACTTCTCCATGAAACAGTCTTTTTCACAAGCATACATTTGGCATTTGAACAACATGGACAGTCCATTATAGTTGCACTCTCTGCATTAGAGTTTGAATGCTTGGCCTTTTAGTGTGAGTAAGGAGCTCAGTGTGGTACCTTATGCTTCCAATTGATCTTCTGAATCTTCCTAAAACAATTCAAATGGAAGTGATTCAATTTCCTGGCATGGCATTGTTATGCTGTCGAGGCATTCAGCAGTGAGGTTAGCATAACAGCTCTGTAGATCTTCAGTGGATGGTCAGTCTAATACTACTTCTGTCCCGCACTCTCCTCTAGAGCCTCCTAAATACTGACCTAACTCTGGCAACGTGTACATCAAACTCATTATCAATGTGTATGTTGCTAGGAAGTATACTGCCAGAGTAAATGAATTTATCCAGAGAATACAAAACTTCTCCATTTGTTGTAACTGATGACTCCATATACAGATGATGTGATGCTGGCTGATGGAGCACCTGTGTTTTCTTGGTGTTAATTATTAGGTCAAAATTAGCACAAGCAGCAGAGGATCCATACTTTCTTGCATCTCAGCTTCAGAGGCTGCATTGAATGTACAATCATCCACAAACAGAAAATCATGCACCAACACTCCCTCCACTTTGGTCTTGGCTTGTAGCCTTTTCAAGTTGAATAATTTACCATCAGTGAAGTAGCTGACCTTGATGCCATGTTCATGCTCAATGAAGTTGTTTGACAACAAGGTTGGAAATGTCATGCTAAAAAATATGGGAATAACCTAGTTTCATTCCACTGGGGACTGGGAAAGTGTAAGAACATCATCCATCACCCAGAGTCTGCATGTCATCATTAAACTGTTATACAACACTGTTGAACTTCTTTGGGCAACCATATTTTGACATAATTTTCTATAAGCCCTTATGACTGAAAGTATCAAACACCTTTGTCATATCTACAAATGTAAACAGACCTCCATTCTTCTCCTGGCATTTCTCCTGGAGCTGTCAGGCAGCAACACCATCTCAATAGTTCCTCAGCCTTTTTTTGAAGCCACGCTGGTTCTCATGTAGATGACCATCTTCTAGGTGAAGGATGAGCCTATTAAGGAGGATTCTGGCAAGAATCTTGGCAGCAATGACTGAGGGAGAGACCCCTCCACCTTCACCTCCCTGTGATTGTTACAGGACAATCTATTTCCTTTACATAGGTGGAAAAAGGAGGCATCCTTGAACTCCTAGGGGATGATCTCCTCCTGCCATATAAACTGGAAAATTTGAGTCAGCTTTTAAATGATCAGTAGATTCTCCACCTTGTAAATCTCACTTGGAATAACATCAGCATCAGGTGCTTTGTCACATGAAAGGAGACAAATGGCATTCAAAACTTCTTCAGTTGGGGGGGCAGCTAGGGGGTGCAATGAATAGAGTACTAGCCCTGGAGTCAGGAGGACCTGAGTTCAAATCCAGCCTCAGACACTTAACACTTCCTAACCATGTGACCTTGGCCAAGTCACTTAACCCCAACTACCCTGTCTTCCCCTCTCCAAAAAGCAAAAAAAATAGAAAATAAATAAATAAAAACTTCAGTTGGAACTTCATCTAGGGATGGATTATCTCTCCAGGATCATGTCCTTATCACTAATCACTGTGGCTCTATCAGCTCTAAGTAGTTGAGATGTACCGTATGTCTTTGGTCCATAAAAAGCCTTCAGGGCATCATAAAAATACTCTGGATTGCTACTATCAGCATAAAACTAAATTTCATCTGCCTTCTTACTAAACCAAGAATCCTGCATCTCTCTAAGTTTCGTTTGTACTTTACTTTTGATGGAATTAAATGTTGCCTTCTTAGAGATGGATGAACTGTTCTGCTGGTAAACTCTGTGGAGTTCTTATTTTTCATTAAGCAACTTCTGAATTTCTCCATCATTTTTGTTAAATCAATCTTGATGTTTGCAAGTGTTCTGACCCAGATAAACAAATACAGTACAGTACACCAAATTTCTAAATGTTGCCTACTCCTTTTCTGTTTCACTGTTGCCAGTTGTGAAACTGCTTACCTTCCAAGTTAGCAATGAACTTTTCCCACTTGGAGAAATGCTCTGATCTGTTGACATTAAGTCTCTTGCTAATCATTTGTCTTGGGGCCACTGCTTTTGTTGAATGTGAAAGTTTAGCTTAAGTATATGATCAGTCCAGCACTCTGTGCCATAATTACCTTTGTCATTTTCACATGCTGTCTGTCTCTTCTCTTTATGATCACATAGTTTATTAAATGCTAATGTTTGCTACAAGGGTGCATCCATGAAGTTTTACTGCTATTAGGTAAACAGAAGACAGTATTGGTGATGAGAAAGTCATGAGATGCACAAATTTTCAATAGAAAGTGACCATTACTGTTGCTATTTCCAACTCCTTTCCTCCCAATGACTCCCCGCCATGCCTGGTAGTCTAAGCCTACTCCAGCATTACATCCAAAATTATAAGCTCATCCTCTTTTGGGCACATTGATGATAAGGGTCTCCAGGTCTTTGTAAAATTTTTCTTTGACCTCATAGGGTTCATCATGGTGGGAGCATAACCCTGATGATGGTGGTGTGAGTTTGCCTGCAAGTGGCAGGAAATCGTATTGTCATGAGCCTTCCATTTGCTCTTTTGGTAGGCATACAAGCTTGTTGACTACATTAGTTTTGATTGCAAAACCTATACCAACTTCACAGCATTCCCCTTCACTGCAGCCACTTCAGAAAAAAAGGGGATATCCAGCTCCAACCTTAACAAGCTGGCTTTCATTTGCCAACTTTGTTTCACTCAGGGCTGTTATTTGGATTAGGTACCTGCTGAGTTCTCTCACAAGAGCTGTCTTTCAGGTCTACTGTTGTCTGTAAGTATGGGCATATTACATGTACCAATGGTGAATGGAAACATTTTTGCAGTTTTTGTACATTTTTGTGTGTGTGTTTTGACTGAAGGGTGGAATACCTGCCTGCTGCAGTAATCAGGTCAGGGTTGGGTAAGCAGACAATTTTTAGGACACCTTTTCTAGGCTCTTCCTCACACTAGGAGGTAAGCAGTGTGATTTATAAAAGGTGTTCACTCAGGGGGCTCCTGAACCCCACTGCTATATCCAGTGAGAAGATAACTCTATGGCCTGGGCTGTCTGTGTGCAGGGTTGTGACTACAGTTCCCAGTGTATCTGTACCTGCTGCTTCATCACTTGCCTGTCACCACAGGACTTTGAGACAGGTAAAAATGGTGAAATGATATGTGTGATGTCTTTTGATTTGTGTGTAGTGAGGCAGAGTTGCACAGAGTCATCAGCCTCACTCTCTCCTCTAGAATTGTCACAATCCAGGGGCAGGATGAGTCAAGATGATTAGTGATGGCCCAGGATGCAGTGGATGACCTTAGTGTCTTCAATGTCTAACCAAGCTCTAAGCTTTCCACAGCTCCTGCTTCATTCAGCTGCCTTCATGGCCATTGGAACAAATTGTTCTTGTCTGCCCATTCCTGCGGGGGAAGTCTTCACACATTTGGGTTAGACACCTTCCTAATTCACTGATGGGTTTGAGACCCTCTCGGTTACCCCAGCCTGGTTTATAGCCTGTCTGCTAAAATGGTTCTACCAGGGTGTGGTCACTGTGCATGGTATAACTTCTTAGAGTCACAGGTGAGAGTTAGGTGGATCAGGTGGACACCTAAAGTGGAAAGTAGCCCTAAAATGGGCTTGGCAGCTCTTACACCAGAGGTACTTCTCTTCCCCGAACACATCCTTCATCTCATGAGCACACTGGATTCTAGAAGTTATTCTTGTGGAGGGAAAATCTCTCTTAACTTACATTGTGGCTTCTCAGTCCCAAACAGTGTGCTTCCCATTTACACAAAGTAGTTACAATATTCTTAAATATAAAATATTTATTAAATGAAAAGACAAAAGCAAGAATAATTATAACATTTACTCAATGGAAGGCAAAAGCAGGAAAAATGTGAACATAACCATCCATGTGTAAATGTTGGTTATACTTTCTCACCAATGCCTAGTGTCCATGAGGGGCGGGGTTGGGTAGTGGTCCCACACTTATATAAAACTAGTCGTGAGGTACTTGAGTAGAAAACCTATGCCTCTGGCAGCAACTCATGACTCTGGATTGAATGTTTTAATGTCTTTGGTCATTTGAGAAGCACTGTGGTAAATTGATACAGCTTAGACTTTGGTATCAGAAGACCCAGAGTCTTTTCTGAATACTTACTCTCTGTATAACCATTAACGAATTATTTAATCCTATTGGGTCTCAGTTCATCATCTGTAAGATGAGGTGATAGGACTACATGGACTCTGAGTTTCTTTACAGCTCTAGACCCGAAACCCACTATCCTAACTCCTATCCCTTGGCTCAACAACCTTTTCAGTACAGCTGCTTTTCTGTTCTGTGTTCCTCTTCTGGTCATCACACTTCCTCTATGCAAAGCCATTTCTCTGTGACTCTTAAGCTATTGAATCATGTAAAGCTAGTTTAGCACATAGCTATCCTTGACAGGGTGCTGAGAAAGCAATATACTCTATAAGCAAAAATTTACCAGTATTATACTATTTCAGTGAACCAGAAGCTCTAAGCCTGAGGTCTACAACTTGCCAAGTCAGCTTCTTTGCTGGACACTGAAGAGCAAAACTGAGTAGTTCAACCAGTTCTGCACACAGGAGAATTCAGTTTTCTCTAAGCAGCTCCCAGTAATAATGCTTCTCCTCTAATCATCGGAGATCCTAGAGAAACAACTGAAAAGCTTGTCTTTCCCCTTGTCCTACCCCCTTTCTAAAGATGTAAAGGGCAGTGAATGGCAACACAGAAGCACCTGAGAGGGTTCGCCTCTTTTAAGATGTAAATGGTGGCAAAGGGCAATGGCAGCCTTTGTTCAATCAGCTCCCAACAAAGCAGTACATCTCTTCCAAACAGCATAGGTCTCAGCAAAGCAGCTGAAGAGCCTGTCTGATTCCAGTCAGATCTTTTAACTTGAAATGGTTACAATTTTCTCCTTGTATTTTCTATTTTCTTATCTTAAACTTCTGGGTCTTCTGACCTTGGCTTCTGACTTCTTACTTTTCTCAGTTTCCTACTTCTTATGGGTCAGAGCAAAACCCCAAGTACTGTACACAGTTCTATCAGGTATGGCACAAACAGACAACATATGTTTTCCCAAATTCCACGACAGTTCTTTGATTTATAGTTTCTCATCTATATCCCTCAAAACTCGAAAAAGTCATATGTTAAAGAACTGATAGACCACAATGACTTACAGTCATGTTCACTTCAATTAACACTCATCATAGACCAGCATTTAGATGTGTCTTCTCTGTACGTTATCTAAGGGTTGTTGTTATTCTTTCTTTTAGTTCATCAGAACTATCAAGCTGCTTTTCTCATGTTAATGAACTCTTCTTGCAGTAAGTAAAATGTCCATGTACTAGAGGAGCAGTATTTACACAGGTGATATTAACATCTCTAAGATTCAGAATGAATTGAACCTTGATGAATACTGAGGAAAACAAAAAGCTTTGGAAAGCTCTGTTGGAGAAAAGAAGAGGAACTCCTCCATCTACTGCTGGGGTGGATGAGATCATGATAAATAACAGAGAAAAAGTGAGGCTGCCCAATTCTTATTCTTCTTGCACTTTCTCTGCCAAGCAGAATAAACTTTGGATTCAAAGGGAAGAAACAGCAAAGGAGAGAGATAACAAATGAGTACCATAGTAAAAAGTTGTGTCCTTCTTAAGTTCAATAAACCAGGCAGATCCATATGAACTGTATCCCAGGATACTGAAAAAAAAAACAACAAAAAAAAACCCCCTGGAACTTGTGATTGCTGGAGCTCCTGTTAAAAATTTGCAGAACATTGTGGAGAACAAGGGAATTAAAGGAAGACTGGAGATATTATCCTGACTTTGAAGAAAAAGAAAAAAAAAGTGGAGCCTTCCAATTGTAGGGTGATGACCTTGGTGCTGATATCTTTATATATGCCAACACTTTGAACGTGTTATTAAAGAAAAGGTTAATGAAAGTACAGAAAGTGAGCCAGCAAGCTTCATTACGAACAGATGATGCCAGCCCAACCTCATCTCCCTCTGTCTTTTTTTTTTTTTACAGTATGACGAGGTTGGCAAATCAGAGAGAATGCTATTGATGTAGTTTCCCTATCTTTTGGCAAAGCACTTATAAAAAACTCCCATATTTTTCTAAGTTAGTAAAAAATTGAGAAGTGGAAACTAGAAAATAGCACAACTGATGGAAGTTTGAACTAATTGAACAACTAAATCCAAAGAGTGGTATTTAGTGTTCATTATTATATTGGAGTGTCCTGTGCATTGATGCTTGGCCCTATATGACTTATTTATTTATTTTTGTCAATGACTCATATACCAGCATAGATGTCATGGATATGAAATTTGCTGATGACATAAAGTTAGGAGATAGTTAGAATAATGAATGACAAAAGGAGCCTCCAAAGATCTGAATGGGTTACAACATTGAAATATTTCTTTGAATAAGAAAAAATTTTAAATTTAGAGGAAATATTAACAAAAACCTTTTGGGTATTGGTTAACGTAGATGTCTACTCAAATTACACTTGGGTTAAAAGTGCAAGAAGGTGGTGGGCACAGGTAAACACCAGTTCATCTCTAAAAGATTTGGAAATATTTAGTGGATTGTCAGCTCAATGAGTCAACATCAAGATATGGTGATCAAGAAATCAAGTGAGGTGCTAGATTTCATTAATGGAGAAATAATGTTTGAGACTAGGTAGGTGATAGTCCCATGGTACTCTGTTCTAGTCAAACTTCACCTGGATTATTGTGTTTAATTTTGGGCACTACATTTCAGGAAGGATATTGATAAACTGGCAACCATAAAGAAGAGCTCAATCAAGACTGTGAAGGGAGGGTATGACAATATGTCACAATCAGTTAAAGGGATTGAAGATAGCTAGCATGGAGAAGAAAAGATTGGGGGAGGAAGGAGACACATAACAGTTGCCTTTATGTGTTTGAAGAACTAGAAGAATCCATATTTTTCTACTTGTCCTCAGAGGGAAGAATAAGAAGCAATGGCTAAAAGTTACAAGATAACCCTTCATAAGAGAGAAAAAAAATTTTTCCAAAGTTTGGACTGTCCAAAAGTGGAATGGGTTAGCTTGAGAATGAATGGGTTAATGGGTTGCCATTTACTGAAGCTTTTCAAGTAATGATGAGATGATCACACAATTCTTTTCAGGAATGTTGTAGGGAACATTATTTAGTTATAGATTTCACTAGATGGCCTCTGAGATCTCTCTCATCTCTGAGATTCTATGAAGGAGAAAAAAAATTGTTTGTAGCCGCCAATTGTGTTTTACTAAGCATTTCCACATTTTATTACTTTTAAGATAGCTTTTCTGCCTCGTTCTTCCAGGTAGGGATGGGAGGAGGTAAAACAGGGAAAAGGCAGAGGGCTGAGTCTCTAAATGCGTCAATAAATTTGATTCTACAAATCAGAATTTTAAAAATTATAATATTGTTAGGAAGCCTATGTTAAAGAAAAAGAGCTTGCATTTAATCCCGTGTTCTGACCTGGCTTTGATTCGGGCAAATAGTTTAGGTCCAATATTATAGGTCCAATTAAATATAGTTTAGGTTCAATATTAGAAAACAATATGATACTCATTCAAGAGTTAACAAAAGCAGATTTGTTTGGCTGTAGAGGAGAAAGATATTAAACAAGGATAGGCAATGAAGACATCTTGGGTCAGTTTGGTACAGCAAATCTCCCTTGCCTGAGCTGCCCATTGTGGTCCATAGGCAAGCATAAGAATGTACCTGTACAAAACTCTTCACAATTCTTTTGTACCTAGACAACCAGGAAGTAATGTCAGCAGCCTGAGCCTTCAGTTCCCTGAGTCAATCAAGTATCAAGGATGTTTCATTACCCTTTAAATAAAAACCAGCATGACTTACATGGGAAAGGGAACTTTCCACAACTGGTATCAAAATTTATTCCATCTTTGGGTGATTTATTCTAATGTCCCACTCTTTGCTTAATAAAGCTTAATGTAGTAATGAAACGAAGAAGAAATGTAGAATTTTGGCTTTATGCACCAACAATTCGAATTGTATGTCTTCTGTCAAATATCAGTGGTTTGGATTACTTAAAATGAATGATGTTCCTCTGATAATCATAGTTAATGATTGTTAATCGATATTGATAATTTATTCTTTCAAAGCTTACTTCCCAGTTCTAAAATTGAGTAAATTATGGTTTTGTCTGTCTCTCTGTCTCTGTCTCTCTCTCAGAAGTCCACAAATCTCTGTCGTGTCACGGCTAAATCATTTCCATACATACTTTCTCCAATGGTTAAAGAAATTCATAAATGAAAGACAAATACGCAACCATTTCTGTACTGTTTTTGACTGTCCAATGGACCAGATGATTACTAGTGACTATTTCTCTCTCCATGGCTCAAGTCATTCATTTTAGCTGATGCCTAGTTCTAGCTAAAAATATAAAAGAAGCATGGAAGATATCATTGGCTCATCAACACATAACCCTGGCCTCCAGCCTCTTCTCTTTAATCCATACTCCATATAGCTACAGAATCAATATTTCCAAAGTATAAGTCTTACTATTTTATGCTTTTGCCTAATAAACTCTAGTGGCTCCTTATTTTCTCTCAGATCAAATATAAACTCTTCTGTTTGGCAACCAGAGTCTAACTTATTTTACTTGACTGTTTTCACATGAATCACTATTATACACAAGATGCTCTAAGTCAAACTGATTGACTTGTTCTTCTTCATAGGTGATGTTTTATCTCAGGCCCCTCTGCTTTTACAAACTTTGCATTCCATATCTGGAATGCTCTCTCTCTTCAGCTGTCTCTTAGAATCTTCTATTTTCCTTCAAGGCTCAGCTCAAGTTCCACCTCTTACCCCAGATCATTCCTGATTGCCCTCTGCCCTAGTTGGTGAAATGGATAGGCCATTGGTCCTAGAATCAGTAAAATCTGAGTTCAAATTCAGCCTCATGCACCTATTAGCCATATGACCCTGAGCAAGTCACCTAACCTTTGTTTGGGGGTAATAGTAACATCTACCTTCCAGGATTCTTGTGAGGATCCAATGAAATGATATTGGTAAAATACTTAAGTATATTATACTAGTACAGTTCTTGGAACAAATATATATTTAATAAATGCTTGTTCCTTTGTTTTTTTTTTCTTTCCTTCCTCTCTTAATCCCTCCACCATTCCCTAGCTCCAAATTACTTTGTATTTAAGACATAAAATATGATGTATTAAATATAATATATATGTAGTATCATATATACACACATATTCAATATTTATCTGTGTATGCATTGTTCCCCACTCTTCAATATAATGGAAGCTACTTTAGCATAGGGATTGTTTAATTTTTAACCTTTTATCCAAAGAACTTGGTATGGTGCCTGGCATATAGTAGGCACTTAATAAATGTTTATTCCTTTCCCTCACTTAATATTTATTTAATGAAGTTGAGCACTTTTACCCTATAGCACTTTTCTTTTAAAGTGCTTTCCAACTCATATCATTTGGTGTTCTTTACAATATTTTTATCTTATTTTCCATACTCCCTCTTTCATTCTCTTTCTCTGCCCCCTCTCTCCCTCCCCTATTTGTATAACTTGGAAAAAGAAAGTCAGAGAAATTATGATTTGTCTGGTGTATTTGTCTCCAAGAGTGGAATAAAATTTAGAAGCTATAAACTGTAGTAACGTGATTTCTGGCAAAATTAGTAGTGATGTGATGTAATGGAAAGAGTAGTGGCTAGGACCTGGTGATCTTAATTTCTGATTCTAATTTTCCTTGTAACTGCGACCTTGACCAAGGTACTTTATGTCTATAAGTTTCTGTTTCCTGGGGTTGGACCAGATCAGCAGTTCTTTAATTGTGCTCCAGGACCCTGAGGATGCCCAAGACCGTTTCAGAGAAACTGCCAGGTCAAAATTATTTTCATCATATTTCTAAATTGTTTTAATTTCTCATACAGTTAATAACAATAGATAGATACAATTCAGATAAAACAAAAATTATTTGTGGGGAGTCCTCAATAATTTTTAATTATGTAAAGGGAGTCAGGAACAAATTCTTGAGAACAAAAATGTTCAGAATTGGACTAGATGATCTCAGAAACTTTTTTCAGCTCTAATAATAAGGTTGTAATATGAGTGGGATATGGAACTGATAGAGAGGCATTGCAGAAGCATAAAAACAGTGTCATCGGATGACTCCAAGCAGTACCTTGAGTTTGTCTAATTTTATGTTGAAAACTCGGGGTGAAGACGCTGTTTATATTCAATGTTCTGGACATTGCCTATTCTGTTACTGTCACTAAATAAATATTAAATCATGGTGCAAATTCACTGCTCAGTATATATTTTAAACCACAAGCAAAATAATGCATAATTATAGAAACATTCTTCTTTGGTCTTCGTTTAATTTGATCACTAAGGGAGCCACACAATTCAAATGATTCTGCTTTGGACATGTTACTAATAAGAGCACAAGGAATTAGTTTTAAGGTTCTGTACGTATATAGAAAGAGAAAACTTGCAGACAATGCAAAGTTGATAGAACAAAACGATAGCTAATCACATGTAAATGGACAGATAGATTTAGGACATTTTGTAATAAATCAGTTACATCGTTGTTTCAGAAAGTGGATACAGGACAGCAAGCTAGCACAGGGAGAGATGAAGCAGGGCCAGGAGCCTAGAATGAAAGATAGGGATGAGAAGATGGTCAAAGAAGAGCTTTGGACTGGGAACAGAACACATAATCTGGAGTAAGAACATATACACATGCTTAGTGTTAAAACAGCTGCTAATCCTTCAAGGTGTGAGCAGTCAGACAGAAAGCAAAGGTAAACAGAATGCATACGTTTGGAATTCAGAGATGTTTTATGAGAATCGGGAATCCTGGCCCTAACAAGGAGACTGAGAATGAGGAGTCAGGAGCTGGAATAGTCTGGTCTAGTCCAGCTGGGATACTCGTTATACAAAAGATGTTGATAGTGATTCTAACCTTTTTTTTCCCACCTAGGGAGAATGTGTGTGCGTGTGCGTGTGTGTGTGTGTATGTGTGTGTGTGTATGTGTGTGTGCACGTCTGTCTGCCTGTATATCTATCTGTGAAGACAGAAGTAAATTCCTAAATTTGACTAGATTGGGCAAGACTGCATTAGGAACTGAGGGAGCAGATGAATTTTGGGTTAGTTTTAGTTAGCTTTTTATGCACGCTCAGTTATTAAGTTTACTTATTTGGCTTATAGTGAATGTCAGTGGTAACTGTGTCTCTTTGGAACAACATCCCTAAGGGTCTTCCTCTCCCAGCTTATTTTTTTTCTTTTAATTAAAGGACTCATCCCTTGACTCACTTCTTAAAGAGGCCTATTCAGTGGGGTGTTTACCTCACTTTGAGTACTTGAAAAGACCTTAGTCTAAAAGGGTTAGGGTCTCCTGTTGCATCTCCAGTCATTGGAGACCCAGATGGCTCTGGAGGAGAAAATGAGGCTGGTGATCTTGCACAGCCCTCCCTCACTCAAATCAAAGTCAACTGCAAGTCACGTCATATCATTTCCCCGATGCCATGGTCCTCTGTGAAAAGGAAGAACAAACACAAACATAAACTTTTTATTTTGATCTAGGTATGAGCATAAAGGAGACAAACAAAGTACAAAGTATCTGCCCCTTGACATATTCAGTGGCATATAGTTTAAACATAGATCTACTTTGAGAATTAGGAATGAGTAGTCATTTAGGATTAACATCTAATCTACAGAGACTTTCACAGAACATTGGATCTACCTATAATGACTTGCTAAATTTATTCAAATTTAGTTTCAAAATAATGACTAGATTGATCTCATCTATTCAAGAGTATATTGCTATACAATATTATTTTAAAAGGTTTTATATGGGATTTTGGAAGAATGATATATAGTGATATGATATTGGCTTATTTAGGGCAGGAGTTCTTAACCTGAGATCTATGAACTTACCTGTTAAAAATATTTTGATAACTATTTCAATGCTTTTTGTTTCCTTTTTACTTTATATTATGCATGTTTTAAGATGGGGTCTCCCTATCTCATCGAGGCTGGAATTATAGTGGCCATTCATAGGCCCAATCCCACTGCTGATGAGCGTGGAAGCTTTGACCTATTCTATTTGCAACCTGCACTGGTTCACCCTTCCTTAGGCAGCCTAGTGGCCCCTCACTCCCTGTAACTCACTGTATTGCTGATGGCTTTATACCTGACACCTGGTTACCTTTCTTTCTACTTCAGTTCAAATTACTCAAACTCAAGTAATCCTCTAATTTCAGCCTTCAGGGATTACAGATTGCTCTACTATGCCCAGCTATTTTATACTTAGAAAAAATTTTTGAGAGTCTGTTGAGAAGAAGTCTATGGGCCTCACCAAAATGCCAAAAAGATCCTCGAAGTCAAAAAGGTTAAAAAGCCCTGTCTTAAGGGGATAGAAGAGGGTCTTGTAGATGTAAAGCACAATATGAAATAAAATGTAAATTCCAAAATGGGAGTAGGAAACAAACTGAGTCAGGGGAAGGTTGGTTTGATTAAGATATGAATTATACTAATACAATATCCTAGGAAGTATGATGTCACTTAGTAGCAAAGTTCATTCTTCTTATTCTGTAAGTAAGAGTGCAAGTTCATTTGGAGTCAATTATTTCTAAATGTCTCCAGAACATATCTATTTGGAGATCTTAAACTTCACCTTAAAACTGTTCAAACTTGGAGTTCTTTGTGACTTTTTGTACCAAGGAGATCAAGGAGCCATGTCAACAGCCAGAGCTTATTTTCCCAAGATAATTAAATCTTGAGGACATTTTAATGATTATGAAAAAACTAGCTTAATATGCATGAACAAAACCTCAGGTTGTTCCTACTAGAGGTAAGGATTGAGATAGAAAATGTGCAAGCAACATTAGAACAGCAAAGGAGTGATGCTGAAGACAAGATCAAAGACTTTGAGGGAAATGGCATCCCTCCTGGCTATCAGAAACTTGACTGAATTGTTCAAGGTCAGAGATAATGGGTAAAAATGAAGCAAGATGGTAAGGGAGTAGGGAAGGTTTCTCTCTGTTTTTAGACTACATCTCCATTTCGTAAGTGATGAGTTAGCTACAGAGAGAAGTTGAAGAGAAAATGCCTAGATGAATTGATAGAGTAAGTTTCCTCACCCAGAAGCTCAACAACTATTTATTAAGTATCTACTGTGTGCCAAACAATGTGCAAGCACTGGGGATACAAGGAAAAGACATTCTAGCAGAGGAGACAACATGTTTCAATATAACTACATACAAAATATATGCAAAATGAAAGTAAGGTAATTAGAGAAGAGAGTGTGCTAGCAGCTGAAGGAACCAAAAAAGTTTTAAGAAGAATTCTGCACTTGGGATGAGTCTTAAAGAAAAGCAAGAATTTCAAAGGCATAGAGGTAAGGAGAAGGCATATTCTAGTGATGAAGGTCATTCAGTACAAAGCTGTGGAAATGGTAGATGGAGTTTTGTCTGTTTGGAACATCAAGTAGACCAGTATGGCTGAATCAAAAAGTGAACAAAAGGGAAGTCATTTGTATGAAGTCTGGAAAGGCAGGAAGGAGCCAAGGTGTAAAGAGATTTAAATGTCAAACATGGATGAGTGTTTGTATCTCATCCTAGAGGTAATATGGAACCAATGAAATTTGTAGAACATGGACATGGCATGGTCAGAACTACACTTTAGAAAAATCACGTTAGTAGCTGTATGAGAAAAGAATAGGAATGGGGAGAGGTTTGAGGCAGAGATCAAATGGGAGGCTGTTGTGTTATTCTAGATAAATGATCTACCATTTGTCCTTTATGTAGTTTGGCCATAGTTGCTTTATTTCCTCCCTCATTAGACTGTGAGCTCCTTTCTTGCCTTTCTTTTTATCCTCAATGCTTAGCTAAGTTTCTGGTATGTAAGAAATGCTTAAAAATGTTTATTGACTGTCTGAGATCCTGAACTAGGTGAGTAGCAGTTTTAGTGGAGAGGAGAGGTCACATATGATAGATGTTTTGGTGATTTAAACAGCAATATTTGACATCCAATTGTATAGGTATAATGCATGAAAGTGAGCAGTTAAGAATGATACTGAGGTTTTGAACCCAGATGATTGAGTATCCTTGACAATTATGGGGAAGTTTGGAAGAGGTGTGTGTTGGGAGGATGAATAGAAAAGAGATGGAGATACTGTGAAAACATATGTTTTTAAGGAATTTGACTGAAAAAGGGAAGAGAGAGATGAGACAATGGTAATTAGGGGATATAGCAGAAAAGGTCCAGCCCTAAAAACCACACAATTCTAAGACTAACCACAGATAGTAATTTAATATTCGTCTTATTAATATTTTTCCTTTGGTTAATGACCAAGACAAAGAAACACTAGTAGATAAATTGAACCACACCTATATTGATCTTTTCATTATGAATGAAACCAGATGATTTAAAGAGATAGCAGCTAAATGAACTAACAAGTCACTGAGTTTGAAAAAAAGAAAGTGGATGAAAGTAAAGACATTCACTTATTTCTTAGAGAAGTTTAACTGATGGAAAACCATTATCACAATGGACACAGAAATTGTCTAAACCAAGAAAAAAATCATTTCTTCACCAAGTTGACAAGGATAACGCTAGCATTGAGTACAAATTCATCTGTGTAACATTAAACAGAAATATAATGGAAGATAATGGGCAGTAGTACCTCACAATGGATAAAAAATCAGCTGAGAAAATGATTATAAAGAGAGATTGATGTAAGATCTGGGTTAAGCCAGATTATCCTATCTTGAGAAGTATTATACATGTGACTAAAAGGAATAAAACATGCATCAAGTGGAATAGATTTGCTCATGTTTCCAAAGTAATCAACTCTTAGAGACAGCAATAATGGAACTGTCACATTTGGATTTTACAACCTCATAACCAAACATCTCATATTAGGAAGTGACAATATTACCAAAAAAGATAAAACCAGAAATTGTACTCATATGTGAACAGATACATGCAAAAGAATTCCATGCTGGAAATGGCATGATGTATAATGGTACTCAGAGGTCAGTTGTTAAGCCTGGGAGAATTCCTAGTTAACGCTAAGTCATTCAAATAACTGAAATCCAAATACATTGAAACCCAAAATACATCATTGAAATTTAAAAAATTATTCAAAAGAGTAATATTAGCTTAAGCATCAATAATAGAAAAAACAAAGTGAATGAAAAATACAAAGATTATGGTATGTAGCTAATTGAGTTTCAGTTGCATGGGCTTTGTATTGGTGCTATGATAGAAAGTGAGAGGGCCAGAGTCAAGATGGGAGCATAGAAAAAGGAAAACTCTGTGGCTCCCCCCATAACCACCTCAAATACCTATAAAATATGACTCTAAACAAATTTTAGAGCTACAGAACCCACAAAGTGACAGAGAAACAAAGCTCGTGCTGTAGGCAGCCCAACAGGTGGACAGGAAGGTTCATCATAGCCTGCTGGGAGACAAGCCCAGCCCCATGTGAATCCCCAGTTTTAGCCCCAGGGTGGCCCAGATCAGCTATGGCTGGAGCACTCAGGAGAGTGAATCACTGGCAGCTGTGGCAGTTTCCAGAATTATAACCCATAAATGCCAAAGACAAAGTAAAAGGTCAGTGGAACTTGGCTGGATTTGGAGGGGACAGAGGAGTGGGTCCAGCCCTTTCCCACCAGAGCCAGAAGTGTTGGAAGCAGCAGCCTTGCAGCTGCATCCGCATGGCTGCTTCAAAGTTCCTGGCCTGCAAATCATAGGGGGACCAAGCAACCATTCAGAGGCTAAGTGCTCTTCCCTTAACCTGCCTAGATCTGGATGATGGTCTTGGGTGGTGGTCCTGATGTGTGTGACCAGTAAGCCAAAGCTGGTGGAAGCTGTAAAGATGGCACCCTCCTAATAGCTGCAGCAGCAGTGAAAATCCAAGTGCTTTGAGACAAAGCTCTCCCCTCTGGAAGCAGAGTTCTACCGTGACAAAGAGCTCAAAAGTCAAGTAATTGACTGGCAATATGAACAAGCAAAGGAAGCAAAGCAAGTCCAGCCATCCAACTTTAGATTCCTTTTTTGGGGACAAAAAGGATCAAAGCATGGAACAGGAGGAAGACAACACAGTCAGAAGTCTTGTACCAAAAGCTTCCAAGAAAAATATGAATTGGTTATAGGCCATGGAGGACTTCAAGAAGGATTTTGAAAATCAAGTAAGAGAAGTGGAGAGCAAATTGGGAAGAGAAATGAGAATGATGCAAGAAAATCATGAAAAGAGAGTCAACAACCTGACTGAAGAAAATAATACCTTAAAAAACAGACTAACTCAAATGGCAAAAGAGACCCAAAAAGCCAATGAGGAGAAGAATGCCTTAAAAAGCCAAATTTGCCAGATGGAAAAAGAATTTCAAAAGCTCACTGAAGAGAATAATTCCTTCAGAATTAGATTGGAGCAAATGGAAGCTAATGACTATGAGAAATCAAGATACTATCAAACAGATCTAAACAAATGAAAAAAATGGAAGGCAATGTGAAATATCTCATTGAAAAAAATCACTGACTTGGAAAATAGATCCAGGAGAGACAGTTTAATAATTATTGGACTACCTGAAAGCCACGATCAAAAAAAGAACCTAGAAATCTTCCTTCAAGAAAATCTCAAGGAAAATTGCCCTGATATTTTCGAACCAGAGGACAAAATAGAAATTGAAAGAATTCACCAATCACCTCTGGAAAAAAGATCCCCAAAAGAAAACTCCTAGGAATGGTATATCCAGGTTTTGGAGTTCCCAGATCAAGAAGAAAATATTACAAGCTGCCAAGAAGAAACAGTTTGAATATTGTGGAAACACAATCAGGATAACACAGGATCTGGCAGGTTCTACATTAAGGGATTGAAGGGCCTGGAAAATGATATTCCAGAGATCAAAAGAGCTAGGATTAAAACCAAGAATCACCTAACCAGCAAAACTGAGTATAATGTTTCAGTGGAAAATATGGTCATTCAATGAGGTGGAGGACTTTTAAGTATTTTTGATGAAAAAATGAGAGCTGAATAGAAAATTTGACATTCAAATACAAGAAGCATGAGAAGGTAAACAGAAAAGAAATCATAAGGAACTCATATATATATATATATATATATATATATATA
>CM053582.1:319040373-319068830 GCA_028627135.1 Pseudochirops cupreus | reverse complement strand
GGTTAATTATCTCATATAGAAGAGGCAAGGGATAACTAACAATGGAGGCAAAGAACAGGAAGGCAAAAGGGAAAGGGTCCACCTTACTCTCATTGAATTTGGCTTAGGGAAGGAATGACATACACTCTAAATTGGGTACCTTGCCCTACAGGAGAGTTGGGGGGAAGGGGATGAAAGGAGGGGAGGGGAAGTTGGAGGGGAGGGTAGTTAGAAGCACACACTTTTGTAAAGGGATAGGGACAAAGTAGAAAATAGAACAAGTAGGGGGTGGGATAGGATGGAGGGGAATATAGTCAGTCTTTCACAACATGTCTATTGTGGAGATGTTTTGTATAATGGCCTGTATTGAATTGCTTGTCTTCCCAGTGGGGGTGGGTGACGAGACAGGAAGGAAACTAATCTGGAATTTAAAGTTTTAAAATCAAATGATTAAAAACAATATAGTATTGTTATTATTTATGTGCACCTAAGAAATAAAATATACAGGCACCAGGGCAGGGAGATCCATCTTGCCCTACTGGAAAGTCAGAGGGGTGATGGGGGAGGACATAGGAAAGAGCAGATTGGGGGAGGGGGTATACAGTGGAATTGCTGTTTTGAGGTAGTGGGTAGGGGAAATATGGGAGAAAATCTATAACTCAGAATCTTGTGGAAATGAATAATGTAAACTAAAAATAAACAAAAGCTAACTTAAAAAAATAAAACAAAAAGAAAAAGAAAAAAGAAAATATAAAAAAAGAATTATGTTGAAAAAAAAAAAGAAAGTGAGTAGGACCAAGATTTGAGTGTGCGCAAGTGACTGAATTGGACTTCCTTTTGGAAACTATGCCATATTGAATGATACTAAGGTTCACATTGCTGCTATTCCTTACCCCAAAACTCTTCTTCAAATCATGGAATAACTAGGAATCAAGTCCAGTGTAGACAACTGAGTGGCACAGTGGATAGGGTCTAGAAGACCTGGGTTCAAATCCAGCCTCAGCCACTAACTAGCTATGTGATTTGGGCAAGTCACCTTCAGTTTTCTCAGTTGCAATATAGGGGCAATAATAGTCCCTACCTCCCAGAGTTGCTGTGAAGATCAAAAGAAATAATATTTGTAAAGTCCTCAGCACAGTACCTACTGTATTATATAAGTGCTAGCTATTATTAATCATGAATATCATAATCTCAAAAGACTCAAAATTGCACATGATGCAAAGTTCAATGAAAAGATGATATAATCTACTTATGGCTCCCATGCATAGTGCCAATGATGATGTGGTCTTCAGAAGTAGCATTAAATATTTCATTCAAGGTATGCAGGACTGGAAAAAGAGGTAGACATTTATAAAGAGTGATGGACAATAGATAGACAACCTAAGTGCTACATTGGTACCTTTAGGATATTAAATACACATATACTCATGCATGCATGCATGTGCACACACATACACACAAACACACGCATGCATGCACGCACCTAGGCACAGGGAAAGGTCTCTACTGTATTGAGTGGATTTTCCATAAGCAATTTTGCTGACAGCCATGGATGTGATTGCACAGGACAAAAAGGCATGATGGAGGACTCATGATATGCACTGAAGGAAAGAGCTTCCACACAGATAGATTCATCTGCCAATCTTGACAAGAAGGGGCTGAATTGAAAAGGCTGAGAGATACCCCAGTGAAAGAGTGAGAAGGCACCCAAAACAATGACTTGATTGCCACAGTTCTGGCAGCTCTGTCATGTCATGTGCTAATGTCATTAATGGGAGGGAGGGTTGGACGGTCATATTTTCTTTACTGGGTGGGAGGTCATATGCAATGGTCGGGACTGGAACAACAACTATTTTAGAGTTAAAAATTTTGTCAAGAGTAGGGCCATAATCTTGACCTTGAATGGCCGATTGCCACTGGTTTCCAATCATTTTCACAAATCCTCTTTGTAGTTTCATTGCTAAAGATCATCATAATCAACAAAAGTATTTTTGTTGATCATCACTGGTAAAAATATATTACGTGCCAGTTACGGATAGGAAACCATGCCAGTGAGTCCCATAAAAAGACGTAAGGGATGATTCCTGTCCTTAACACTTTTACAATCTGACTGGTTCACCACAAATAACAATAAAAGTAGTATATGATAATTGCTATGAACCATAAAAGAGAAAAGGCCAGGATAGTTCAAAGGATTGAGAGACTTTTGTGGGTTGAGAAAGCTGGTAGAAACTTCTGGAAAAGGGGAGATTTTATTTGAAAACTGAGGAAAGAATAAGACTTAGACAAATACAGGAGGTTAAAGGTAGGGAAAGAATTTTAGAAAAGAGAACACTGTGAAAAAAATGTATTGATTTGCTCAGGTTGTGTTTGGGGCAATAAGGAGTGGACCAGGTGTATGATATGATAGTAGAAGACTATATGATAAAGCACTTTTAGTTGGTCAACCAGTGAGTATTAAGATCCTACTATGTGCCAGGCATAGACTATATGATAAAGCACTTTTAGTTGGTCAACCAGTGAGTATTAAGATCCTACTATGTGCCAGGCATGTACTAAGTGATGGATATTCAAAGAAAAGTAAAAGACAACCCCTGCGTTCAAGGAAATTACAGTCTAATGGGGAGAGAGCATGGAAGGCACTATAGAATTGCTGAAGGTTTATGAGCCACAATATTTATTGATGAAAAGTTGTGTTTTAAGAAGATTAATCTGGCTGAAATATAGGAGGAGGAAAAGACTAGAACCAGATAGGTCAATTAGAAGACTTGTATTGGTGAACTGAGTAGAACCGGGATTAGGGTGGTAGGAATGGGAACAAAAAGGAAAGGGTACCATCGCAAAAGAAGAAAATTAGAATTTTGTGATTGACTCTGATATTAAATCTGTATATGAAGAAGGTATACAAAGAGAATGAGAAATCAGTCAACTCTTTGCATTGCTATGAGAGGAAAACTTGCTAGAGTTTCTTTATGTATCTAGTGAAGTGTTATAAAAAATTACTAATACTTCACAAGGGATCTTGTGGATTGAGGGGTTAGATATTTTTCTTCTCTATGTATTTATTCTGTCATTTTTTCCCATAAAACTGGGACAATTAACTCTTTTGTTTCATGTAGTTTTGTTTAAGATTTTTGAAATATAACTCTAGAAAGCCAGCCTCTAATAAAGACCATCATGATTAAAATGGAGCTACTTCACCCTTTAAAGCCAAATCACTCTGGCTTTCACTGATTGGCCAATAATAAGTCCCAACCCAAATCTCACTTGTTTGGGTTTTGATGGCTCAGTGATTGTAAATAGCAATTGTTTTGGGTCTGACCAGAAATTCTGAGGGTCTTCCCCTCCCAGATTGATTCTTTTGTGAAGGTAAAGTAGCACAATTTTGCCTCAGTTCTTACCTAGCCTTTAATTACTGAATAGGCATTGCCTCAGACAAATTGAGACCTGGAAAAGACTTGACTTTAAAAAGACCAAGGGCTTGCTCTCTTGGAGAGGGAGGGGGCTAGCGGGGAGTTTTAGGGGACAGGTGGAGAGGGAGGGGGAGCTGGATAGCTAGCCAAGGCTAGCTCTTCAGCCTCAGGAGTCAGGATCCTGGGTGGGTTCCCAGCCTGGGATGCATTTTTAGTATCTCTGCTGGGAAAGCAAAAGCTTGAAGTGGGATGGACCAAGTGGAGGGAAGGAAGGGATACTTATATAATGGCTCCCACTCCTCCTCCCCTGGTCATTCCCAGTTCACATGGGCTGTGTGCTATGGGCATACCTGGGGGGGTGTCTTCCCCTCACCCTATAATTCCTTTTTTTCCTGAGTTATTGTACTTCCCCATTTTGCAAAGGACCAAAGACTGTTCCCTGTCCCATTTTCACATCTGTAGCCCAGAAAGGGTTTGGTTTTTCCTTCTGGAAGATACAGGAAATAGGACCTGAGGAAGCAAGATTTCCTGTCCTTTCTTCTTCTATTCCCCACTCCCATTATTAGTATTTCCTTAAAAATCCCTTCTAACTGAAGGGACCTTCCCCCTTGTCAAAATGAGGTGAGGGGAGATAGTACATGGAGCTTCTGTCAGATGGGAGAGTAGAACCCCCAATCAAAGCTCTGTGTATAATTCACTTCCCTCCACTTCTTGTTCCTGTCTCTGGCCTGTATCCCAGCTCTGACCTTTCAACACTTAGCTGGCAGGCTGAATGCAATGGGGGAGGGGAGTTCTTCTGGGTTCCTGGCAGTGTGTCCAACTTGATGTGGTCAGTCTGGCCTGGCAGGGTCATTAACGCAGGCAAGAGTAGACATAATGAGGGCCAGGCATGCTGTGAGGTGGTTTATGTTGAAGGCAGACAAGCCAGGATGGGTAGGCCAGGGAAATCCCTCAAGGACCAGGGCCACCAGGGTCTCTACTTCCACTACTGGGGCCTGTTTGATGGGCATGCAGGGAGTGGGGCAGCAGAAATGGCCTCTAGACTCCTTCATCAACATATTTGGAAGCAGCTTCAGGGCCTAGTGGAGATCCTGAAGGACACTTCTCCACCCCCTCTCTGCCTCCCATCCACTACTGAGGCCTCTGCCTCCTTGGAACCCCCATGCCCTGGTGGGTCCCAGCCATATTGGCCATTGCAGAAAGAGGTGACCCAGGAGAGACTAGTGGTGGAGGCCATTGAGAATGCCTTCCAGTTTATGGATGAGCACATGGCAAGAGAACAGAGAAATCAGTATGCAGGAGGGGGCTGCTGAGCCCTGGTCTACTTCCTAGGGAAGATGTATGTGGCCAATGCTGGAGACAGCAGGGCTATCATTGTCCGAAATGGGGACATCATTCCAATGTCTCGGGAGTTTACCCTGAGACAGAAAGGCAGAGACTGCAAGTCCTTGGCTTCCTGAAACCAGAGCTGTTGGGCAATGAGTTCACCCACCTCAAATTCCCCCAGAGAGCCCAGCCAAAAAAGCTGGGTCAAGGAATGCTGTAACAGGACCAGAGCATGACTGGCTATGCCTATAAAAAGATTGAACTGCAAGATCTCAGGTTTCCCCTGGTTTGTGGAGAAGGCAAAAAGGCTCAGGTAATGACCACTATTGGAGTGAGGGGCTTGGGTGACCACAATCTTAAAGTGGCCAGCTCTTCTCTGCCTGTCAAATCCTTCCTCTCCTGTTTCCCAGAGGTACAAGTATATGACCTTACCCAGTATGAGCACTGCCCAGATGATGTATTAATCCTGGGCAGAGATGGATTACGAGATGTTAGCAGTGACAAAGATGTGGCTGCCACTGTGGACAAAGTGCTGTCCAGCTACGAGCCCAACGACCCCAGCAGGTACACTGCATTGGCCTGAGCCCTGGTCCTGGGAGCCAGGGGCATCTCCAGGGAGCAGGGCTGGTGGTTTCCCAATAACAAAATGGGCTCTGGTGATAATGTTTCTGTCTTCGTCATCCCACTGGGAGGGCCAGCAGTTATACTTGAGGGGACTAGTCCCCTCCTCCCTCAGCTTCTTCAGACTCTGGCTCCTCCCCAGCCCAGACCTTGCAGCTGGTTCCATAATAGTTTTCGGTAGTACTTGATCTGGGCAGGGATCATCAGCTGGGTCTATCATATCCTGTGTGTAAATAAAGCAAATGCTACCCCCTCCAAAAAAAAGACCAAAGTCTCTCACTGCATCTGGGGCCATCACTAGTTGTCTTGATCCACGTCTTGCCATTGGACTCCAATGATTCTGGAGGAGAGAGTGAGGTTGATGACTTTGTGCAGCTCTGCCTCATTTAAATTCAATTTACTTTCAAGTCAAGACATCATCTCGTTGATGTAGTTGATCTTCAAGAATGAAGAAGGAGCAACCACAATAACAACCCTAAATAATGTAGCAATTTGGCAACTTGGTATAATGGACAGAGAGCCAGCCACAGAGATGAAAAGGTCTGAATTTAAGTCCAGTCTCTGACACATACAGACTCTGTGACCCTGGGCATTACCCTCAACTTCTCAACATTCTAGACAACTACATCAAAAGATTCTTAACCTTTCTTTCTTTCTTTTTTTTATATTAGGGAAGTTTCCATTTTGGAAGTGTGGTGAAGACTAAGGAACCCTTCTCAGAATAATGTTTCTAAAGCCATAAAATAAAATACACAGATTACTAAGGAAGTCAATTATATTGAAATACACTTATCAAAACACTTTACAAAGAGAAAGAAATCATGTTCCCCATGTTCAGAACCCCTACTCTAAGATTACAGGTTAGATAAGGTGCCTACCTCCATTGGCAGAAGGTGTCTTTCCACCTGGAAATGCCTGAAGATACCAGTGAAGTTATAGCAGTGGTTCTCAACCTTCCTAATGCCGCGGCCCTTTAATACAGTTCCTCATAAAATTATTTTTGTTGCTACTTCATAACTGTTATTTTGCTACTGTTATGAATTGTAATGTAATGTAAATATCTAACATGCAGGATGTATTTTCATTGTTACAAATTGAACATAGCCCACAGTTGAGAACCGCTGAGTTATAGGTTCTGTCTTCATCTCTGTTTGTTAAATAATATCCAAGGGAAAGAAATTGTGAGTCAATTCCAGTTGAGGCATTCTGTTTGAAAGCAGTCTCATTTGGTGCAATCTAGGTTCAAACGGGAGAAATAATGGTAGTCTTTATTATGTTACAGAAAATTGTTAGTGAATCTTCATTCTTGAAGAAATAACGAAGATAGCCTCTTAGGACTCACAAAGGCCAGTGAACTATAATGGAAAGGACAAAAAAGCCTGAAACCTCTCCTATTGAATTTAAACTGAGAGTGGTTTTATTCAGCTTTGCAGTGAATGGCTTGTAGACTACTTCTTGATGGTGTTCCAAGTGAGTAAGGTAATTGCAAGCATGGGTTGTGTCTATGTATGTATTTGGCTTTAACTTTCTACATTTAGGCACCAGAATGGAAAGGCTCACCATTTGTGTTAGAATGATGAGAGCTCTGCATGTTTGGTCACATCTACCAGAAGAAAATGGCATGAATAATAAAAGGACAAATGATTTTTCTATATTTGTCTATGGGGCCTGCTACCAAGTGAGGCAGTGGTGGGTGGGGTGAGGAAATTGAGAAGAAAAAACTTAAAGTAGGTCTATTTTTATGTGTTCCTCTGACTCCTTATTAGACTAGATATCTTTTAAAAAAATACAATTTGTTTCCAAAACAGTTTGCTTGCATTTTTGTGCATACAAATCTGCATTGTCTTTTGTCTTTCTCTTAAACATAGTGTCCTGAGTGGGGTTGGGTAGACATTTTTCCCCCTGCTGTAATTTAGTTAGCCATCTCCTTGAGCCAAGCATTCAAGAACACTTAAAAAAACAATTCCAAATCTGTGTACTCACTCATCTGCCATTATATTGCATAGGGAACTCCTGTTTCTCCAAGGAAGACTCGTAAATTAATTAGCCTCTAAAATCTTCCTTCAGCTTCTACTCAAAATCCTATTATTATAGGACAGATAGATGTCTTTGACTTAATGTGGACACCTGATCTCTGGTGGTGCAATGGGTTATACCTTTTAAATGATTGCCAGTCATAATGTATTGGTAGGGAACCTGGCTGAATTCACATACTGTATCTCATGGACTGCATCAATTCTTTACATCCCACCAAGTCATTGAACAGGAAACCAAGGCATACTTGGGCATCTTGTCATCTGCTTGACCAATGCTTCCCTTCCACCCCTCCGGAATAGCTACTTTTATGTTCTGCTGTAGTAGACCAGACCTTCATGCTCCCCCTCTTCTATGGGGCAGATACGCAGAAAGAGTATAATCTTGTTGTGTGGATGCTTTCTTTGGATCTTGAAATATTACAGAAATTTCAGGGGAGTTAATTATCAAGTCTTGTGACTCCCTGTTTGTTTGTGCCTCTGGACGTGGTCCTATGATAAAATCTTAATAATGATTAGCCTTGGGCTGGTGCAGGAGTGGTAGATTCCAAGAAGGGACCATTCATTCCAGGAATTCCTGCTATAGGGAATATAAGCCTTATGATTTCCTTGTATCTTTGGCTCTGTATGAAACGGCTCTGTAATAAACAGATTATCGAATACATCCCCATCTCTCTCCTTTATTCAGCTGGTTGCTGGGCCATATTACTGTGCTGGTCACAGCATTCTGCCCTCCAAAGACCACGCCCTCTTTCCTGGATAAAGTAATCTATTCAACTTTGGAACTCCACACTGGAAATTATCTGTCCTTTTTACTTAATGAGTTTAAACTCAGTTAATCTGAATAAGCTTTGCATCTAATTCAGTCACCTTACTGGAAACCTAGATTTATCAAGCGCTATTGCCCTCCCCCAACCTTCCTGATTTTCAACTCTCCTCCTGGGGGCAGTAATCAAATCAATACCATCTTTACTACCAAAAAATTCACAGCAATCAGTCACTCACTTGCTTTTTCTTATTTTTTAATTTTTTAGTAATTCCTACAATTAATGACTTCCTAGATCTCTAATCTCTGGCTACCACCCCCCTATATGTAAATTCTTCCCCTATTAGAAAGTAAGATTTTGAGGTCAGAGACTGTCTTATTTTTGGTCATTGTATCTGCAGTACTCAGCACAAGGAAAAGGAACAGGGACTGAATCTGTGATTTCATTCATATAGGAAACTCCTTTAACATTTCCTTTGCAAATTTAGTAGGTCAGTCAAGTATGCATTTAATTAACACTTACTATATGCCAGCCACTATACTAAGCACTGGCATTAGAAAGAAAGGCAAAAAGAAAACCAAACCAAATCAAAACAGTTTAGAGGCAAGACTTGAATCGAAGTTAGCCTGACTTTGAGGCCTCTTCTCTCCTTCATTCTTCATTCACCCACTCAATTATCAGCTGCAAACCTGCTTCCTACCTCAGTCAGTCAGTCAGTCAGTCAACAAGTATCTATTAATCATTCACTATTTGCCAAGCACTGGGGAAACATGTATTATTTTTTATTTTCTAGGATTTTAAAAAATCACTGGAAGTCTAAGAGTAGGAAATAGACTTAATGGCCACTTCTGGCTCACTGGAGGAGGTTCTTTCTTGTCTTATTCTCACATGCCTTTTGTTCTCTCTTCCCCATCGTTCATTTTATTGTCACAATTTTCTGTCAGTTGGCACAGAAAAGAGAAATTGATGAGACAAAAATGAACTGTGGTATTAGTAAGATTTGCATTTTCTATTGTGAGAAGGAGCCTAAGCCACTGGATATTGTTATTCTAATTGCTTCTCCAATGGTCTGGATGATTCCTTAGATGGAGGACCAGAAGATGAGTTCTGACTCCTTCAGATAATTGGGTCTCACATTACTAGGTCTTTAATAGTTTTAGCTAACACTTAAATTCATACCCAGGAGCTATCTGAAAGCGAGGACAGAAGTTTGACCATAGAGGGGAATGCCTCTGGCTCCCCTTTTCTTTGGAGCTAGGCAGATGGATTTTTCTCAGCTAAATCTTTCAAATAATTTTTAAACAGAGCAAAAGAGGATAGCAAATTACAGTAGCATAGCCTGAAGAGTCGCTGTAAAGTCTGAGCTAGGTCAGAATGGCCAGTCATTGACTGGGAAAATCTAATATGGACCATGTACCCTAGCATCTTCTTTTTCTTCCAGTTTTTTGATCACATCAGTCCCTCTCCTCTAAGAGCTCCATTTCAGGTTGTAGCCTGAGGCCCTAAAGTGAAAACAATATACTTTCCCAATGAGAATCTTACCTCTCCTGAGTTTAGAAAGGCTTTATGGATTTTAATCACAAGTAATTCATTCAGAGAATATATTGACTAAGTTAGCTCATCATTGTCTTTAATATTAAATTTCCTGGTGCCATGCTAGACACTTTCACTTTTATTTTCAACAAATGTCTATGAAGAATATATTTCATGAAGAGCACTATCCCAGGAGCTGGAGGAGAGCTGTAGATTAAATAAGGAATTGCTCCCCACTCCTACCCTGACCCCTTC
Source organism: Pseudochirops cupreus (assembly GCA_028627135.1). NCBI lineage: Eukaryota > Metazoa > Chordata > Mammalia > Diprotodontia > Pseudocheiridae > Pseudochirops > Pseudochirops cupreus. The sequence continues at coordinate 319,058,903 of CM053582.1, read as the reverse complement.
ATTCTTTTAGTCTCCTAGAGGGATACAACACAGAAAGAAATCGCTCTGATATGAACCAATTCAAGAGAGGCAGTCTGCGTAGCATAGGATTGCCATCAAAGCCAGGAAAACCTGGATTCCCATCCTGTCTCTGACACATACTGATTCTCCTCTCAGAGCTCTAGTCAATTCTCTAAGACTCTTAGTTGCAAACAAGATTCTTACACTCATTGATAGTTATATAAGTTCCCCACAACAAGTGAATTTGGAAGTCCTATCTCTATTCATAATAAAACAAATATTTGTTCAACACTAGTTCTTGATAAAGTATAATGGTGTGTGGTAGGGTAGGGATAAAAAGCTTAGATAAATCATTCCCTGACATAACTTTCACTATAAAAGGAGGCTATGATCTATGGATTAGGGCATTAGTGACGACAAGAGAAAGGAGCAGAAAGAAAGGTAGAATTTCTAGAGGTAAAACTATAAGAACCGATTGGGTGTGCCAAGTGAAGGAGAAGGAATAATCAAAGATAATTCTAATTCAATTCAACATTTATTAAATTTGAGATTCCAAGGAATCTGCATCTTGGTAGAGAGATTCCTGTAGGTATTTTGAGATGTGGTTCTAAAGTTCAAGAGGCAGTTGGAGGGTGGGAGTAGAGAAAGGAAAGGGGTGGGTAGGAATATGCATTTATGTAATGCTCCCTAGGTGCCAGGCAATGTGTTGAGCACTTTACAAAAATTATCTCAGGCCTGGAGATTCAGATTTGGGAGAAAAATGGACGATGAAACTGCAAGAGAAAATCAGATTTTGACTTTATCTTGATATATGGTGTGAAATGTTGGTCGATACCTAACTTCTGCCATGTTGTTTCCCAGTTTTTCCAGCAGTTTTTGTCAAATAGTGAGTTTTTGTTTCAAAAGCCAAAGAAGAAAAAAAAGACAAGAAGAGCAAAGGGTTGAGGATGGAACCTTGAGGCTGGAGAAGAGGAGGAGGGAACAGAAAGGAAGCAATTAGAGATCTCATAGAAGAATCAAATCAGAAGAAAAAGAAATCAGAAGATATTTTATCAGGAAAAGTACAGCAGATCAGGAGACAAAGAAAAGAGCATTCAGAAGAAGAGTGTTGTCAATTGAGGCAAAAGTTATAAAAAGGTCAAGAAGGATGAGAACTAAATTAAAAAACCAACCAACCAACCAACCAACTTTGAATTTGGCTTTGAATTTGGCAGTAGTCATTGATTTCTCTTGAGAAAGTATGTTCTATAGCATGGTAGAAATGAAATAGTAACCAGATTCTAGAGGGCAGAATTTTAAAAAAAAAGGAGGTCACATAGAGAGTTTTATGGTTTGCAAAGTATTTTCCCTCTTAACAGAGGCAACTCTGCGGTGCAGCGGATAGAGCAATGGGCCTAGAAATAGGGACTTTAGTTCAAATCCTGCCTCAGAAAGTCACTGTTTATGTGACCCTAAATGAATCACTTAACCTCTGTCTGCCTCAGTTTCCTCAACTGTTAAGGGGAAATAATAATAGCATTTATCTTTTAGGTTTGTTGTGAGGATCAAATGAGATAATATTTGTGAAGTACCTGGCACATAGTAGGTACTTTTTGTTCCTTTTTCCTTCTACAGCTTTATAAGGTAGGCAGTAGAAAGAATGCTTTTCCCTATTACCTCTAGCATCAAACAAAGACTTTTCTATTTGGCATATAAAGCCCCTCATTGTCTGGCTCCAACCTACCTTTCTAGCATTATTATACATTACTCTTCTTTATAAACTAATTCTTCAGTTTGGCCAAACCGGCCTTCTTGATGTTCCTCATACATACTTCATCTCCATTCATGCCCTTTCATAGACTGTCCCCCTGTCTTGGAATGCACTTAACCTGCCGAATATCTCTCAGTATCAATGGTTTTCTTCAAAGCTCACATCAAATATCATTGTCCATACAAAGCTTATTTTGTATGTCCTTATATGAATATAGGAACATAGACTAGAGAGCATAAATTTAAACCTAGATGGGGCCTTAGAAGTCATTGAGCCCAACCTCTTCATTTTATATTTGAGGAAACTGAGGCCCAGAGAGGTTCACTGACTTGCCCAGAGTCCCACAACTACCAAGGGTTATAAGCAGGATTTGAACTCAGGTCTTTGATTCCAAGCATTCTCTTCACTATGCCTCTTAGCCACCTAGGTATTATCCATATCTCTCCTTTAGGAACTTTAGGGCAGAATCACTCTATTCTTAGCATCATTGCACTGAAAAAACAAGAATCTCCTCGGTGATTAAATGAAATTAAACTACCTGAAACCTAAGAAACAATCTCATGCTCTTAATCATAGGAGAATGCATTTTAATCTAAAACACATCTGTGTGTATTAAAATGTTGAGCTACCTTCCCCTCTCCTTAAGCTTCCTAAAGGCAGAATTAATTTTTTTCTTTGTACTTCTGGTGCCTAGTGGATGCTTGATGAATGATAATTGATTGATTCATAGATTTATTTCCCCTATTTTATAGATGAATGAACTGAGACACTGAGAGTTTATTAACCTTCTGAGGTAGGACTAGAATTTAGATCTTCTAATGCCAGGACCAATGTTCTTCCCATACTGAATACCACGCTACTTCTTCAGAGGGAAGAGTGAGGAGGCAGCTAAGTGGCACAGTGGATATAGGCTAGGAAGGAAGGAAGGAAGATCTGAATTCAAATTTGGCTCTAGTTTGACACAGGGTAAGTCATTTAACCTGTGTCTGCCTCAGTTTCCTCAACAGGAAAATAAGGATAATAATGGTACCCACCTGCCAGGATCAACTGAGGATAAAATAAGGTGACATCAATCACTCAGTAGACATTTATTAAATACCTAATATTTGCCAGTCACAGTGCTAAGCTCTGAGGATACAAAAAAGGGGCAAAGGACAGTTCCTTCCTTCAAGGGGTTTAGAGTTTAATGGGAGAGACAACCTGTAAACAGAAGCATACAAAGCATGCTATATACAAGATAATAGGAAATAATTGGCAGCGGTAAGGCAATAGAATTATGAGACCTTGGGGAAGGCTTCCTATAAAGGGTGGAATTTTAGTTGGGACATAAAGGAAGTCAAAGAGATCAGAGTTGAGGAGAGAGCATTCCAGGCATGGGAGACAGCCAGAGAAAATTCCTGGATCCACAAGATAGTTTCTCATTCAGGGAACAGCCAGGGTGCCCATGTTACTTATGTAAGAAAACTGGAAAGGTAGGAGGGGTTTAAAGGGTATGAAGGGCTTTGAATATCAAACAGAGCATTTATATTTGATCCAGGAATCGATAGGGAGCCACTGGAGTTTATCGAGTAAGGGAACAACATGATCAGATCCATGCTTTAAGAAAATCACTTTGGTGGCTGAATGGATGAAGAATTGAACTGAGAAGACACTTGAATTAGACAGACCCACAAGCAATCTATTGTAAAAGTTCAGGTGTGAAGTAATGAGGACCTGCTTGAGAGTGGTGGTTATGTCAGAGGAGAAAAGGAGGATACTGGAGAGATCTTTCAGAGGTGAAATCAACAGACCTTAGCAGCAGCTTGGACAGGGAAGGTAAAAGACAGTGTGTGTCTAGGATGACTCCTCAGTTTTGAGTCTAAAATACTGGACAAATGGCATTGCCCTCTATAGTAATAGGAAAGGTAGGAAGAGAGGAGGGTTTGGGGGAAAATTTTGTTTTGTACATATTTAGTTTAATATGACTACTGGACATCCAGTTTGACATGCCTAAAAAGCAGTTGGAGACATGAGTTTGGACGCCAACAGAGAGGTCGGGGCTGGGTTCATAGATTTGAGAGTTATCAGCATAGAGATGGTAATTAAATCCATGGGAATGAGACCACCACGTATAGAAGGAGAAGAGAGCCCAGGACAGAACCCTGAGGGACACCTACAGTTAGTGGGAATGATCTGTAAGTGGAACCAGGAGAAAGAGGAGAAGCAGGAGAAAGTGGTGTCTTGAAAACCTAGAGAAAAGAGGGTTTCAAAGAGGAGAGAGTGATCAACAGTGTCAAGTCCACAGAGAGGTCAAGAAAGATGAGAATTGAGAAAAGGCCATTGGATTTTGCAACTAAGAGATCATTAGGAACTTTGGAGACAGCAGTGCCAGTGGAATGATATGGCTGGAAGCTGGAATATAAGAGTTTAGAGAGTGAGAGGAGAGAGTACCTATTGTGGACCACCTTTTTGAGGAATTTAGTCACAAAGGCAGAAGAGATGTAGGATATTAGTTTTCAGGTATGGAAATATCCAGGGAGGGTTTGTTCAAGATAGGGGAGACAGGGGCATGTTTGTAGGCAGTATGGACAGAGCTCATTAAGTTAAGAGCTTAACACAGGGCTTGGCATATAATAGGCACTTAATATATGCTTGTTTCCTTACTTCTAAGGTAATGAGGAAGTTGGAGCATTAGGTATAGACTAGTTTTTTTTTTTTTTAAGAAGCTGTGGTGAAAGAGAGGAAAGAAATGAGAGAAAAGCTCGATGGAAGTAGAATCACTCTATTCTTAGCATCATTGGGCTCAAAAAAAAAAAAAGGAGAATCTCCTTGGTGACTAAATGAAATTTAACTACCTGAAACCTAAGAAACAATCTCATGGTTTTAATCATAGGAGAATGCATTTCAATCTAAAACAAATCTGTGTGTATTAAAATGTTGAGTTATCTTCCCTTCTCCTTAATTTATGTCTAAATACGGGGTGTGGAGTTCCTCTGTTTCTTTGATGAATTTTTAGCAATAATTTGCACTCACTGACTGTTCTTTTCAAGTACAAAAACTTCCTATTAAAAAGGAAACACATTGCAATGATAAGAGCACTGCCTTTGGAATCAGAGGAAAAGAGCTCAAATCTGAATTTTATCACTTATTACCTGTGTTATTTTGAACAAGAAGCTGAGCTTCCTTGAGCTTGTTTCCTCATCTGTAAAGCAAGGAGTTTGGACTAGATGATATCCAAGGTCCCTTCCAGCTTTGAATCTATCAACTAATGAACTTCAAGTAGTGTTTATTTTAATTCCCCCTTGTTGTCTTCAGTTCCCCAACAGGCAAATGTCTAGGTGACTGTTGAATGGCCCTCTCACTCCAAATTTTTGAAACAGTTCTAGGGGGCAAGAAAGATTCAGAGCAGTGTGATTCATTCTTGTCTAGGCTAGCTCAGAGGGTTAGCTAGTATGAAAAATTCCAACTAGACAGTTCAGTCTTACTTGTCGTTGATGACCTGACTAAAATGAGCTTTTGGCTCTCCCTCTGGGTAGTGGACCCAAACTCATGCTATACTTCTTGCCACTTTGTAACTCTGTGTTTATAGTTTCAGTACTTGAAGTAGTTCCCCCCCACTACATTAAAGTATTTTCCCTATAGCAGCTTTTATTTTATTCTTCTAACCACAAGCCATATGCTTTGCTTGAAATTCACAGGGGATTATCTATTCAATCTCTATCTTAGATATTTTAATCATGAAATTCCTAGGCCAAGTGGTGCTTGGAATTGTGCTGGAACAATGTTGTTTCTCCTTTTTTGAAGAGGACCAATGACATCACAGGGTGATATCTTGACTTGATTGTGAATGAGATTTAAGTGAGACAGACTTGCATGAAATTGTCAGTTTTACTCTCTCTTCCAGAGTCAATGAAGTCCAGTGGCAAGACAAAAGCCAGGACCGGTGATGACTTGGAATGCAGTGGATGACCTTGGAATCTTAGATATCTGACTAAGCTCTAAGCACTTCACAGCACCTTCTTCAGTTGCCGTTATGGTTGTTGGTACAAATTGTTGTCATTCACTCATTCCACAGGGGGAAGTCTTCATGTGCTTTGGGAAGACATCCCTCTAACTCACTGATGAGTTTGAGGCCCATTGGTTATCCTCAACCTGGTTTAGCTAATCTTCCATGAAGATTTTACTGGGTGTTGCTGATGTACATGCTAAGGGTAGGGAAAGGAAGGAAGAAGGGAAGGAGCTGCATTGCCCAACTGCAACTGATCAGTTGGGTCCCCCAGTGGGGCAGTTTGGACTATTCACAGGTTGTTGTTTGTCATTTGCTCTTGAAGAGGACCATGACAACAGGAAGATGATGCCATGACTTGCAAGTGAATTGTATTTAAGTGAGAAAGGGCTGTGCAAAGCCTCACATTCTCCTTTGGAGCCGTTGGGGTCCAGTGGCAAGATATAGATCAGGACTACTGGAGATGGCCCCTGATGTACATGCTACAGTTTCTTGGAGCCACAGGTGAAAGTTTTGTGGCAGGTGGACACCAAAGGTGTATGAGCAGCCCTGAAAAGGGCTAGGCAAGCCCCCACACCAATGGGGCTAGTTCTGCATGCACACTCCATATACCATGGGGCAATAATAGTGCAGTACTCAAAGTATTCCTGGATATAGTAAAGGAATTACTGGGCCAAATCAAAGAACCAGTTTGGGTTCTGGGAGATGTGGACACTTAAGCTGAGAAGGGACAAAGATAGCAAACCCAGATTTTATCCTTCACTGGTCAAGTCATGAGGACTCTGTTGGTTCAGGGGAAAGGTTCAACTCTAATTATTTCTAGTTCTTTCTGGGCTTGGAGGAATTTTAATCTCTGGATGCAGCTAAAAGTCCAGGTCATCTGGATAGACCCATGGGGAAAATGGGGGTATAATAATACATGGTAGCTTCTGGGTTGCCTAATCACTCAAAGCTCTTTCTTCTTGTGAGAGCTGCATAGGTTACTGAGATGGAAGATCATGAAAGAGAAGGTTACTGGCTTCTAGAGTAGCTAAAAGTTCTTCCTCCTTCAAGGAGGGTCTCCAGAAGAATACTGTATATACGTGTGTGTGTCTATACCTACACACACACACAAATATAATTTTGTTAACAAAAGTTACAATAAACAGAAACAAAGTGAAGATTAAGTACCTTGTCAAAGTTAATATACACAACTTTTTTTCCTTCAACAATCAGCAAACAAAAGAAGTTACACCTGCATGTACATCTACCAGAGCTTTTTGTCTTGTTTTGTTTGTTTTGTACTGATTTGTTTGTACTTTCTTTTGTATTATTCCTTCATCAAAATGTTCATGATTCAAATCTAAAACAAAAGGAAGTGGGAAGGCTTGGCAGAGCAGATGACTTCTGAGCTGTCTTGAAGGAAGGCAAGGAAACAAAAAGAGAAAGGACGAGCCCATAATGTAGACCTAGGATCCTAGAGCTACATCTCCGCCTGGAGCATATAAATGTTTCTGTGGTTTGCTTCTTCTCTCTGAAGGAAGAAACTTTCTGTTTTGCTCTTAAATAAATGTGAAATAGATCACCCCAGCAGTTTCCCAGCTTGGAACTTATTTAAATTGTGGTCATATTTCTCTTAGCAATGTCCTAGCAAAGCCTTATCTACTCACATCTGCAACTTTTATCATTTACCTTAATAAAAGAGTCTTCTTTAACTATTTTCTGAAAGAACCTGAATTCCTTACACACAGAAGAACATTTTAAACTTTATGTAAACAAAGTTTCTAAATAGAGATTGAATATAGTTTCGTGATGCTTGCTGAACTCCTGTTACTCCCTGATAAACTACCCCAGACTCCAAAGGATACCATTTTAGGGAAAGTGTCAAGCAAAATTATGAACTCAAAAATATTCAGTGGTCTTTATTTTTTCTTTCTGCTTCATTTCCTTCTCTTTTTCCAACTATGGATGCTTTTCTCCTCCTGTGTTCTCATGCTTTCTTCTCCATTCTCTGAATCAAATTTTGATCTCACATAAATTCATATGCACAGGTGTAAGTGACCAGTAAGTGACCAGTAAGTGACCAGTAAGGTTAATGTTTTCCTCTTTTCAGGGTTATTTGAATTTTAACAGAGACCAAAATCTTAAATCAAACGAATGAGCTTCAAATGATGGAATTTTCTTCACCAGCAAGTTGGGTGCCAGAGATATTTGGGGGAGAGAAAGAGGCTTCCTTGGAGCTATTAAAAAAGAGCATTACTGGGGTGGCTAGGTGGTGCAGTGAATAAAGCACTGGCCCTGGAGTCAGGAGGACCCGAGTTCAAATCTGGCCTCAGATACTTAACACATAAAAAACTAGCCATTGACCTTGGGCAAGTCACTTAACCCTAATTGTCCTACCTTCCTCCCTCCAAAAAGCAAAATAAATAAATAAAATAAAATAAGAAGAGCATTACCATGAAGAGATTGAAAGAGTTGGGTTTAGTTGGAAGATATGTTGTTCCAATCTGAGTTTTGCTCCTCATTTATCTAGGTGATTTTAGAAAATCACTCCACTTTTCTGGACCTCAGTTTTTTCATATAGGAAATGAAGGGGTTGGATTTGATGACAACTAATATTTATTTAAAGCTCTGAATCTAGGATCTTTTGCCATATACTCTGTACACTCTCATAGGATTGGCTTTCTTCTAAAGCTGATGCAATCTTGGCTAAATCAGCTTTGTATCTTTGACATACCTCAGAAAGGGAATGTAAAAGGGAAATGGCTGAATAGAGATTTTTATCTGCAGCTACTCAGTGTCTCTTCACTGGGTCTGGACAGGTCTTGGTCAATATCACCCCCAAGAAAATGAAGTTTCAGGTAAAACAGCTAGTTTATGACAGTAATTCACAACAAAATGGACCAACTGTTGTTCAGTTGTTTTCAGCTGTATCTGACTCTTCATGATCCCATTTAGGGTTTTCTTAGCAAAGATACTGGAGTGATTTTGCATTTCCTTCTCCAGCTTATTTTACAGATGAGGAAACTGAGGCAAACAGGGTTAAATGACTTGTCCAGAGTCACACAGCTGGGATCTGACTGAGGCTAGAGTTGAACTCAGGAAAATGAGTGTTTCTGACTTCAGACCAGGCACTCTATCTACTGTGCAACCAACTGCCCAATGGACCAACAGAGAAACCTTTTTCAATGGTATCTGTGGTTAATGGTACTTTTCAATTTGCTTATGTTATCAAAATGTATGGTCAATCCAACTTGCTATTTATACAGAGAGAGCTTTAGACAAGCTTCACAATACAAGCTAGTAAAATTCCTATAATACAGTGTTTTCAAGAAAGGTGGATTGGTGATTATTATTGTTAATGGGTAGTATACACTCCATAGGCAAGTATATACTACAATATATACTATATATAGTATATATTCCACTATTATATGTGTGTGTATGTGTGCGTATGTGTGTGTGTGTGTGTGTGTGTGTGTATATATGTATATATATACATATATATATGCGTGTGTGTGTATATATATATATATATATACATATACATATACATACATATATAGTGCTATAATATAGTATATTCCCTTTGGTATACTAAGTTCCCACTTGTTTCCTAAAGCAGTCCTGAGCTATAAGCAGATTTAGTAAAATAAAGCAATCCTCTGCTAGAGACAAATCACCTTAATCTAACATGGAGATAAAAAGGAATTTACAGGCATTGCAGGACAATTTGAAATATGTCCTCCTTTTTCTTACCCTTTTCTGCTTTCCCTTAGTTATCTCTTTTAAGTGTTTATGCTTAGCTTTAAAGGCTCTCTATAATCTGATCCATCTTTAGTCATTTCACCTTCTTCCTACTATTCCCTAATATGAACCATCTGTTTCAATCAGTTCAGTCTCCATACTGGTTTCTAAACATGCTCTGGACCTGTGCTTTTATCATACAGTTTCTCTTTCCCATAATGCTCTCTATTGCCCACCTCCTTATGCAAATTCTACCCATTCTTCTTAAATTCTGCTTCTTTCTGCTCCTGCTCATGATTTTTTCTTTCCTTAATTCTTTTATTGTATAAATAGTCATACCATTTAGTATTTCATTGTTCTGTTTTTACTGTATTCTCTTTGTCTACTTGATGAGACAGCAAGTGCTTGGAAGGCAGAACTACATCAAATGCTTTTTCTCTATCTCTTAATAAGCCTAGCTCAGTACTAGCTTCACAATGGGTCATCAATATACGTTTTTGGTTTATTAATTAATTTGCTTCATGCTATTCTCACAAAAGTCATTGGAAAGTACATTACAGTGTAGAGCAAGAAGAGATGCCCAAACTCTCTTTGTACAAAAATGAGTTGATGATGAATTTTGGCAACATATTCAGATTTTAAGGTACCATTAACTCTAGACACCCTGGGGAGAAAAAAAAGGTGCCTGAGTATCCTATTTCATTGTATAGGTGTCTATGGATCAAATTTCCAACTATTTGTTGCTTACATACTAAAAACATTCCCTTCTTTGTTTGCATCCTCCATCCATTCCTTCCTTCTTTCCTTCTATCAGGATAAAATAAAGATCATATTACCTAATTTCTCATTGGAGCCTTTCAGTGTAACTGCCTATCTACTTTAGATATAGGCTGTCAGAATCCATTTGTTGTCTCAGCACTAGAATTTAAAAATAAATGAAGAGGCATGGTTCTTGTGGACTGTTCTGAAAAGCTCGTCTCTGTTTTATTGCTTCTTATGCCCTCATCCCTGGGCAAATGCAGATGTAATTGACTCTGCTTACGACTCTTAAGAGCAGGACAAATTATTTTAGGGCTCCCCCCTCATATAGAAGAACTGAATCAATGGTAGTTTAGGTTCCTTGACATATTAATGCAATGCTTCCCAGCACAGAAATAAGGGTTCCTTTAATCAACCACCCAAATGAATCCAACTAGAATCAGGAATAAAAATTGTTTCTTTCCCAAATCCCTAAGTCACAAGAAATAAAAGACAACTGAACCCCAAATCAGAATAATTGAACCTGTACTTCTGACCTTAGATATCCAAAAGGATTTATAGTACAGTTCATAGGACTTCTTTTTTTTATTTTATTTTAATTTATTTATTTAAATTTTTGCTTTTTGGAGGGGGGAGGGCAGGGCAATTGAGGTTAAGTGACTTGCCTGACGTCACACAGCTAGTATGTATGTCAAGTGTCTGAGGTCAGATTTGAACTTGGGTCCTCCTGACTCCAGGGCTGGTGCTCTATTCATTTATCACCTAGTCACCCCCAGTTCATAGGACTTCTGCAGAGGTTAGCCTGAAGTTCACACATTTGCCTATAAAGATAAACATGATCAAGAAATCTCAGTTGTCCTTGCTTACCAAGAAAGTGAATAAGAAAGAGAAGGCTGTCAAATTAAAGCAAAAGTTGACAGTTATTGACATCATAAGCAATAGCTTTGACTTTTTAATAGAATCCTAGAAAAAGACATTCATTTCCCCTTGCCTCCAAGCAAACTCACCAAAACAATCCTAAACTAAGAAATTACTCTTCTATTTTTAAAGCATTTTGCAGATACCACAGCCTCCAGAGCCACCATTTTCAGAATCCAGTGACTCACTCATTTCATTATTAAGAAGAACTTGTATAACAAATTACCCTTCAACTTATCCATGATAATAGAAGAAATGATGTTGAAAATATGAAGCAATGAATAAACAAGAAAGTATTTTATCCTGTCCTACACTATTCTAGGACCATATAAAGATCTATAGTACCCCTGAGCAAGGTTTTCTAAGTTCTCTTAATAACACATTCAATCTAGGGAATCTAGCATGGGAAAGAACACTAGATTTAGAGTCAGAAGACCTGGATTTAATTCCCTCATCTTCTACTTCCTATCTGTAGACAAGTTGCTTCATTTCCCTGGGCTTGTTTTCTCACTGAAGGGGTTGGATAAAGGTGATTTATTTATGAGGTTCCTTATACTTCTGAATCTTGTAATCCTATTATTTTGAAGCTTATTGTGCCTGTGTTTTATAAAAGGAAGTAAAGGTAGAATTATCCCTTGAAAGGAATTTATTAAGAGTACATTTAAGTATCCTTTACATTAAATCTCAGCTTGTCCTTAAAGTCTCATTCCAATCCTCATTGTGGTGTAGAGATATTCCTGTGTCTTAAAAGGTTATACCAGCTGAGCATACACTGACAGATACTACCAAACTGAAAAGATTTTGAATATGGGACTGCTCTGATGTCTGAGGACCAGCCTAGCTAAGTTTGGAAAAGCTTATCAACAGAGTGATGAATTTTTCATCCATGGCAACTCACAAAGATTTCATCTCAATGTTGTAGAGGGGTTGTGAGCTGAGTCAGTGTTGGGAATGCCCACACTTGTGAAATGATAGAAATTTTCAACTCTGTTTAATCAGACCCCAGCATGGGGATAGTTCCATAATTCTAAAGCAAAGATAGGACTAGAAGAAATGGAATTAAATCTTCAGGAGAAGGGAAAGTCCTTCCTGATTAAAATCATTCTTGATATCTTAGAGCGATGGTTCTCAACCTTGCCAATGACTTGACCCTTTAATACTCATATGTGGGCATATTTGCATGTGGGTGACCTTCCTGGAGTGGTGTCTTGGTTCCTAAGACCTTCAGAAATATGTGTTTTCCAATGGTCTTAGGCGACCCCTGTGAAAGGGTCGTTCAACCCCTAAAGGGGTCACGACCCACAGGTTGAGAACCACTGTTTTAGAACAAGCTTCCTTAGAAACATATGAGATCTTGTCTTAAGATGTTTATTTGCAACTTGGGCTCTTCATAACGGGAACTCAGAAAAGCTATATCCAAGTTCAAGGCATTGATTTTCAGAGCTAATTCATTATGTATACTTTTCCCAGCAAGGCAGAGGAAATATTAATTTAAAACAAAATGTATATAATAAAACAGCATAGCAAATACATTGACTAGAAAAGATCCCAATACACACTCATACACACAAATACACATATGTATTCACACTGAGTATACTGACCACCCTAAGCCTAAATTTAAACCCGGGTCAAGAGACAGAAAATATACCCTGAGTTGAAGAGAGCAGGGACATCCTATAAATCCAGCTAAAGGAATCATTGGATAGTTTCCAATTCAATTCAATGCAACAAGTATTACACACCTACTATGGGCAAGGTAAAGGATTTGTGTATATAAAGACAAATTTAAAAAACCCCCAACAACATCACAATCCTTGCACTCCATTCAATCCAACGAGCATTGACTGATTGTGCTACCAGGGAGCTATAGTAAAGAGAAAAAATTGAAAACAAACCCTGGCCTTGGGGAGTTTATATTCTGTGGAAAGAAACAAATGAAACAAAAAACATGTGAATAAATAAATAAAAAATCATTTTGGAAAGCTAGGAGTGTTAACAATTGGATAGTTTACATTCTTATCAAGGGATACAGCCTGTGAACACATTTAAACACAGGATAATTTTAATGAGGAAAGAACACTAATAATAGGAGGATTAGAGAAAACTTCCTGTGGGACATGACACATAAATTGACTCTAGAAGAAAGCCAGGGTTTCTAAGAAGTAGACATGAGGAGAAAGAATGTTCCAACCAGAGGTGAGAGACTTTGAAGAAGCACAGTCAGGAGATGAAATGCCAAGTTTCAGGGAATAGAAAACATGTATAGTTTAGATGGAACTTAGCTTTTGGGTAGGCAATTATGGAGAAATTAGCCTGGAAAAGTTGCTTGGAGCCAAATGGTACAGAGCTCCATATAAAGAATAAAAGAATTTTATTTGATCATGGAGGCAGTAAGGAACTCTTAACAACTCTTGAGTGATATAATCAGTGCTTTAGGAAGAGTATTTTTTTTTAACTATGTGGAGGATGGATTGGAGAGAGGAGAGGCTGGAAGTCACTAATCCAATGAGGGGACTGTTTCTGGCTAAAGGTAATGCAGGCATGAGCAAGGGTGGTCACCATGTGAGTAGATAGAAACTTCTGGCTAGAGGAGATAGTATAGGGATAGGCTCTCTGTGATTTGGTCATTGATTAGATATGAGGGATAGAGGAAGAACCGTGTAGGATTTCAAGTTTGCAAATTTGGGTAACTGAGACAGTGGTGGTGCCCTCAAAAGAAATATAGGAGAATATAAGAAAAGTGGGTAGGTGGGTGGGAGATGAGTTCTATTTTGTATATGTTGAATTTTAGATTCCTTAGAATATCCAGTTAGATATCCAACAGACAGTGGTGATATGTGTTTGGAACTCAGGAGAAAGATTCTAGTTGAGGACATGCACACACACACACACACACACACACACACACACACACACACACACACACACACAGAGTTTAGAGAAAGGAGAGGCCACAGGACAGACCTTTCAAGGATACCTCTGGGTAGGGGGTGGGACATGAATGACTTTCCTGCAAAGGATACTTTTAAGACACAATCAATTGAATTGGGGAAGAACCAAGAAAGAACAATGTCAAGAAAGGCAAGAAAGGAGAAAAGTATTCAGATAGAGAGGGGATAGCCAATAGAATCAAAAGTTTTACAGAGATCAGGAAGGAAGAAAAGACTGTGACATTTATCAATTGAGAGGTCAGTTGCTAACCTTGGAATGAGAAGTTTCAACTGAGTGACGAGATCAGAAACCAGATTGCAAGGGGTCAAGAAATGATTTGGAAAAGAGGTTAGTTGATGAAGAGAGCTATTGGTTCTTTTTAGTAATTTGGCTGTGAAAGGTAGAATAAATATAGGAGGTATCCTAGGAGGATATTGCTCTTTTAAGTATTCTTGCTAACTAGCTAACCTGTGTGGTAATGGAAGCGGTCAGGCATGCATCTCCACTCACCTGCCTCTCCCATCACCAACACATATAGATGTGACCTCTGAGCATCTCTCCCCTTATTTTGATTGATGGAGGGTGAGACTTGGCCTCAAATCTTGGAAAGGCAAAGATCCAGAGGCCTCCTCCAGAGGCAAAGATATAGGAACAGGAGCTTATATTTGAGTATATGCATGTCGCAGTAGTCATGCTCACACCAGTGTGCATTTGGGATGGCAGAAAAAAGTATGTTGTCACTGACCTGGTGTTTATACAAGGCCCAAGATCACTATTTCTTCCTCTAATTCTTGCCCAGATATAGGATTATGTGGGAGGGAGCAGGAGTTCATGTTGTTAGCACTCCTGATGCCAATAAGATGCCCCTTCCTGAGCTTTCTCACTTCACCTCTAATCTTCTCTGTTGGGGAGGAAACAGGTCCCAAGTGGATCAGGGCTTGGATTGGCAGCACACTGCTAAGGACTTCTTCTCATTCCATACTTCCCACACAGTCCCAGATGTCCAGCTTGCCCAGCTCTGAGGTTTAAAAATCGGGAACTGCCTTCTATTACCCGGGTGATGATGTTTCCTTGAATTTAGCTTTGGTGGGAGGTACTCAGGATGTTGGAACTACAGCAACTCGAAAGAAGATGGCTGGTTCTGATCTCGGTGAAGGGGCAACATTGGATGAACCAACCACTTTTGCTGGAAGATAAAAAAAAAACCTTGGTGGTTGCACCCTCTTTTATCACTACTCTTAGGAACTAAAGCTGGTCCCCAAGCCACTTGTGGTATCATCGTGGCATCATTGTGGCACCTTTAAATTCCTGGTAAAAAGTCTTATTTGTTTGAGTCTAGTTATTTAATCACAGTTCAAGCTCAGGCAGCATAAACCAGTCAATATTCATACAGAATTTACTATGATTAAAGATGAACAGAATAGTCAAATCTTTTGTCTATTAGCCATTACCCTGGTACTTTCTTATTAGGTTGACAGAAGATATTTCTCAATAAAATGATCTTCATTCTTACACTTGTCTTCCTCTCTAGGGCAGGAATTTAGAAGCATAGTACTAAATCATTTCTCTCCCATTAAGAGCGGAGCAGACCTGTGCATTTTTATTGAGGGACATAACTCATTATTGTGTGTGTGTGTGTGTGTGTGTGTGTGTGTGTGTGTGTGTGTGTGTGTGTGTGTGTGTGTTTAGGTCTTTTGATAGCACATTGAAAAAAAAAATCTAGTATTCTTCAGATCAGGGTCCATGCTCAATTCTTCCAATCTGGCTTTCAGAACACAAGACTACAACAGAATCTAAATTCCTAATATGTGTGTGTATATACCATTAAGCTTAGCTCTGTTGCATTTTGATTTTTCTTTTCTGGAACAATCTATTTATAAACTTTTTAAATAAAATATCAGGTTATTGAGTGTAGGAGAGACAGAGGACATTGAATTGAATGATTTATACATCCACAAGCAACCTCTTTGTTCATAAGAGAGAAAATGTCTTTTTAAAAAACTTAGACACTGTACCCAAAGGATTCTTTTATTCTGAAATTCTACCTCCTTCTGGGCTGCCTTGCTTTCCCTTCAGGGGTTTGCAAGAGTAAATTTACACAGTCACTAGATCTTGGATAAAGTAATGTCATACTTTAGTGGAAAGTGTGCTAGAATTAAAATTAGGAGGGACCTGGGTTCAAATCTTTCCTCCAATTTTTATTTGCTGTAACAATGAACAAATCACCTAACTTTTCTGGTTTAGTTTCCTTGCCTGCAAGATGGGGATGATAATGCTGGTAGTATATACTTTATTTTTTATTTAATATTATATTTTCCCCCAAATTACATGTAAAAACAGCTTTTAATATTCTTTTTTGTGTGTTCCATATTCTCTCTCTCTCCCTCTCCCCCACATTGAGGAGGCAAACAATTTGATATAGGTTAGAGTATATTCTTTAGAAAGTTCTGAGGATTAAATGTTATAATGTATGTACAAGGTTTTGCAAACCTTAAAGTATTGTATAAGGTGTCCCAAAAGTCTTAATGCAATTATAGATTATTAAGACCTAAAACTGCCTTGTACTAAGACTTTTGGGACACCCTATACACATATTGACTTTTATTATTATTATTACTTCTACTACCGACATTACTTGTATTATCTGTACACTGAGCAAGTCCCTTAGCTTCTTTAGGTCTTAGCTTTTTTTTTTCCGTGAAGAGTTTAGGCCAGATGAGGTCTAATATAAGTTCTAATTCAGAATGCTGTGATCTTAAAGAAACAGAGGTTTTATCTTGATCTAGGGGAGGCACAGAATCATTTCAAGTCTAACTTCTTCTAGCTTTGATTTCACAATAACAACAGTGATAATAGTTGACATGCATGTAACCCTTTAAGGTGTGCAGAGCACTTTCCACACATCATTGAATCGAAATCAGATAACATTTTTGTTACACTAGCCAAAATGACCGTGCAAGGTGGGTTTTATCTAACCCAAGAGAAGGAACTGCTATTCAATCTGCTAACATCCTGAGCATGAGGAGAAGAACTTTGCTATGGTGACCCTCATGTCTTACATGAAATCTACATTCTAATCAAATTGGTGTGTGGTATTTCATCTCTTTTCTCCATGCCTTTGTTCAGGCTGTGTTTCATATGTGCATAATGCTCTCCCTCCCCACCTCACTTTTTTTTGTAATTTTTAAAAAAATTGTAAACTTAAATACAAACTGAGAAAAGGGAAAAAAACATTGCCATGTACATAGCAGATGACAAGAGAGGATTCAATATAAAACAATAAATTTCTATTTCAAGAAAACCTGTATAATAAATACTATAAATTGTTTTTAAAGCTGCTCAGCTTTTCTTTGCTTCCTTGTTGGTTTTCTTTTGTTATCTGCTGTATACTTTTTTTTCTTTTGGAGGGCAATTGGGGTTAAGTGACTTGCCCAAAGTCACACGGCAACTTTTTGTGTTAAGTGTCTGAGGTTGGATTTGAACTCAGGTGTTCCTGACTCCAGGGCCGGTGCTCTATTCACTGCGCAACCTAGCTGTCCCATGCTGTGCACTTTTTACTTTATTTTTCCCCCTTCCTGCCCCCTACCCTAAAGAAAGCTACAATTAAGCATGAGATATTGATACCTATATATACATAGATATCTATAAACATACACCTATGTACACATATATGCTCATACAGACATATGTAAGACAGTATCATGCTCATTTCCTTCTGTCATCTGTTTTACTGAAGGTGGATAGTATCTTCCTTCTTAAGTCCACGTCTCCTGCACCACAGCAACATTCTAACCCAATCATATCCTATCTCAGAGATTGTCTATGAAAGTTGTTTTTCTGAAATTTTCTGCATTTCTACTATTCTTGAAAACATAGGTTTTATTTATGCAAGAAATTTAATTTAAAATAATAAAAATTATCTTTTTTATCCTTCAACAGTGCTCTCACCTTATAATATAGTTTATGGTCTAATACTGCTGAATCCACTTCCTTTGCATCTTTTCTCCCTGGTTTCTTTGAAATTCCTGACCTTTTGTTCTTCCAAATGAACTTTGTTACTATTTTTTCAAACTCAGTAACATTTTTTTTAGTAGTTTAATTGGGACGACATTGAATAAATAGATTAGCTAGGTAAAATTGTCATTTAAAAAATTATATTGGCTTTACCTACCCATGAACAATAAATATTACTTCAACCGAGTACCTCCACTGCTGCCTCCTCCTCCTCTTCTTCCTCCTCCTCCTCCTCCTCCTCCTCTTCCTCCTCCTCGTCCTCCTCCTCCTTCTCCTCCTCCTCCACCACCTCCTCCTCCTCCTCCTTCTTCTCCTCCTCTTCCTCACCATCACCACCATCATCTTCCTCCTCCTCCTCCTCCTGCTCCTGCTCCTGCCGCTGCTGCTTCTCCCTCCGTTCCCTTGGAGCGGACCATCCTGGTGCCTCTTTTGTGAAGCGGCGGC
>CM053582.1:319020663-319039873 GCA_028627135.1 Pseudochirops cupreus | reverse complement strand
CAATCCTGTAAATGAGATTGAGAAGTATTGGTAAGATAAGAAGGAAGATAATCATGACAGAGAAGTGTCGTGAAAACCCAGGGTGGAGAGAGTATCTAGGCTGAGGGGATGCTTAACAGTGTCAGAGGTCCAGAGAGGTCCAGAAGGATAAGGATTGAAAAAAGGTGATTGTATTTAAGAATAAAGGGATCATCTGGGGTCTTGGAGAGAGCAGTTTCAGCCGAGTGGTAGGAGTGGAAACCAGATTTCAAGATATTGAGGAGTGAGAGGGATGAGAGAAAATAGTGGCAAAGAGTTTAACTGTGAAAGATATGAGAGGAGAGATATGGGACAAGGGCTTTAAGGGGTGGCAGAGTGGAAAGGGCAAGTAAATGCCTTGGAATGAGGTTTAGTGCTTTGGCACCAAGAAAGATGGAAGAATGACTTAAAATAATTATTTTAAATTTTCCAATCCAATGCTACAGCTGTACATTTTGCTCTTATTTTGTTCTCGATAGACAGCAGAAGGGCAAAATAGCCTTGAAGTTGGCCAAAAACTTTAAACCTTGTCATTTCATTGTAATTTCATTTATACATGGGAGCACCAAAAAGGTTATCTATTCCAGGCACATGTCACCATCCAATATAGATGAGTATTGAACCTGTACTTGCAGACCTCTAGGGATAGAGATTCCATAATCTCCCTTTCTATCCAGTTCCAGGTTTTAATCACCCCTTATGGGCCTGCAGAAGTCATAAACTGAAAACTTTCATTTTCTCTTGAAATCATCCTGTTCTGGATTGCTATAGCACCTCACCCCTTCTCCCCACCCCCCATGGGGCATTGAGCCCATAATAGACGACAGCATCAGTGTTCACTTCATTGCATGATCAGTTCATATTTATCCAAATAAGGTTATTGAAGTCTTTGTTTGCTTTCAGAAAAAAAAAAATATGGTGCTGGGTAAGTAATTCTGCACTTGCCTGATACAGCATAGTGAAATTCAATACTTTCATGCCTTGGCATAGTAAGATACCATCTGCTGTGGTTAACTACCTCATATAGGTGGTTAACTACCTCATATAGAAGGTAGATATGAATAATCCCCTATTTTTACAAATGTTTTTAAGAAGTTTTTTTTTGTGAATCTCACTTCTTTAAACTGAATAAAATTTTAAAAGGAATAAAATAGGCTGTTATTTTAAAAAATCTTTTAGTTAATCCTTCTGGAAAATAACAAATCTGTTTATAATGTGAACTATTATTCTTTAATTTATAAAAGTGGATTTTTTAAATGTGGGGTTTTCTTAAAAGGGCAGGATTGAATTTAGTACTTAATTAGAGACATGGATATATGAAGGAACACTGTCTCTGTCTCTATAAGGAAATACTGGTGCAAAGACTTTCTCCACCAATTGAGAGCAACATGCCTATGACTTTATAGATAAGTCCTAATTAGTTGCTTTCATCATCTAGAGCAGTGGTTCTCAACCTTCCTAATGCCACAACCCTTTAATACTTGTATGTGGGCATATCTGCATGTTGGCTGAACTGCCTGGAGACCAATAGAGGAGCAGTGTCTCAGTTCCTAAGACCATTGCAAATATGCCCCTGTGACCCCTGTGAAAAGGTCGTTTGACCCCCCAAAGGGTCGTGACCCACAGGTTGAGAACCACTGATATAGAGGCTAATGGATGTGTCCAGAATTAGTCAAAAGTTATTAAATATCAGAAGCAGGATTTGAAACTATGTCTTTATGACTCCATGCTGAAAAATCTAGCTACTACACCATGCTGCCTTTATTTCTTTTCATTTCTTTTTTACTGGAACTGTGATTTCATTAATATAGGGAATTCTTAATAAGGAGACATTGCTTGTGCAAGATTGGTACCAGCTCTGCAAGTTATAGAGAGTTTTCTGGGGTAGAGAGGTTAAGTGAATTGCCCAGAAGCACAGCCAATATGTATTAGAAGCAGGACTGGTCTTCCTAATTCTGAGACCAGCTCTGTACATACTATATACTACTCTGTACATATATCATGGCTACTTCCCTAGATTAGATAATAAAGTTTTTTTTAAGTAATTATTTTCCAATACCCTTACTCTCATTAAAAATCTGTTCTTTTAATTTTTTTTTTCCCAAAAACACTATATACTAAAAATAAAAAGAGAAAGTTTCACTGATTTTAATAATTTAAGGAAAGAGAAACCAAACCCTTAGGTCCTAGAAATAAAACAGAATAAGATACAGCCAGCCTAAGGAGAACTAGAAAGGTAGCAGCTCATAATATTGGATGTAATTGACACTTCAAATAGAGTAGAATAGCAGCAAAGTTCCCCAAATCCCTAAATAATGAAGTTTACTATGATGACCAGACATTAAGATATAAAAATATTAGAAGACAGAGAAACAGAGACATCCCCATTATTAGATAATAGAGAAAAACTGTTCTGGAGAAGCAATAGTCATCAAGCTGCTGTGTATAAAGTAATCAGTCATGGTTTGGCTAGATAATAAAAAAATGCCTGGAACATTGTGTTTTGCAATAATTCCTTAAAGGTAGGAAAACTTTGTCTTTCTCTGACATCCTCAGTTAAATGTTAAATATTTTGAAACTAGTGCCATTCCCAACAGAAGAAGGCATCATATATAAACTAAGTGCAATCCTCTCTGAGGTTTATTGTACACACACAGGTAAATATATACATACATATACATATACATATGCACATACCCATATATATATATATATACATATAGGCAATACACATATGTGTATATGCATGTATATATCCCTGTTGCAAAGTCAGAGACCCTTTGTTGGGAAAATCCAGCTTCATTTCATTTCTGGGCAGAACTATTGCAGATGAAATGTGCTTACCTGTTGTGATGGGCTGTATAATGAGAACTAAACTCCTCAAATGCTGGTCTTCTTATGGTTGAAAGGTGCATATCCTATTACATACCCCCTTGGCTCTGGTTGTAAATAAGGCAAGAGTTGGTGCTGGTCTTGGCGCATGAAGGTGTGGATCTTCTACAAACTGGTCATATTTAGCAATGTAATTTTCACAAGAAGGAAAAGCAGAGACAACAACACCACTGGGGAGCCTGGAAAATAAGTGATGATGGTGCAGTGATTGTGTGGCAAGCAGTTCTAAAAACCAAATGGTGAAGCAATTGTGGTTTGGAGTAAGTTCAGTTGAATGGCAATTAGGAAGAAGAACAGGGAAGGTTTGGAAAGGATAAATTTGGTTCTGGGAGTGGAAGGGCATGGAAATGTCTATGTTAGATTTTGAGAAGACTTCATATCCATTTTCTCCTTTGATCCTCATAACAACCTTATGAGGGAATTTAAACAGGTGATGTTGTCTCTGTTTTATTCATTTAGAAAATTTAAGTGACTTATTCATAGGCAGTGAGTAGTAGATTAGAACATGGGTCGCTTGATGACTTGTTTAGAGTTCCCCCCCTCTCAATATAAGGCTACAGAGACACACACAGGAGAAGAGAAAGTGAGGTTCTGAGCATTACAAGGAGTGTTGTTAATGTAACCAGAAATTAAACACACACACACACACACACACATATTTGTGTATATATGTGTATGTGTTATATACCCGTGTGTGTGTGTGTGTGTGTGTGTATGTATGCCTCATCTAATGACTCTTATATCTGTAAGAACAAAATGACGAGAGCTGAAGAGATAGGGAACATCTGAGGGAAGATGAATGAGATCTATCCCTAGGCTACCAGAAAGAGAAAGTCAAGAACCCAAGGTTAGAGAAAAGACAGAGTAGAATGGCAGCCAGCTCCTTGCTGGGGCCTGCCTCTGTCTGCTTCATCTATTCCTGAAATGAAAAAGTAGAAATGTCAAGGATTAATCAGAAGACAGAAAGCCAAATGGAAAAGAGCCAGGTTCCAAACTTTGGGGTAAACTAAGGCTCTCCCAAATTCCCAGGTCCTGTGTTGCAAGGGAAGTCAAAATCCAGAACCAGAAATTCTGAATCCAACATCTAATGACTTATCATTTTAAATTTGATATGCAAAGCATGTATTGGAGTTTTGTTGTATTTCCTGTATCCTTTGCTTATTCAAAGGGTAGAGGATTAAATGAAGTGAGTTGTGCATTTCCTCGCACTCCTGCCTTTCAAATGTGCCTGTGTACTGTTTAGGGGTAGCTGAAATCTATGAGAAGTTGTGAGCACACAGTCATGGGCTAGACATTCTTTTCTGAACTGCTTATTGTTTATTGTTTTTAAAGATTCTGGGCTGAAAAATAATAAAATACCACATACGCTATTTTGATATGTTTTGTATTTATGTTGAACTTAGCTAATACCAAATACAATAGGCATTTCCTCATATAAAGTAGAACAGAAAAAGAGAATTGTACATGAGCCTAAATATTATGGACAACTTGCTTTTCTTTTTAAGAACACAATAATAATAATGCATAGCGCTTCGTTTACACAGTGTTTTAAGGTTTGCAAAGCACTTTAAAGATATTCTTTCTTTTGATCCTTACTACCCCCCTGCAAGGTAGTTGGATTCTTATCCTCATTTTTACAGATGAGGAAACAGAGGCTGACAAAGAATCAAGTACTTGCTTAGGTTCATATGACTAAGTGCCTGAGGTAGGCAGAACTTGGGGACTCCAATCCATCATTTCATGTAATGCTGCTCCCCGCCAACTTTAATAGCCATCCTGTTTGTGTTTCTTTTTATTCTTTTCTGTGTATAAAGAAACCCATCAATTCACTGACTTTTTTTCTTTTCCTTTCTTTTTTGAGGGTCAACCCTTTTACTATTCCCTTCTCCCTTGTGGAAAAGAAAAAAATCCTCATAAAAATATGGATAGTCAAGCAAAACAAAGTCCCATGTTAGCCATGTCCAAAACTGTATGTTTCATTTCGTACTTTGAACCTGTCATCTGTCAGGGAGTGTGAAGCATGCTTCATAATTATTCTTCTGGAATGGTGGTTACTCCTTGCATTGATCAGCGTTCTCAAGTCTTTCAAAGTGGTTTTTCTTTACAACATTGTTATTATTGTATTTTTTTCCTCTGGGTTTTGTGTACTCTGTGCTTATCCATTCAAAAAGTGTTCCCATGGTTCTTTAAAACCATTCCTTTCATTATTTCTTATGTTACTATATTATTTCATTATATTCATATACTATAATTTATTCAGTCATACCCCAATTGATGGGTATCCCCTGTTTCTAGTTCTTTGCTATAACAAAAAGAGCTGCTATGGTGTTCCAAAGGTCTTATTGTAGTTTTAAGTCTTAATGTAATAATTTTAAAACTTAAACTACACTAAGACTTTTGGGACACATACTCTCCAAGTATGCCTTTTTCTTTACATGGTTGGGAATAAGGGAGGGGCCCCTCAGTATGACAAGATCATATGACTAATACTCAGAGAAACAAAGCAAATTCTGGAGGAGGTGGGGTTCTGCTAGGTCAAGGTTACATTGGATTGATTTGCCCAAATCTTCATAAAAGATACAACTTAGGTAGACCTATACGTTTGACTCCCACTTTTGACATTTATTAGGTGTTTGGTTCTGAATAAGGCAATGAACCTCTCACAACTTCTGTTTTCCTGTATATAAAATGTAGATGATAATAGGACCAGCATTACCTATGTCACAGGATTGTTTTGATACTTAAATGGTATAATGCATGCAAGTGCTTAATACATGCTCAAATGTTATATAAACATCAGTTGTTAATAACAGAGTATCTACCAGACTCAGTGGGTAGAATGCCAGATTGGGGAGTCAGGAAGACCTGAGTTCAAATCCTGCCTCAGACACCTTAGCCATGTGACTCTGGGCAAGCCAGCCCTAGTTCTTTCAGCCTTAGTTCCCTCACATATAAAATTAATGAGTTGGACTTGATGTGTAAAGTCCCTTCCAGTTCTTGGTCTATGATCTTTGAAAGCAACGTTCCCTAAGAAGAAGATTTGAGAGCTTTAACTTCTTATTGTATTGCATATGTTCTTTTGTTTTTCCAATCTATCCCTGCCAAAAAGTCTTCAATAACAGAATATATTTCTCTTGTATAATTAGGAAGAGGAAGCAAAAATAATTCGGTAACTTACTTTGATTTTCTAATGACTTAACAATTCCTTTATTTCTATTGACCTTCTTCAAATTGAGATTCCTTCCCCATTCTACTTATCTCAGTTCCTAAAACTGTCTGTACTTTTATTAAACATGATCATTGATGTTTCAAAAGTCCTTTGGGGTCTACAAGATGTATTAGGTCTGCATTGGGGACTACCAGTCACAGCTCAAGATAATAGAGTGGTAGAAACTTCAGGAGTCAGATTAAAAAACCTTACTTTATGATGATCACGCTGAGGCAGTTCATTTTCTGGATGTGTATGTGTGTTCTTTTGTGTTAACAAATAAATAATGGAAGCCAGATAGAAAATTTGAAAATGTATATTATTTAATCTCAGTTGATAGATGTCTAAATGGGTTAAAATGTTTACAAAATATTGAGCACACCAATAATGGAGAAATAGGGGGAGTGAGCAGGAGAAAGGAAAGGATGGGGCTTTGATCAATACACTTTAGGATATAAGCTGTATAGTACTGTTCAATTTATAGGAAAATAAATAAAGGAGACATTTAGGATCCCAAAGGACTCCTTTTTTCAAACCAATCAGACATTTGGAGTTTTGGTCTGTTAAAAATCAATATTTCTTTTAGAGTATTTATCCTGTTCAAGGAGGGAGAAAAGGAGACCAGATCTAAGAAGAAGTACTGCTGTTGATGGTGGAAAACAAATAAACAAATAGAAAGAAAAAAAAATTTAATGAGGGTGGGACTATACCTCTGATTCTTAGCTTGTCACCTTTATGCTTGTACCATAACTTGACCCTTTGCCTCTACAATGAAGTCCTAGATACTAACCTGCTCATATCCCCAGTTAGTTGATCTGGACCACAACCTTTCTTTTAAAGGTGGAACAGACTTCAATGTATCTAGTGTAACTCTCTAATTTTATACTTTGGGGAATGGAAGCTTGGAGAGCCCAAAGTCACACACCTAGTACATAATAGAAGTGAGATTCAAAATCAGATCTTCTGACTTCTGATCTTGTGTTCTTTGTACTGAGGTTTCCTTACTACCTAGTTTAGGTGAGAATAAGTGAGCCAAAGTGACTTCTCCTTGCCGTCCTCCCCCCAAATAGGTTACAATCCTTTTAAGCATTTTAAGCTTACAAAGTTGAGGAAACTTAATAAGTTTTTTAAAATTCATATATTTTGTTCCTACATCCTTCATTTCCTAATACACTCCACTACCTTCCAAAGAATTGTGAATTGGTATAAAGAATAAAAAAGAAATAGGAGGAAAAGTTCTGGACAGTAAGCAAATTGTTTCACATTTATAGTCCTCCATTTCTGCAAAGAATGATGGAAATATGCTCTTTGCTCTCTTTCTTTTGTGGTTTTGTTTTGTTTCTTCTTTCTTGTGGTTCCTGCCATTAGTTCTAATTCTTCTTTACATCATGACTAATGTGAAAATATGTTTAATAGGAATGTATAAGTAGAGCCTGTATCAGATTGTATGCCCTCTTGGGGAAGAGGGAACAGAGGGTGGGAAAGAAAATCCCGAACTCAAAATCTTATGGAAGTAAATATTGAAAACTAAAAATAAATAAATTAGTTACGTATTTAAAAAAAGAATAGAAGATGCAGTTTCTTATATTTAATGTCAAGTTTGTTCCTTATAATTATACAATGTTGTTTCTCATTTATGTTATTGTTTTCATTGCATATGTTTTGTAATTCTTATTTTGCTTTGTATCATTTCATGATTTCTCCTGCTTCTCCAAATTCTTTGTCTTTGTTTCTTAAGCAGAGTAAGATTTCATTACATTCATTTACCATAGTGTGTTTAGCCATTCCTAATCAATGAGCATATACTCCCCCACTCCAGTTCTTTGTTACCACAAAAAATATTGCTATTGACAACATGCTTTCCATCTGGAAATAGCTGTTTTGTAATGAGGCCTTTGGGTCCAAGGCTATGAACATTTTAATCAGCTTTTTCCCCTTTAATGTAGCTCCAAATTACTTTCCAGAATGGCAGGACCAATTCATGGGGGATCTTTAACAGTTAATACAGGCTTTGTATACATGTTTTATAGGGAACTAGTTCTCATTCTTTTCTCAAGTTTTCCTTTTTTGTCTGGCTAATCTCCCTTCTTTCCAATCTTATTCGGGGATGACTGGTCTAATGCCATATAAGGTAGATATGAAGTCAAGGTAGAGGTTTAACTAGCCAATGTAGATTCTGTCAGGCAAAGCTGCGAGTTAATATTTCACTGGTAGTGTCAAATTAAAATAGAAATGAGGGCCACTAAATATTACGTAACAATCCTTGAGGGTCACATGTTGACTTAATTTCAGAATGTAATGTTATCTGTTTTATTTTATTTTTATTTAATCTGTTAGATATTTCCAAATTCCATTTTAATCTGGTTCAGGTTCATTCGGGAATATTAATTTACCTTGTGTTTGATACCTCTGTCCTTTGCCAACCACAACTTTGGCTATGGGAACCCCAGGTTTGGTGGAACACCCTCTTAACCACTTTCTATACTCCCCTTTCCCCCATGCGTAGAGCCCCGCACTTAGATAAGGAGAGTTGCAGAATGGACAAGGCACTGAATTCAGAGTCAATTCAGTTGAATTCAGCAAACCTTCACTAAATACTCACTAGAGTGCAAAATATTCTCCTTGGTGGGGAATCCAGAAGACCTAAAGATAAATCCTGTCTCTAACACTTAATGGTTGATTGTGGGGCCCTGAGTAAGACATAAACTTCTCTAAGCTTTTGTTTTTTCATCAATAAAAATGGTGATAATATCCATACCTCAGAATTTTGTTTGGCAATAATGTACAGAAAGTTCTTTGCAAACCTTAAACTTATGAAATCAGTTTTCATCATCATCATTATGAAACATTAGCTTTTCTCACCTTTGAACTATTAATTAATTAAACTCTTTGGCCAAAGACCTCTGGATCTCATAATGAGATATATTTTGCCTTCTTGACTCCTTCAGGTAGGGCCAAGTTCGAGGTCAAATAAGCGAGAAACCTGTCTTGAAGTTCAGGCAGGGATAACCTTGTGAAATGGTGAAATGAATACTTGTTAAGCTTACCAAAGGCACATAAGAACAGGATTTGTCAGCACGTAGATCTATTGAACCTGTGTTCTGAGGTGGGAAGGAGAGGCTCTTCATTTAGGCAAAACAGAGATAATGAACAACATCTCCCCAAAATCTTAGGGCAAATCTGAATCTAAAGACAAAGGAATAGGTCATGAAGTATATATCCAAAGTACAAAACTAAAGGGAAGACTTGGAAATGTGCAATAGCTCACTTTTGAGTATATGAAAGCCTATTATTTGAAAGAGGGATTTGATATTTACTTGAAGTAAAGATTTCTGCCGCATCAAATGAAAAACTTCCTCACAATGGGAACTATTCAACTGTGGAATGAGCTGTTTTGGGGACAATAAAGTTTGGATGATCACTTGTTGGGGATTTTGTAAAGTGAAATCTTCCTCACCTGTGAATTGGACTATCTGTTGCCTGAGATCATTTCTAATTTTAAAAATCATGATATTCTTTAGACTTTTAAAGTGTTGAATCCAATAGCATTGGGCACTCTAAAAGTGTCATGGCTGCTGAAAAAACAAGAAAGCTTAAATATTTTTCTTTCCTTGTGCTCCTATCTTCCCTACATTGATCTCTGATAGTCATCTATTGTATACCTATTTGCAAATTTTAGTTGTGAATTCCAGTAGCTCTGGTCTGAATAGTCCTATCTCCTGTCTTTTCCTTATCTGCACATGTAATGACTACCTCTACTACTTTTTCTAGAATTGGAATCCATAAACTTGTTTTCAAAATATTTTAATAACTTCATTTTAATAAAATTTATTTCCTCTGTAATCCTATATATTTTTACATGATGTATTTAAATACATTATTCTGACAAGGAGTCCATAGCCTTTACCAGACTGCCAAAGGAAGCCATGATAGGGAAAAAAAAAAGGATTATTTTGGCCTCCTCCTAGTTAGAAATTATGTGGCCTGGTTAAGGCTGTGATAATTCCCATCCTTGAGTTTTGAGAGTTCACTTCACTTCCCGGGACATGTTTCCCTCCAGAATACATATCTTTTACTTACTTAAACCAGCAGTCCTTGGTGGTTGTTCCTCTGAATTAGAATTTCTCAGACTCCCCCATTATCTTTGGGGATAATGAAGTCTGCACCACTACTTTTCTGGGATTATGTATAGGGAATCCCTACTGAGTTGTTTGGTTGAGCTATCTGTGATAATGGACATGTCCTAGGGCCAAAGGGTATCCTTTCCAGCCATAGCTTTCAATGTAGGCTTGTAGTACTACCTATCTCCTTGTATTTGTCCTCACATAACCCAAATCTTCCCTTGGAATTTAACTTGCTTTAGCAAATATTATTCATATCTTTTATTTCTATATCATCCTCATATCCCTTTCTACCCCACCAAGACAATCCATCTCTTTTAATAAGAGCTTAACAAAAAGAAAAAATGTCAGTTCAGTGTTTAACCAAAATATTGACAGAAGTCAAAACTTTATGTGATGTCCCACACCTATAGTCTCCCATTCTCAAAGAAAAAGATATATTTTTTCATCTCTTTTCTGGTGTCAGGCTTGAACATTATAAATAAGTAATGAATTGACTTTCTAGACTCCAGATTTAATTTTTTAAACCCTTAAAATATAATACATTACATCAAATAAATAAGGTAAATCAAATTATAGTAAGGACTGAATATGGCACCACAATGTGGAACACTATAAAACTACTTTCATGTATTAAAAATGTGTTTATGCATGGGATAGCATAATTAAATCATTTCAATAGACTTTACAGAGCAAGCAGGTTTTACTCTTATCTTGGTTATTCTAATAGCAGTCTTTGAATAGTTCTGAGTATCTGAAAGCAAAATAAATTCAGAATATTATTGTCATTACTGGTGCCACCATAAATTATGTGAGTAATTTTGTGTTATGAATTATGCAGTCACTCACCAAACCTAGCTTTTCCAAAATTTTCATACATAAATGAATGATGCTAAGAAAATATCTTTAGAGCCTCTAAGGCTGATTTGATAGTTAAACTAATGCAAGAAAAATATTGGGGAAAAGGTTAAAAGCTCTTGGCCATCTAGATGGAGTTAGCCTCAAACAATTAAATGTGAGCATTGGAAAACACTTGCAGCTGTGGGAGCAGACTTTAGAACATATCCCCTTTAAACTGTTTTGCAAATTGTCTGAATGAGATTTGGCAGGTAGATAAAAGACTCACGAATTCCCATTTAGGGGATTGCAGCAGGCTTGTTGCTTCAACAGGCTTTCAAACCAGGCTTGCATCTTGTAGAACAGACCAAACCCTGCAATCTGTTCCTGGCATTACAACCCACCAGAGTGACCCATCTAATCAGCCGGGGGCCAAACAAGGCATTAAACTGCATATGAAGCAGCTATTGTCCAGAATCGCAAGCCCCAAAGGGACATATTCTCTTGGGAGCGAAAATAGCCTTGTAATTGGCCTCCAAAATGCTCACATGGCTGTATTCAGCAAGAATATATGTTAATTTTGGCTTAGGATAAGAGGAATTATGTACAAATAGATAATCTAACTTCTTTCCCATTTTGGCTTCTTGAAACTTCACCTAGTGAAAAAAGAAAGATTTGGGATATTTAGGGACTTGTCAATCACTTCTAAGAAAGTCATTTACACAGGCTCAGGGAGGTTCTGAAGAGTCATTTCATTGGTAAATAATAACTCCTATTTTGGAGGGTATTCAGAATATGAGAGCCAGGGCATGTTCCAAATATACAGTGAAATCAACTATAAAATACATCAAGGGATGAAATACACTAGTAAGCACTAAATCTTAGCGCTTGAAGAGACCCTACTGATAAAATAATCCAAACTGCAGTTGAAACTGCCCAAAGAGGTGAGAATTTTTCCCAAGGTCACACAGTAGGTTAACGTCAGAGCTGGCATCAGAGCCCAGGTCTCTGACCTCTCAGGACACTGTTCTTTCCAAAACAGGGTACAGAATGAGTGTAGACTGCTGTTTGCTATACTGTCCCATTGCAGGAGCCAGCTGCAGAGAACAGCTTCACAGGGTTGGGGAGAGAGAGAACAGAGGGCTCTCAGGCCTGAGATCAGTCACCAGGAGGCTCCCCTGGGAGCAAAACTGACCTTTGGCTTGGCAGGAGAACTGATTTGCTTTTCTTTTCCCTTAGACTGCCCCAAAGAGAGAGCATTCCAGTTTTTTTTTCTTTTCTCTCTAGGCATGCTCTGGAGGATTTAACCCCTTTACCCCCAGAAGTTCCACTGGACATACTCCCTACACTCTCCTGATTGGTGAATTTTTCATGTAGTCCACTATATCAAGCCAGGCTCATGCTAAACATGAGTCTTATTCCCAGGCCATTCACACAGAAACCACCCTATTTCCTCAGCTATTCCTCTTCTGGAACCATAACTACATCAATACTGCTTTTACTGCCAGAAAAGGTGTCTCAATGTCCTCCCCTATGTAGCTTTTCAAAACACAGTACCCCACCCTGGCTTGCTTCCTTCTTTGTATGTGTTCCTTCCCTACTAGAATGTAAGCATCCTAAGGGCAAGGATTAACTTTAATTTTCTGTTTATCAGCACTTAAAATGGTTGGTACATAGTAAGCATTTATTAATTACTTTCTAATTTGTTCATCGATTCATTCATACATTTGCTCTGAAAAGCAATAGCTCTGTATCTAGTATAAAAATGATCCATGAATGACAGGATAAAGTTGTTGGAGCAGGAGAGAATTTCAGTAAGATTGAGGGAGGATTACCAGGAAGGAAGGTAAGTCAGTCAATGTGTAGGAGCATGGCAGTGTTAATTTACAAGTTGTGCCTCTTAGACATACTGTTTTGCTAGGAGCTCTTTCCCTAGGACACATCAGACTAACCAAGCATCTGGAAAAATGTATCTCCTTTGGCCTCTTACCTATGGCCTAGGATTCTGGCAGTGAGAGAAGGGTAGCAAAATCATGTGGCCTCTTCCATCTGTCTGTCATGTTCTCCAGTCTCTGGGCACTAGCCTTGCTTAGAGGAATTAGGAAGGGCATCACTTGCACTGTGGAATAATCCCCCTGTACCTTGTAGTGTGTCAGTGGGAAAGGATTATCATCCCCTAGGCTCAGGGATTGATAAAATGCCATTTTCATTCAGCTGTTAGAATTGGATGAAGGAAAATAGTGGTAAAGGCAGACAGGCATGAGCAAGGTTGGGAGCCTGGAGAAACCACTGCTGTGTGGTCATCAGGACATAATGGGTGTAAAAAGCTTCTTGCTCCCATCAGCACATCTATAAAAACCAGAACCACTTGGCATCTCTCTAAGTAACAAATGGATATAGGGGCCATTTTTTCCCACCACAGATAAGATAGAAACTGATTGCTAGAGGCAAGTAATCTCCAAGGCTGTAAATTTTTCGTGCCCTCTGAATTTTGTTATGAAGCATACATCCTAGACTACAAACATTCACACATACCCACATTCACATATAGACCTACCCTATGTAAAGTGCAAGTTTCACAGGTCTGGTTGGTATCAGATTCTCAAAGGACTGGAAAGAAAATTTAGAGTGAATATTAAATATAGGTAGCCTATGAAATGGTCTGGAGGAAGCAGAGGATGTAATAGAAAAGGACAAAAATGAGGGAAGCAAGAAATGAAGAGTAAAAGATCTCTCATCTAGAGCAGAACCCAAGTTTTAGGCACCCCATCACCTCCCAGTTCTAGACCTGGTCCTGTGTTTTAAAGGGGAAGTATGTCATATGTAAATAAATTCCTAAGCCGGCTGAAACTCCCAGAGGCCCAAACTATACAAAGGCACCACACTCTCAGCAGGACACAAAGGACAACCAGCCAGACCCTGCTTATTTCTGAATGACTAGTTTTTGGCTGGATCAGTGAAAATAGCGGAAAATGAATGCATAGAAACATCTCATGAAGCTGATAGAGTAGCACAAATGACATGGCATAGTGGATAGACCCTGGGCTTAGAATCACAAAAACCTTGGTTCAAATCCTTCCTTAGAAACTTAGTAGCTTTGTCACCCTGGAGAAGTCACTTAATCTTTCTCAACTATAAAATCAAGGGGTTGTTCTTGAACTAGTGATCCCCTCCAGCTTTCAAACTATGATCATATCCTTAATCTCAAAGGACAGGGTGAATGTATTTCAATTTTCCCTTGCAACCAATGGAACATAGACTTAAGTCTTCCTCGGTAAGATGCTGAGCAGGTAAATCTTTAGTCCTTGAATCCTAGGGCCAGAAGAGAATTAAGAGGTCATTTCATCCAAAAATCTCATTTTAAAGATGAGAAACTTGAGGGCAGTGAAACAAAATGATTTGCTCAAGGTAACAGAGCCAAAATTAGAACCAAGATCTCCTGATTGCAAGACCCATGCTCTTGCCACTATACTATATCATAGCAAGTTCCTTCTGTTAATTAAATTGTATACTATTTCCCTACCAAGAGTACCATACTTTTACCTGTACTCCCATTGGTAAAATGTAGTGAAAATAGATTTCAAAAATGTGGTCTTTATATTCGAATATCTAGAACCCCAGGGAGACCATTAAGTTCTTATTTTTTTTCTAGCCAGATTTTCTATTAGCTTAACGGCAAGATTTGCTAGAGGGGTAACAGGGACATTTGGCAGCCAGATAGGTCACTGACTAGCACTAGATAGCCAGTGTCATTGGGTCAATGACATTGTTTATACCAATTATTCTTCCAGAATAAGTGAAAAGCATTTCCAGAAATCAATGTCACTCCTAAAAACTCTTCAGTGAAATAATTTATACCATTCCTTAATCTTGTGGAATTAACAATAGATCCTCTAGCTTTTTGTAGTATTGCAGGACCCTGCCCCATTTTTAAGGATTAACAGCACAAATTGTAAAGCTTAAGCTTCAGTAAATGGTTCCTGTTTGCATGGGGCATTCAGAAGTCACTGATTCCTATTGCTAGTCATCAGAACTGGGCCAAATGCCCAGAAACGTGTATGGCCTGTCCATGGGACTAACCACCTGTAGCTCCATCTCTTTTTTCTGTTTTATTAACTTTTGTTGTATAAATTCTATGCCTGCCCAGCTATTCAGGACCTTGGCTAACTCCTTTAATTTCTATTTGCTGGGAAGGATATTTTCTCAAATTATATGTGCATAATTTAAAACCATATGTGTGACTCTATCTCTCTGTGTGACTGCGTGTTTGTGTTTCTGTGCATGCCTGTGTGTCTGTGTATTTGGTGTGTTTGTCTTTGAGTATCTGTTTCTCTCTTCTCTCTCTTTCTCTTTCTCCCTCTCCCTTCCTCTTCTCCCTCCCTCTCTTCCTGTCTCTCTCTCCTCCTCTTTTTCAAAAACTCACATTGGTCCTCTATAAGGAAAAAGAGAAATAGTGAATATTAGGCCAAGAGGCATGATAAGAATTGGTATCAATAGTTTGTCACAGGGGGAAAATATTATAGTCCAATTTCCCCCCCTTTTATAAATCAGTCAGCAAACAAAAAATCCCATCAACTACTATGAAACGCATTTTGTGACGTTAGTTGGGGTAAAGTCACCTTCCCAGAAGACAAGTTAAGTCCTCTCTTCCTTTCATTAACGTCTTAGCCCTGTTTTCCCACTGGAGCAATGCAAGGAAGTCTGACCCCTCCCAAGGTAGCTTTCTTAAAGTCCTATCTGACTCAGCCCACAGAGCCTGAACGAGATATTAAATAACAACAACAAATGATGATTTAATCGAAAATAAAAGGATGCTGCCTTCAGATGAGTTCAATGGATTTTTGGCTTTCTTAAAAATGTCAAATTGCTTCTCTGTTCTCTCCTTTCTCTCACGCACCTGCCCAGTCCCTCCGAACTGCGTCCTTAACCTGAGTTCCCTAAACCCATTCTACTGCCCCCTATTCTTCTTCACCAGCGCAACCCTCTCCCTCACCCTCCTTTTCTTTAATCGCGGAAAGAGCACCAGGAGGTCAGCAGAGGAAACATTTTTTGAATATGCATTTATTACAGAAAATTTAAATAAAGAAAAAAATAAAAATTGTGCCACAGATCAAAGCACTTTTGCTGCGTAAACTCGTGCAGTACTGTCTCACATGCTACCCCTTCTGCTCCCTGGACCCCATGGGCCAGCTCCAGGCCAGCCCTGCACACTATGGGCATAGGAAAAGCGACAGTAGAAGACAATTCACAACATTCGCATTCGAGGGCGTTTTTTTTTCTCCCCTTCATTCTCATTTTCTCCTTTCCTCCCTCTGAACCCCATCCCCCCATTAGTCCCCTCTCCCTCAAGAAGACAAAATTTCAGACCCACAGCCAAACAAAAAGGAAAACACTTATCAAATTTTTAGAATAATTATTTCTTAAGCAAAATATCCCTTAAAACAGTGCGCTACAATCAAAATGTAGTTACCGATTGTCCCCTCCAGTGGAAAGGGGACTGAATCTGGGAATGTTTGTTTGTTTTGCTTAGTTTGCATGTCATTGCTGTGAAGTCTGTCGCGTTGTATATACATAGGTCACATTTTCGGAAGCGCAGCTCCAGGTCAGGCGACCAGTCGGATCGTTGCCGGGGGATTCGGCCATCCCTCCCCAAATTCTCCACTTTCCTCAAGATCGCATCCCCACGTGCAAGCTGAGATACGTATCTCTCCCTTCCCCGCGATCTCCCTGGATCTCAGGCGACGGGACATCTCCCGGCAACTGGAAAGTTACTACTCATTGCTCTCCACTATCCTTCCCACCCCTTTCTTTCATTACTTTTTGCTGGACTGTCCCAGACGTGCACAGAGGCTGGTGAGGTCTCCTCTTAGGGCGGGAAGCTTTCAAAGAACCGAGAGAGATTAAGAGGTCGCTTCATCCCTTAGGTAGAAGAGACGGTGACCGAAGCAGCAGCCGAAGAATCATTAGGAGGCTATCACTCCGATAAGTTTCTTTCGCCAGATCTCAGATGGTTGAGAGGCGCAGTTGGGTTTGGCAAGGTGGGTAGGACTGGGGAGAGGGGAAGAACAAGCTGTGGCGAAGGAGAGGAAGGTCAGTAAGGTCCCACAACCACTGCCTCCACCTCCTTGGATGGTCGCCTATCCTTCACTAGGAAGTTGATCATACCCTCCGACTTGATGAGCAGGTTGCAGCCGAGGAAGAAGATGCCAAAGACAACCGTGAGCGACAGAACGCACATAACCGCTATCTGTACCACTCGCATGATGTACAGACTCCGTTCGTCCTGCCCGCTCTCCCCAAAGCCATCATCTGTCACCACGGACGCCTGGGTACAGCAGCGCAGGACCCGCTCCAGAGAGTCACTGCTGTTGGCCAAGAAGAGCCCAGCCGCTTCCGTCTGGTTCCCCAGCACGGGATTCATTGCGCGCTCGGGCGCGCCGGGTGGCGCTGGGTCGGAGGGGGTGGAGAGTGGGGTGGAGGGAGAGGAACAGGTGTCCCGGGGGGTGGTGCTCCGACTTGGACACTCTGGAGCGTCCAACTCTCCTTTCTTCTTCCCTTTTGCAAAGCCCGACAGTCCCCGGTTTCTGGGAGTTTTCAGGAGCCTCTGTGGTACCACCAACAGCAGCAGCTTCCTTCCACCAACAGCTTCTGCCAAGGCTCTGCTCTCTCCCCTCCTGCTCGCCCGGGGGTTGTTATAAGTTGGCTGGGTTGGGAAAGCACTGACCGTGGGAGGTGTTGGCAGTTAAGGGGTGGATGCTCCGAGGGAAGAGCGACCCCTCCTGGTTCAGGCTGGTCTCTGCACCAGTTTGAATTCAATTCTTAGGGAAGTACTAAGGCAGAGCGGCTTGTTTCTCTTCCATTCTCCCCACTTTCCAACTCTGTAGGCTAGGGCGAGGTCACTGCATACTTTTTGTTTGATGGATGAGTTGAGTTTTTCTTCTTCTTTTTTTGGTGAGAGCTACAACCAGTTAAAACTTTCCGAGGAACTGGGTCATATGCGCTCTTTGAATCTGTCCTTTGTCTCTCTGCCCCTCTAACCCCTTGTGAGAAATAAAGGTGGAAATATATTGCAAGTGCCAGATGGTCCCTATTTCTACAGGGATCTATGCTTCCTTCTCACCCAACGTGACTTCTCCAGGGACCAGAAAAGAATTTTAATTGCGCAGGGGTGAAGCAGAGGTCCTTAAGCAAATAAAACCCGGGTTTGCATTTTACAAAGGGGATAGAGGGAAGCCAAGGTAGTTGGGGGGGGGAAGGGGGTTGTTGGGTTTTGTTGTTATTGTTTGTTATTAGGAAGATGAGAAATTACTTTACTTTGCTGAGTGGGGAAGAGTAATCAATTAGCCTACTACTACCCTAGCATTTATTAATATATTTATTGATTTATTAATACTATGTTGCAGGCTCTGCTTTGAGCACTGAGGATACAAAGAAAGGCCACAGACAGTACCTGTTCTTGAAGAGGTCAAACTCTAGTTGGGGAGACATATGAAAACAACCGTGTATAAAGAAGACATAGTTATATCTATCTCTGAGATGGTGATTAAGAGACCATTGGGAAATTGAGGGGATGCCAGGTCAATAATGAGCGTACAAATTGTGGTATATGACTGTGATGGAACACTACTGTTCCATAAGAAAGGATGAGCAAGGTAGTTTCTGAAAAATCTGGGAAGGCTTATATGAACTGATGTAAAGTGAACTGAGCAGAACCAAGAGACCATTGTACATAGTAATGGTGGTATTATAATAATGATGAATGGTGAAAGACTTAGCTGCTCCGATCAAGAAAATGATTCAAGACAGTTCTGAAGGATTTGTGGTGCAAAATGCCATCTACCTCCAGAGAGAGAACTGATGAACTTAGAGTGCATATTGAAGTATAATTTTTTTCACTTTCTTCATTTCTATTACTTTTTTTTTGCAACATGACTAATATGGAACTATGTTTTGAGTGATTCCACATGTATGACTGATATATTGCTTGCCTTCTTTTTTTTTTCCTCTTCAAAGAATGCTATCTTTATTTTTTTTTTGATATGAGATTCTTTATTAAATTTTTTTGAGTTACATCTTTTCTCCCCGTCTTTCCCCCGCCCACCACCCCAAAACAGCCATCCCAGTATTTCCCCCC
>CM053582.1:318997043-319020163 GCA_028627135.1 Pseudochirops cupreus | reverse complement strand
ACACCCAGGGTGGCTGCTAGCACAGGTTCCTAGATCTGCTTTTCTAAAGGAAAGCAACTCAAAATGGGTTAACAATCTTACTTTAATCGATCAAATATCATTTACCTAGTTCAGGGGGAAAAGTCGGCACCCTGAACTTCAGAGAATACAAACAGAAGTTACAAACAAACAGAAAAACAGATCAGCAGACGGCTTCCAGCGTCTGACCATTACATTAGTTACCTAGTCAGTTACCAGAGAGGGAAGCACCAGCATCTGGGTTTTTCACAGCCGGGGGGGCTCAACGGCTGCCCAGAGTCTCATCTGGCCAGATCACACAAGTCTTCTCAAAGTGAGCCCCAAAGCAAAACCTCACATTAGGGTGTATATATAGCCTTCTCCTGGCTGGGAGAATGTCACATCCCTCTTGACCCACTGCCCAATCACAAAGCTACAAGGCACAGGCATTCCCGAAGAACAAGCCTGGCGCCACAGGCTCCACGTGACCACATTCAGCCTATTAAGGGGCAGAGTATACTTTCAAATAGGGGAAGGTTCTCAGAGTCACGTAGCCACTTTAGCAAAGGGCCTAGGGGCAGGGAAGATCTTCAGATTCTCATAACAGATGGTGGGAGAGGGGACAAAGGATTGGTGGCTCTCTGTGTTATTATGGCTTGTTAAGTTCTTTGCTTTTATGATGGAACTGGCTTATTGGTTTGGGATTCAATTTTCTGGTGTCTAAATAAATGCTTTGCTTCTATCCTCTATATGGGTAGTTTGTTCAATTTTGCAATCCAGCACCTTGCAGGAATTTTTATAGTCACAGTCTTTATCGTGATCGTGGTTGCTATAAATATTGCCTTGGCACTACAGTATCTGTGCTTATCTGTCTATGAACATACATATATGTTTATTCACATATTCTATGTACACATATAAGTATATGCTTGTGTGTACATGCATATATTATATGACTGTGTGTATGTGTGTTTTTATTGATTGTTGTGCATATATAGACATAAGCTCACACATACATACTTACTGCAAATTTTATTTACATTCTTGGAAGGAACTATGTCTTCTTTTGCTGTTAATTAGTGTTTAAGTCAAATTTATTTCAACAATAAAACAAATTTAAGAGGCAACATGATAGAGTGGATAGAGAGTTGGCATTGGAACCAGAAGGTCCCAGGTTAAAATCTCACTTCTTCCAGGTACTGACTGTGTGACTTTGGGCAAATAACTTAACTCTTCAGTGCCCAAGGAAACCTGATTTGGTAGACAAAATTTCTTCATATGTTAGTTCCCTTTGGTAATAAAATCACAGATCCACTCACTATACTAAAAAAAAAATCTCACACAAACATTTATTAAATATCAATTCTGTGTAAAGTACAGTGGTAGATGGGCAGATGCTAGGGATGAGCTGATCTTAGACAAATCCCTGTCCTTGGGGACGTTTTAGTCTAATAAGGGGGCATGACATATATTCTGATAACTACATGATAAACACATGATACAACATGATCGAGAAACATATCATAGTGGATAAGTTGACTGATGTTGGAGTCAGGAAGACTTAGACTCAAGTCTTGGCTCTTTCATTTAACCTCTCAATGTCTGAGAGATCCCTGTTAAATCAGGAGTTTTTAACATTTTTTTTTGTATTATGGCCTCCCATGGCAATCTGGTGAAAGTCTATGGATGTGATGTCAGATTAATGTTTTTAAATATATAAAATACAATAGGGTTGCAAAGGGAACCTATTTTATTGAAATATAATTACATAGAAAAAATTAAGTTCACAAATCACAAGTTAAGAAACCTTATCTGAGACAACAAATTATAAAAGAGTGGTTGATCTGTATCAGTGGAAGCAGTTTCAAAACTGGGAATTCCCTATACTGATGAAATCACAGATGCCATCCCCCCAAAAAGAGGCCATTACAGGCTAAGTTAATTCTAGAAGTGCTAAACCTCTCAAATAAGATAACAAAGCACTCAGCACAGTGCCTGGCACATAGCAAGAGCTATATAAATATTAATTGTTTTGTTAGCTATTATTAACACACTTTGGAATTTGGAAGTCTTCATAGGACAGGTGGCATTGGATTTGAAATTTAAAGGATGAGCAGAAATACAGCCCAGGAAGAGAAAAGTAGGAGGCATAGAGAAGAGTATGAGCAAAGGCATGGAGACACTGTTTTTCAATTCATTGACAATGTAATCTCTGTATAACCTGGGACTCAAAAAATATTGTTTGGATTGAAGGTGAAGCATAGATTGGAGAATCCAGTTGGGGGGAATCAAAAGGAGTAAAATAATGTGCCTTTTTCATCCTATTTCATTTAAAATATGTCCCCACTGGTGAAAACGACCCCACCTGTAACCTGTTCCTATGGGGGAGTCTTAGAGACTGGTTTCACATAAGAAAAACTCTTTAATTCAGCTTTGTCTTTTAATGGACCACACTATGGAACAAGATGAGTAAGGACCCTGATGCCCTCTTCTGTTCATTTTTTTTCCAGCTGCCAAGATGAAGTGCAGATAAAGGCTGAAATAATTCACCTTCCAAGTTCAACTAAAAAAAGCCCTCCTACAGTAGGTGACAGAGAGGTTTCAGTATGATACATTGTAGCCCTGTCACAGTCTATTTTTAGATCTGCAGGCTGTGCATTTTTTTTTTTTACCTTCATAGAACTGTCATTATTTTTGGGACCAGTCTTAGAAGTCTACTAGGTTTGAAACCGTCAGTCCTGTTGTAGAAAGAGTGCTGGATTTGCAATCAGAGGATCTGAATTTGAATCTTAATGGTGCCCTTTGTTATCTTTGTGACCTTGGACAAGTCACTTAAATTCTTTCCATCTTATTTTCCCCAACTACAAAATAAGGAGGAACATCCCAGCTTTATAACTTTAAATGATAAATGGAAAACAGAAGTCACAGAACAACAGAAAGGGGACATGAACCTGGCTACCCAGGATTTAAGTATAGGTACAGCCTGGTGACTGCAAGTATTGCTGAACAAAAAGGTAAGAAGGAAAGGAATGAAAACTAACTAATAAAAAACATTTTTTTTGCTTTCTGTAGATATCAAAGTTAAAACTGGGTAGGATCTTATATCCTTTAAAATTTTACAGATACAACAACAAGGCAAATATCTATATTAGGATTGGATTTACCAAACCAGGGAAGAGCACACACAATCAGATCAACAGTTTCTGGTCCTTGAACTGTGAATGGACATCAGGCTTCCTTTAAAAAAAAAACTAATTGCTCATTGAGGATAACTACCCTGTATTGACTATATGCCTGACCCCACTTATAGACTCCACAGTATAAGAGCTTCCTTTAATGGAATACTTTATATATTAATTAGATATGTGTGATTTTGAGAAAGTCACTTAACATTGCTACACTTAAGTTCCTTCATCTGTTAATTGGGAATAATAATGGTTTCTTTGACTGCTTACTAGAATTTAATGTCATGTGGACCTGTAGACTCCTTGTGACTCAAACTTTGCTTGCATATCAATTTCCTCTAAATCATTTTTGACAAGTGCTCATCAAGCCTCTACTAGAAAACTTCCAATAAGGGGAATCTATAATTGCCATATGAGCCATTCTACTTTGGGATGGTCACTCTCAGGCACATTTCCATTATACCCAGCCTGTGTCTGCCTATCTACTGCTTCTCCCTTAACCTTTTGTTCTGCCCCCTGAGGTCAAGCAGAACTAGTCTAGCCCCATGTGACAGTCTTTCAAATAATTAAAGACAGTTATCTAACTCTCCCTACCTCCAAGTCTGCTTCTTAGGTTAAATATTCTCAATTTTTATCATAATAACCTCATGTGGATCAAATTAAATAATGGATGAAAAGAACTTTGAAAAATATGAATAGCTATATGACTACAAAGGTGTCATCGCATATTAAAACTGTTAAACTTACCCTGTATTTTCCTGTATTTGTCTTGGGGTACCAATGAAGGAGCATTTTTTAGAGATTTATTTTTTCGAGATTTTTTTAGATCTTTTTTAGAGATTTATTTAGCAATGAACAAAGGAAAGGAGAAAGAGGTCTCTTTTAGACATTTTGCTTGGGGCCCCAGGTTCAAACTTTTGGGAATTTCCATTTCCATTTATTTATGAACCATTATCCTGAAAAATGACATTACTTAACATGCATGGATGTGGAAGAAATGAATGAACAGCAGTAACTTCTATACGCTATATATCTAATCTATCCTATATACCTTTACAGAATCTATATAACTTACCTCTTTGGTTTTGCCTGAAGAGACTCCCCATCATGGTCTGGCGTCTTTGGTTGACTCTAAGCTTTTCTCTTGGCTCCTAGTTATTCTCTGCAGATACTCCAGAATTGTGGGACATTGCTTCAAATGATGCTTTTAATGTTTGTGATATCATTGGTCTCCTGAAGGCTTTTTTTTCTTTCATCTTCAAGCTCAGGTCTCAACTCCTTTTCAAATTTCTAACTGTTATCCTTTCTCTTAGCTTAAAAGAGTTCCCCCAAATCCCAAGACTCTTGCAGGGAGATTACTAGTTTTTTTTTTTTCCTTCCCTGATTTACAAAATCACATTTTCTCAGAGCTGGAATGGAATTTCAGAAACCTTCTAGTTCAACACCTACTAGAATAATAATCACATCTACAATACAGTTTACAAGTTGTGATCTTTTGGGATCCTGACTCTTTGTATCCAGAATACTATTTATCTCTTCCAGCATCAAATCAACTGAAAATTTCATGAATTTGTGAACTATACCTTTATCCACATAATAATTTAAAATGTTAAGCAGCAGCGGGAAAAAGCACAAATCCCTGAAACACTCCATTTGTGACCTCCTAAGACCATATTAAAAAAATTGACAGGAGATAATATCTGGTAATTCAATAAACTGTACTATTCTTTAGCCGAGATTTTTCTTTCTTGTTCCAAGTTACAAGAAAGTTTGAGATATTTTTTAAACATTTTACCAAAATCAAGTTATACTGTATCTACAATAATCTCCTGAACTGTCTAATAACCATATCAAAAAAGTAAAGGTATTACTTTGACTTTAATGGTTCATGATGGCACATCCTGGCACTTTGTAACCACTGCTTCCTTTTCTAGATCTTCACTAAACATGCCTTTAATTATACTATCTATAATTTTTCTAAGAATCAAAGTCAGGCTATTGGCCTATTGTTGAAAAAGTTCCTTTCCTCTCCTCCCTTTCTTTTCCTTTCCCTCTCCTCCCCTTCCCTTCTCTTCTCCTCTAGTCTTATCTTCCCTCCCTTCCCCTCTTCATCTCTCTCTCTCTCTCTCTCTCTCTCTCTCTCTTTCTTTCTCTCTCACTGTCTCTCTCTCAATCTGGATATTTACTTTTTCTTCTCTTTACAGTTCTTCA
Organism: Pseudochirops cupreus; assembly: GCA_028627135.1. Classification (NCBI taxonomy): domain Eukaryota; kingdom Metazoa; phylum Chordata; class Mammalia; order Diprotodontia; family Pseudocheiridae; genus Pseudochirops; species Pseudochirops cupreus. Next base: position 319,014,770 of record CM053582.1, on the reverse strand, counting down.
AAGTCAATGACAATAAGGGTGTGTAGTGCCAATGCAATATTTACAACACCCACAATCATGATAAATATACCAACTGTTACTATAAATATTTCCACATGGTGCTCGATCACAAAATATAGCAGACTCTCCATATAAAAGACAGAAGTGAAGCATTTATTCAGACACCTGAAAACCAAATTTCCAAACCAGTAAGCCAATTCCATCACAGTAGCAAAGAAGTTAATAAGCCATAACAACACAGAGAGCCATGTCATCCTTTAGCCTTCCCACAAACCAATGCAAGATCAATATTTTACTCACAAACCTATCTCCTTGCCTGAGCATCCTCTTTCACCCATCATCTCTCTGTCCCTGACTCCCAGCTTCCTGTGGGCTCTGGCTCTACCTTTCAGCAAACTCCTCCCACCACAGAGTCCATTTGACCACATTCAGCCTATTAGGGGATAGGGAAGATTAGGATTTTTCAAATCAGGGAAGGTCCTCAAATTCACTTAAGCTTATTAAGGAACAAGGCAGATCTTCAAATTCCCTTACCATTACAGGGTCATAGCAACTTTTTCTGCCATTTTATTCAAAAAATAGTCATTTTAGGTTCTATGACAATTTGGAAGTTATCTAGTGTAGTGTCCCAGGGATCTGTGTAGGTGATTTTCCTTGCTGTTGATATTTTAAACAATTATTTAAGTAAATGTGTAACCTATACCTTATTTAATTTGCAAATGACAAAGCTAAGGGGGTTAGCTAATGTCCTAGATAACCAATTCAAGTTTCAGAAAGATCTTGACAATCTAGCACATTTGGCTAAATCTAAAATTACTAAATTTCATAAGGATAAATGTTAAATTTTATACTTTGGCTTAAAAAATCAGCTTCACAGGGAAGATATGGAAGGTGTGGTAAGACTGCCGTTTATCTGAGTCTGGGAGTTTTAGTGGATTGGAAGTTGCGTGAATTAACAATGAGATATAGCATCCAAAAAAATGAATATGATTATGGGTCACAGTAAGGTGATTATGACTTCCAAGAATACAGTGGAGAACACTGTGCTCTGTTTTGTTCAGAGTACATCTGTGTTCAGCAATGGGCACCACAGTTTGGGAAGGATAATAAAGTGAAGAACATTGAGTGATGAGCAACCAAATTAGTTGAATTAGTCAAAAGATTCTTTAGTCAATGCTATATGAGGATCAGCCTCAGAAAGCAGAACTAGGAGCAATAATCAAGAGTTACCAAGAATCAAATTTAGGTTTCACATAAGGAAAAGTTTCTTAAAAACTGGAGCTACTGCAAAGTAGAAGGAACTACCTCCAGAGAAGGTGAATGTTCCCCTCAAAGGAAGTTTTCAAAGAAAGGAAGAATAACTGATTGTTAGATTTTGTAGTAATGATTCTTTTTTGAGTGTGGCTTCAATTGGATGGCTTCTGATGTACCTTCCAACTTTAAAATTATATGATCCTATGATTGTTTGATTTTTTTTTTTAGTACTCTGGCATATGTAACTTATCTAGGTCTGATGACTTGAACTTATCAAGGACAGACTGGTACTCTAATAGTACTTCTGTACTTACTTTGGATATTAGCTTTCTGTTAGTCAATTTCGTTCTACTGTTTCCAAATAAGCAAAATAGCAATCGAATAGTTTTCTTTTCTCAATCACCATTATCATTGTCATCTTATTTAGCGTAAGACAAAGTCCTATCCCTTCACCGAACCTCTCTTTCTATCTCCATCCCTACAAGTAAAATTTGAAAACAAATCTTTGCTGTATGCTAAATTTTCTTTGCCAGCCTTAGTTCATTCTGAGCTTTAGATCACTGGGCATGATTTGGATAGGACTATGCCACGTATTGTACTTATCATCTGCTTCCTTCTCTTGCTTCCATTTATTTTTGTTCCTATATTTTAGGCTGTAATCTAGAGATCCATATCCCATTCTCAGACACCATCTTCTTCACTAACTATTCACCTCAGAAATCTATCTTGCTCTTCTGAGGTCCTAGCCTATGAATCAAAAGGATCAGTTCTAGTGATAAAAACGCTAGTCATGTCCCTAAGCTCTTCATTTTCTCTCCTGAAAATCCATAATTCTTAGGAGTTTTTCCTAGATTCTTTCTGCCAATACATATACGTGTGAATATGTATGTATATATATTTCTCCTCCTCAGAATCTTTTGCTTAAATCCTCTTCTTTTTCTTTTAAGTATTCTTTCCTTTTTTAATCTCAGATTCTTAGCCATGGGGATTTCAACTCAGATTCTCAGTACTATCAATTGGTCAATTTCATGCTAAGCTCTTAGGTTTTTAAAGATTTCCTACTAAACAGCTCTACAAGACAGTTGGGGAGGGCTTATGATAGCAGCTGTAAAGGATAAAAGTTTTCCAATTAACAAAAATTCTTTCATTAAACTTATCCTCAGCAGCAGCTGCATGACATTCATTATTTGCTCCTGCTTTCTTTTTTCCCTCTGTCTAGGTCTTGATTTTAATCAGCTTCTAGTTCCATTGCTAGCTAAGTGTATGGTTGGCCTTTTGCTTTTGTTTTAGGCTCTATTTCACTAGCCTTTAGTTTAGTACGAAGTCTAGGGCCTAGGCAGAGATTGTCTTCCTATAACCCACCATCTCAGGTCTCTTGAGATACCTGCTGGTCATGGTCTGGGAAAGCCTTCCCTGCCTACCTTTGGAACTACCAGAAAGAAAAAAAAAAAGGATTCTTTGGTATCTATCCTATGGTTTCAACCTCTGTACTAATCATGATCTTCATGCTCTCAGTCTCCAGAAAAGGTTTGCTCTCTCATCTTGTCCTATTTCTATTCTGGTTTATTCTTTCAATTAAATTTTGATAGGTGAACCCTTTGGTTAGTTCTTCCCATAATTATATAGTTAATTCTTTTATCTCTGTTGTGTGAACTGTTAGCTGAAGCATTTGGCCCACAGAGAGTCTCCTGGGAGCTTAGATTTTTCTCACTCTGCAGCTCCCTACTTGGATAGGCAGCGTAATGTAGTGTGATGATTATGGGGTTCACAGGCACCCCAAAATATTGGGGTGCACCAGAATAATGAAGAATGGAAGCAGTCCCAGGGTTCTGAAAGAATTTACTCGGGCGAACTCCAAGTTAAAGAAAGGCATTTATTGGGGTAACACACCCAGTGGATTTCTTTCTTTATAGGAGGCCAGAACAATTAGTCAGGGTAGGTGTTTGGTCTAAACACAGTCTGATGGGATAGGGGGAGGAGGAAAATGAGAATGGGAGGAGGGGCCAGCACAGCTCTGGTATGTCCGAAATATCAGGTAGTCTGGAGGTCTCTTTGTCATACAGATAAGCTAGGAGAACATGCAGGAAAAGGGGGAAGGATGTTGCTGCTCTGGGACATCACATAGTTGGGGGGACTTTGTGAAAGCCCACAGATAAGTACACAGTGGGCATCAATGCATAATCTATGGCTGGTCACATCCTGTATCTTATTTCATCTCTCACATCCTACAAACTGCCTGCCCCGTCTGCCTTGAACATGCTATCTACCTCAGCATTGGTACTCAAAATGTTTGGAGGGGTCCCCAAGACCTTTTCAGGGAGGTTTCTGGATCAAAATTATTTTTGTAATAATACTAAGATGTTTCATTCCTATTACGGTAAATATCAGTAGATATAACTCACATAAACAAAAGCTCTTTGGAATCCTTAATTATTTTTAAGAGCATAAAAGGATTCTGAAACCAAAACATTTGAGAACCACTGATGCAATGGGGCGGGACGGAGTTGGCATTGGAGGAAGGGAAATGTAGATGCATGTTTTTGACTCTGCCACATACAGACTGTGTGACTCTGGGTAAGTCACTTAACTTTTCAGTGATCTGACCAACTCTAAGACTGAGAGTTTCAGAGAAGGTGCTGATGTGAGTTGGGTAAGGAAGTTTCTCATTTGTAGCTCCCCAGAACAATGAAGTCACAAGTTTTGTTTTTTTAAAAAAAAGGGCTTTGACCACATTGCCTTTCTCTTTAGGTCTCAGCCTGTGTTCCCAAGTGGGTCTACCTCCAGCTTCTCAGTAATAGCCAAGATAAGTTGACAGGTACCCTTATGGCATAAAACATTTCGAACCCCTTTCCCTTTCCTCAGAACACAAGGCCTAGAGTCAGGATGACCTGAACTCAAATTTGCCCTCAGATATTCATTAGCTGGATGACCCTGGGCAAGGCATTTCACCTCTATTTGCCTCAGTTTCCTCAAATGTAAAATAAGAACAATAATAGCACCTGCCTCCCAGGCTTGTTGTGAGTATCGAATGACATACTGTTTGTAAAGTGCTTAGCACATAGTAGGTGTTATATAAATGCTTATTCCCTTCTCATTTCCCACCTCAGGATGATGTCAGTAGATTTGCTTCATCCCTTTTCTCCTATCAGTAGATTTTGAAACCTACATGTTTTGCAATAATTATATTTAAATAATTACACTGACACAATAATGTCAATAGCATATTTTCATCCCCCACCCTCTAATAATCAGGCAGAGCTATTTTACCACAGTATGTCTTTACATGAATTTTACTACTTACTCAGGCTTCAGTTTAGATGGCTGTCTAATTGCCCTTTGCTTACAAAATGTCCTACTCAGCAAAAATTCATTACAACATTTATTAATTACATGCTACAGGCAAGGCATATAGTACACATGTAGACTAGAATGAAACAGTCCCTCACCTCAAGGACCCTTCATCAAACCCAGGTTTGTCTGAACTCTAAGACCGGCTTGTCTGACCTGCTTTGCTGTGTGATGGCTAATGTAGCTCATAGGATTGCTTAAACTCTGCTAGAAAATGAGTAACATGTCTCTGAAAGATCTGTCTCAGTCCTAACTAGTGGTATTGGTTGAAATTGGAGACCCACAAGCCAAAATTAAATAAGCTTTCTAGAATTATAGATTTTTTGATTCTTGAGAGGTCATCTTGTCCAATTTAAAAGATGAAATAATAAAACTTCAGTTGTACATATATATGCCTTTACTTAATGCCACAGAGGTAGGTTCATGACCTCAATCTTCCTCAGGCTTATTACTACTCTCTACTTTGCAGACACTGAAAAAACAGTTCTCATTTTTGCCTATCTAAGCCAGCTCACATGCTTTATGATTTCTCTGAGCTGTAACACTTCAGCACTTAAGGACATTTGCCATTGTTAAGGTGGTGCTATATTGCTCCAAGTTTAATGCTGGGAGTCAAAGTTCCTAGGAAATTGAATAAGGACCAGATCTTTTATCCCCATATGTACAACACTATTCCAGATGGTTTTCTAAAATCATTGGCATGTAGATGATGACTACAAGTTGTGTTTATGCCAGCTCAGTTTCTCCAGCTGGTACATCAGCTGACCTGTCCTTCCAGCTTCTTCCTCACACAAAGATTAGCTATAGTCTTTAAAAACAAGTCAAACAGGAGAGGCAAGATAATACACCTCGATCACAGTTGCCAGTATAAAGGCCAGCCAGGAAGAAAAATCCTCAAGGCTTAATTGACTTTGACCTTTGTTGATCCTTACAACATGTCCTCATGCAGTAATGGTGAGGAAATGACTGCCAGAAGACACAATGTGAAAGTTTAAAGGGATTCACTTAAATGAAAATATCCACTGTTCCCTTGTTCACAATTTCTAGTTGCTTCCAAAAGTTTTCCAAGTAAGTATTAAGACTATGAACCTTTCTGGGTAGGGGTATTGCTCCTTAAAAAGACAAACGTTTCCTAAAATCTGTTATCAAGAGTTAAATGGAAATTGACACAGTCTAAACTATAGAAACTCTGTAGATGCAGCCATTAATGTCTGTGTTTTTGCCCTGATCCTTAATTCCTTTTGGTTAGTTCTATATTTGCCATTATTTGAGATCACTGGATCAAAAAGAAATGTAGTATTTACCAGGATAGTAGGTATAGATCTTTCAGTGTATCCAGTAGAGGTTACCTCTTGGTATTTTTCTCTCAAGGCTCTTCAACCTCAGCACTGGCCCCAGTAAGTATGATCCTTGGGCAACTGTTTGTAAAACTCCCTCTATTACTGACTGGCTGAGAAGTGGTCAGGGGAATTGGGTCTTCTAACTTCTTATCTTCCCAGAATGCCCTCTTTCTAGATTGCCATAGCCTTAATGTGTAAATGAAGATTCAGATTGGATTACCTCCAAGATTCCAAATCAGAATCTCCTCTACAAAATCTTCTAGGTCACCTAATTTTTGCTCCTAAAGCTCCAATGACAAGATATCTCCAGAGGAAACTTATTTCACCTTTTTGACAGCAGCAATCACCTTGATGTTCTCCTTCTACCTACCTCTCTGCAATTTCTCTGCAAATGAAGATTTCTTCAGTCCTAAAATCATGTCGGGCTCATTGATATATACAATATCTATATATAGAGCAAAGGTTCTTAATCTGGGGTCTGTGGATTTTGAAAAAAAATACTTTAATGTGTTGATTTCTCAACACAATTGATTTCCTCTGTAAATGTATTTTATGCATTTAAATATATTATTCTGAGAAGGTATCCATAGGTTTCAACAGACTGCCAGAAGTATCTATGATTCTCCAAAGTTGAGTCCCTGATTTATAGAAAGTCATTTTTTTCTTTAAAAACAAAATGGAGAAAAGAGAGGATTCTTGATGCGTATTATAGCAAGTGTATTATAGTTCAAATTATGTGTAGCAGGAAGCTGTATGATTCAAGGGAAAGCTGGGGCATTTGTTAATATACCCTCCCAATATCAGTAACTGCTACCATAAGAGAAACACTGTTATCTTTTCAATTCAACATTGTTATCTTTTTTAAAAAAATATATCTTGTTACATACTTTCCAATTATATTCAATTTTTAAAAAATATTCATTTTAAAAATTCTGAGTTCCAAATGCTCTGCCTTCCTCATGCCCTCCCAATTGAGAAAGCAAGCAATATGATATTAATTATGCATATGAAGTCATGCAAAACATAATTCCATTTTAACCATCGCAAAAAAACAAGAAAAATAAAGCGAAAAAAATACTTCAATTTGCAATCAAAAGTTAATCAGTTCTTTCTCTTGAGGTGGATAGCATTTTTATTAGGGTTCTTTTTGAATTATTGTGAATCATTGTCTTGGTCAGAGGAGCTAAGTCTTTCACATTTCATCATTGTTGCAACATTCCTGCTTCTTTGTATGATAGTCTCATGGTTCTGCTTACTTCACTTTTCATTGGTTCATATAAGTCTTCCTAAGTTTTTTTTAAACCATTCTGCTCATTATTTCAACACTCTTATCTTGACGGGTGCTGGTTCTGATCCATTTGGATTTGCTTTCCCTAGAAATATTTTCTACCTGAAACTGTGTCTCCTTCTTTGTGGGACCTCGCACACCTGTACTTTGTCCTTTCCCTCTGCTTGTCTATTTAAGTACTTTGCATCACTGGCCTGTTTGCTGCCAGTTCAGACAATATTGCTCCTAGCAATATTATTGCCTGACTGGCTAGCAACTGGCCAAGGAGCAATAACTGGACAGGACTTGTTTTGCTTCTTCAGGGAAAAAAACAAAACCCTTCAAGCTTCTTGATCTCCATGACATTGAACTGCTGCCTGATCTGACACTGAGCTCCTTCAGCTGTGCCTGTCATTAATTACCAGCTTGTGGCCTGGTCCTGTCTCACCAGAAAGGATGCTGCTGCTACCACCTGGAATTTTCAAGTATGAACTTTTTTATTAGGTCTTTTAAAGGGCTGGCCATTTGGCCATTGCTATGTGTGCCTCCCTGGGGGATCCATCCCATCCTCCATTCATTTTGGCCATGGCCTCTGGTGCCAGCACTGCAGTAGTGTATACCACAATGTAAAGTCTGTGTCTGACCAATGAAACTCTAATGATAGGATTGAAGATAACAATCTTCCTTCTGCAGCTGCTTGACCCACAATGAGGCAAGAGCTTGGACGCAAGCTCTACCCTCTCCCCACCCACTGTTCTCTTTGTCCAGTGATAGTTGAATGATGAGGTTCTCTGTCACACACCAGTCCTTCCCCCAATCTCTCACAAATTAGCTTTGCAGTTGCACCATGCCTGGTTCCTGGACTTTAAAGGATGCATTTGGAAAGTGGATTTTTTTCCCTAATGCAACAGTTTTTCCCCAGAGAGAGGTGGCTGACAAAAAGCCATTTGAGTAAAGAATTGAGCTAGGGCTATGTGATTATTGGTGGGTCTGTTTTGGGTCTGCCTTCAGGATTTAGGTGTTTTCATGCTCCTATGGTAACTATGAAATTCCATGGAAAAATGGTGCCTAGGGTTCAGATGTGATCTGAAAGGGCAGAGTACTTCAGAACTATCACTTCTCTAAATCTGGGTACTATGCCAATGAAGGACAATGAGAATTTCTCTTTTTTTGTGCCAGTAATGTGGATGTTGTGGTTTTCACTTCTAGTCTTTTCCCCAAACCCCACCTATTCTTTCAGTTTAGATACTGATGGAAAGAACCCCAGGTAATTGGGATGACTGCATCCAATGGGATCCGGAAGAGAAATTTTGCCCATCATTTCTTACTCTTTGGACTTTGTGCTGTTCAAGGAGCTGTAGAAAAGGACTATGGGAACTACCTACTTGGAGTCATCTGGACCTCTAGGAGGAGGGGTGGTGAGGGGCACTAACAGTTAAGAGAAACTGAACAAAAGTTCACAATCTGAGGTATGGGATCTTTTAAAATTATTTTGATTAATTGTATTTAAATATAATTGTTTTCCTTTGTAATGATACGTTTTATTTTATACATTTAAAGACATTTTTCTAATAAGTGATTCATATTCTTCACCTGAATGCCAAAGGAGTCCATGATACAAAAAAAGTTAAGAATCCCTTTACTAGAGCAATGGCTTCCAAAGTGGCGGCTTCAAGCAGTGTGTGATCAATCAGAGGGTGGGAAGATGGGTTATATCTCAGCCTCTCCAACAGCCAATCAAGTGACTTACTGTCTCTGACACAACCCTATCTGACCTCATTCCCCGAAGCTTTCCCATTCCACCACCTTCTTTTTACTTGGCAGTCTCCCAAACCCTACCTACTGAGTAGATCAGGGCCCCCTCAGGAATTTATAATCTAACATCTATCCCAGTGCCCCCAGAAATAGTTGTACAGCTGTCATGGGGAAAATCCTCTGTCCTCTCAAAATGCCCACTCCTTAGCCTCACAGTTTACCTTGTGACTGTAATAGGCCTCTCTGGAGCAAGAGTAGGGTCTGGGGTTATGAGTAAGCTCTCTCTTCACTTTTGGGTGCAATAGGGTGAAATTTCACAAGATAATCAGGCAGAAATGACTTCTGATCTTCATTAAAGCCCTTATTACATTGTCTGCTCCTTTTCCCCACTCCCGTATCTACACATTTTCTAAACTTTCCTATTATCATAAAGGATACCACTATCTTATTGTGTGTGCGTGGCAGCTGGGGTTAAGTGATTTGCCCAGGGTCTCACAGCTAGTAAGTGTCTAGTGTGTGAGGCCAGATTTGAAGTCAAATCCTCCTGACTCCAGGGCTGGTGCTCTATCCACTGCACCACCTCGTTACCCTGGGGTACCACTATCTTACCAGTCACCCTGGTTTACAACCTTAGTGTTTTCTTTAAGTTTTCAGTCTCCCTTACCCCACTTACAAAATTAGTAAGGAAATCTTGTCATTTGTACATCCATGGCATCCCTCACATCTGTTTTCTTCTCTTGACTATATACAATCATTGCCCCAGTACAGGTTTTTATCACCTCTAACCTGGACTATAATGATGTCCCCATCTCAAGTCTATCTATCCCCTCTTGAATTTTTCTTCCATGACTGCCTCTATAGTATAGGTCAGACCATTGTCACTCCTTTACTCAGCAAAAACTCCTGTAGGTCCCTATTGACTCTAAAATATATCATCTTTCTCTGATCCTGTTTTCAATGTCAATTTATTGCATTTTGGAGAGGGAGGGCTTAACTTTTCTTTTTCAATATTCATTTTTTAGTTTTCAACAACCATTTTTATAAATTTTGAGTTCCAAATTTTTTTCTCCCTCCCCCAATTTATTGCATTTTATAATATACATAATGAATCTTAGAGCAGTAGATATGTATAAATTATAAATAAATATATACAATTAGTCTCCACTATTTTATTTCATTTTATTTTTTGCTGATGAGGGGAAGATCAAAAAGTTTGGAAACTACTGTGCTAGGGAGCAACACTCAGGAGTGATGTTGTGCAGGGTGAGGGAGAAGTGGGAGGGGCATTGGATATGAATGATCACTGCCATCAGCTGAAAGCTGCTGAGAATGGGAGACAGAATGAAGAACTACCCTATTCATGATGTTCACAGAAGCTGTGTATTCAAAGAGGAGAAACCAGAGGAACCTGAAACCACATACAAGCTAAGTCTTCCAGGCACCCTAATCAAGTCATTTATTGGGACCCTGGAGAGGACTGCTTCTAGGTGAGGATTGCCATTTTCCTTGGGCTCCCTAATTTTGTTTTTTGTTTGCCCTGTCAATAGGCCTTTTCATTATTGGAGTTTATGAATCATATCCAACAAAATCCAAGCAAAGGAGTTGTTGGTTAAAAAATCGGATAGTGTTAAAGAATGTCTGGGTGGGAACAACAACAAATGCCCCCTAGTAAATACCTAGACCCCTTTTGCCATGGAGCTGACAAATTGAAGCCTAGGTCTTTTTGTCTGCCATATCACAGGGTGCATTTCTACTGAGCTTATAATTCAATGAAACATACAGATATTTTTCATGCAAATTGTTGTCTAGACAAACAATTCCCATTCTATACTCATGCAGTTGACTTTTTTAAAAATGTAAGTTTAGGACTTTATATTTAAGCCTATTAAATTTAATCTCATTATAGGCAGCCAGTTATTATAGCCTGCCAAGATATTTTTTTGCATGTGATAGCCTTTCTATCCTAGCTTTATGTCATCTGCAAATGTGATAAGCACGCCTTCTGTGCCTTCACTGATATTATGGATTGAATAGCAGAGAGAGTCATGCACAGATCTAGGAGGTAGTCTGCTGGAGATGACCAGGTTGACATTGATCCATTAATAACTACTCTTTGGTTCTTATCATTCAAACAGTTGTGAATTCAACTAACTATTCTATAATCTAGCTTCTAGGTCCCCTAGGTCTCCTCATCTTGTCAATAAAATCACTACAAGAAACTGTGCCAAATATTTTGATAAAATTAAGATATTTCTATCTTTTTCCTGACCTAGTAAACCTGTAAAAAAAAAAAGGAGGGGGTGAATGAAGTTAGTTTGGAATGATTTGTTCTTGGTGAATTGATGCTAGCTTATAGTGATCATCGCTTTTTAATCTCTCTAAAAGCCCACAAGCCATCCTTTTAATAATACAGTCTAGAACTGTGTCACAAATGGAAGTTAAAGCCATTAATATAGAGTACGTTTTTGGGATCTTCTCTGTAGTGGATCAGACTTTCATGCTCTCCTTCTTCTATGAGGCAGATATGCAGAAAGATTATAATCTTGTTGGGTGGATGCTTTCTTTGGATCTTGAAGTATTCTAGAAATTTCAGGGGATTATCAAGTCCTATGACTCTCTGTTTGTTTGTGCCTCTGGACGTGGTCCTTGAATAAAATCTCAATAAATGATTAGCCTTAGGCTGGGGCAGGAGTGGTAGATTCCAAGAAGAGACCATTTGTTCCAGGAATTCCTGCTATAGGGAATATAAGCCTTATGATTTTCTTGTATCTTTGGCTCTGTATGAAATGGCTCTGTAATAAACAGACTATCGAATACATCCCCTTCTCTCTCTCTCTTTCTCTCTCTCTCTCTTTCTCTCTCTCTTTTTATTCAGCTGGTTGCTGGGCCAAATTACTGTGCTGGTCACAGCACTTCTCTACATCAGAATTGAGGAGTCAGGATATACATATACTTTTTCCTAGTGTCAATCCTATCTAAATTACTAGGAACAAAAAGTGTATGATTTCCTATGTTACTGTACTTCCTATCCCCAAATCTAGGCAAAGATGAAGGAACTTAAGTGTGTTTCTGGTAGGGGTATGCTGGAGCCTGCTCATAGTGACTTGTGAGAGCTGGTTGCTAAATAGTCAGTGTAAGCATTTATGCCTTGAAATCATCAAATACCACCAACCAGGACTTGATTTGTTGTTTTAGTGATTGTTTGGCCTTAAGAAAGTGCTGGAAAAAATGCTAATAATGCAGATTAAACTTTAAAATGCATTCTGCATGGATTTTTTTTTTGAGAGCCAGTTGTTAAACATTTACCAGCACATCTCTGGTTTCTAGTGGCCATTTCCCAACAGAATAACATTTTTAGAATTCTATCTTCTTTTGAAAAAAAGCAATTTTATATAACCTAACTCCTATCCAAAAGGGCTTTCAGTTTTCTTATCTGTAAAATCAGGAGTTGTACTAGAGAATATCTATGATCCCTTCCAATTCTAAAATTCTATTAGTCAATGGAGGGAATGTAAAGCTTTCCATTAGTAACAGCCAGATATCAAGAGCTTTAAGCTTGATTGCCACACCCACTCTCCTCCTCCCCTCATAGAACATGGGATTATGGTAAAATGAAAACAAACAAACAAACACTGGCTCAAGTGTCAAAGGACTGATCCATAAACCAGCCTATGATACTACCCATGTGACATTGGCTAATTTTTTTTAATGCCCAGGACCTCTGGTTCTTCTTTTGTAAAATGAAGAGAATAGATTAGATGATGCCTAAATTCTCTTTTGGCTCTAAATCTGTGAGTCCACTGTCAAGTCCTGAAATCAATCAAACTTATGAGTGGAGGCATAAAGCATCTTTAATCAAGATAACAGGGTCACAAACATGCCTCCCCGGGGGATGTCCCAGCAGGAGACTTACAGGAAAGGCTCTTATACTTTTAAAAGAAAAAGGGGAAGGGGTCATATTAGGTAGTATGACATGAAGGTAGCTGGCTGAAATGCCAGGTGACTTTGGCAATATGAACAAAGAAAACTACTTTATTCCAACTGTTTTACCCTTCTCGGGCCATAAGGACATCCGAAGCTGCTTTGGAAGCTGGTCTGCCTCAAGCTGGCTTTATTTACAAGGAAAGTCCCAGGGTGGGGACTCAGTTCAATTTAATAAAGAGTAAATATCTTAAGAGTAGGAATGTTAAGACATTACATCATTACATCAGTAATTCTTCTTTCATTATGAAGACACTTAGTCTCTTTGAACCTCATTCCTCTCATCTGTACAATGAGAGAGTTAGACCAGATGACACCTTCCAGCTCTGTGTTTAAGATTTCAATAACCTCGTAGATAATGTCTTAGGTAGCCTCATATCCAGGGGTCAGAATAAAGTCCTGAGGTATTCACTTTAAGGGTTGGTCCCATAGAGGAAGAATTTGGCTGATCCTCTTCCAGTCTCTTATCTTCTACAGGATTGAGGTATTGTCTTTTCCTCCTTTTTTTTTGAGGGTAAGTGACTTGCCCAGGGTCACACAGCCAGTGTCTGAGGTGGGATTTGAATTCAGGTCCTCTTGACTTCAGAATCAGTGCTCTAGTCACTGTGCCACCTAGCTGCCCCAACTGAGCTATATTCTATAATGTTGTCCTATATTTAATTCAATCCCAACAGATAGAGTCCACTTCAAAACACACATACACACACACACACACACACACACACACACACTCAACCCCTCATGCCAACACATTACTTGAGAAACCCCTCTCTGAATATATTTTACTTTGTCAAGGTCCTAGACAAAGTGTTGCTCCCGGAACTAACTTCGGAATTTCAAATGTGGTCTAGCTAAAATAACTGTCAGCAGAACTCTCACCTCCATTGTTACAGAAGCTATGCCCCTACTGAGGCGCAGTGGGTGGTACCCTGCTGGGCCTGGAGTCAGGAAGACTTGATTTCCAATTTGGTCTCAGATGTCTTACTAACTTTGGGACTTGGGCAAGTCACTTAACTTTTGTTTGCCTCAGTTTCCTCAACTGAAAAATCAGGATAACAATGGTACCTACCTGGTTTATTTCCTTCTTCAGGCCCTATTAATACAGCATAATGTTATGTTAGCTTTTTGACTTCCATGTCATACTATTGATTCACATTCAGATAGCACTCCATTGAATATCTCCTATGTCTTTTGTTTTCCTCTTAAAAAATGAATTTTTTGGGGGCGGTGGGGGTGGGGGCACTTTTATAGGAAAAATCTCATGAAGAAACTCCCTCTGGCATTGTAGCTTGGGAACTTTTCTGGAATTTATCCATGTCAAAAAGTTGCCTGGGGCACTGAGAATTTAAGTTACTTGCCCAGAATTACACAGCCAGTATTTAGTATGCTTCAAAGGTGAGACATTTGAATCTACAGCTTCCTGATCTGGATGACAACTCTATACCAACCATGCTACTCTCCCCCCAGATCTTTTGCACAAAAATTATTGTCTGGCTATACTTCTCTCACCTTTTGATTGTAAAATTGGTTTAACAATATATTTTTTCCAGTTCAGTACAATTATACAAACATTTATTAAGTACTTTCTATATTCAGGGCACTGATAAGTCTGGAATTTGGAAAGTCATAGAACCATAGGATATAGAGTCGGGAGAAACCTTAGAGATCATCTCATCTAGAAAGAGGATCAGTCTGAATTTTCCCCTAGTAAACTGAAATTTAGATGACAAAAAACAATAATACAAGTACTCCTGGCAGCTAGAAACAACTGAGTTCATCACCTACTTAGTGAGGATAAATAATATAAATCTGAAGTTACAAGTTGTTTCCATCTGTGAATGACTATATTAACTAATTTCTCTCCTGTTTGAGGGAATTTGTCTTAATTATTTATGTTCACATCAAGAATTACAAAATTTGGGGTGGCTAGGTGGTGCAGTGAATAGAGTACTGGCCCTGGAATCAGGAGGACCTGAGTTCAAATTCATCTTCAGGCACTTAACACTTAATAGTGGTGTGACGTTGGCCAAGTCACTTAACCCCAATTACCCTGCTTTCCCCCTCCAAAAAGCAAATAAATAAATGACTGAATGCATGAATACATAAGTAAATAAATAAAGAGAATTACAAAATTTATTTTTTGAGCCGGGTAGGTGTCAAAATCTCTAGTTACAGGTGTGATGAATTCCAACCTCTTCATTTTATCAGGGAGGCTAAAAACCAGGGAGGCTAAGTTACTTACTTGCTTGTTTAAGATTATAAGTAGCATTGATGATGTTCAGTTTGACTCCAGATCCAGAGCCTTTTCTGCACTGTTGAACTCGGAACCTAGCATTACAAACCTTCATATCTGACTATTATTTTTATTAATAGTTGGCACAGCATAGTGGAAGCCTAGACTATGATTCAGGAGTTTTGGGCTCTGCCCAGAACTCACTGTGTGTCCTTGGACAAGTCACTTCCCTCTGTGCTTCTTTCCTCATCTCTGCAATGAGGATGTTGCGCTAGAAAGTCTCTTAAGTCTCTCCAAATTCTAACAGGCTGGTATTTTAAAGAGAAAATATTGAAAACATGCCTGTTACTATGTGTTCTCCAATTTTCTCAAAAGGTGAGCAGGCTTTGGTTCATTTAGGACCTCAGCTATCCTTCAAAGTGTCAACAAGGTGAAGGCCACCCTTCAGAATGCAGAAGAGTCCAAGCTGGGTTGAAAGCAGGAAAGTTTTATTAGGAGGAAAATGAGACACTTGGGCTGAGGCCCCCCTTTTCCCTTCTCCCAAACCCCACTTTCTGCCAAGATACGAAGCAGCACATAACCCAGGAGAGACAGGGTAGATTTATGCTTGAAAAAACACAAGGTTGATTTGGGTCACTTTGGGGGTGGGAGGAGGCAGAGTTCAGCAAGATCAGCTGGTGAACACCAGCAAAGACATCTGGGAGTGAGCAAGACTTTGGCTCATTGTAGGCTCCTGATTGGGTTCTTTCAACAGAGAGGGTTATTTTGTGTCCAGTCCAACTGCCTGATAAGGTAACTCATAGAAAACAGATATATTAATCTCAGAGGCACTTCCACAAAGGTAAGTATTTCTGTTTGATGTAGAGGCTTGAGAGATGATTTATTTGGAAAAAAAAAGTTACTTTTGAATTTTCATATCCTAAATAGGAAATGTTCAGATGGAATATATTTTTGTGGCTGCGCTTGTCCATATGCAAGGAAAGATGACAGTGACTTTGGTGATAGGGTCTTGAGTCAATTTCACATTTACAGGTTTAGCCTTTGAGGACATCAAACGAGTAATACATAGCTCAAAAATCTAAATTATATTTCAGGTTTCATAGTGACATCTAGTGGGTATAAGAGGCAATATCCTACATAGGCACAGTTTTCAAATGGTAAAAACACTAATCATGAAAAACTTTCATTCAGAGGTTATAACACAAGTTATTTAGGATTTTTCTTGTAACGTAGACCCTTTTTCATAAGTTCTTGTTGAAGACCAATATACTAACAAATAAAAAAAAAACCTGCTTAGAAGGTTTATAGGAATGTTTCAGTTTTCTTTACTGTTTTGTCAAACCAGTGAAGGTGCAGTTGGAAGGTTCGTTGTTGATAGTATCCAGACCTGTTGGCCAATTGCAACTTAATTTATATTCTCATCTTTGGGCATTAATGTGTGTGTGTGTGTGTGTGTGTGTGTGTGTGTGTGTGTGTGTGTGTGTGTGTGTGTGTGTAAAACATCTTTTTACTTGTCATCTACTTTTTCTTCCATGTGCCCCAGAAATGCAGAATCTAGATATTTTTTTCCCAGTTTGTGAAGAGGGTCAAAGAAAATATGTCCTTTTTAATTAGTGAACTTCATTCATCCTAAGCCCTTCTTTAAAAAAAAAATGGTATCTTTTCAATCACTATTTTAGGACACTAGACACTTACCACAATGCCTACACATATTTAATAAAGGGTTTTTAAACTGGTTTGAATTTCATTGAATCAATATTTGTTAATGAATTTGCCCTTTTGCATCTAAAATTTGGTCTCCCAAAGACTTTTGGTGGTATGTGACTTGAGAAGAAAAAAGAATAATTTATATTTCTACTTTTCAAAGTACTTTATGTTAAGAGGCAGTATGATGCAATGGCTAGAGTAGTTGAGAAGCCAGAAAGACCTAGGTTCAAAAATTACTTCTGAAACATACCAGTTGTGTGACCCTAGGAAAGTCACTTAACAACTCTGTGGCTTAAACTACTCTCCTAAACTGTCAGCTAGAGAGAAGGGGACAAACTTGATTGCTCTCAGGAATTCTTACCTTGGAATTCCCCGTACCAATAAAATCACAGGCCCATTTCCTTTCCCTCTCTTTCTTCATGTTATAGTGAAATGAGAGGCTTAATATGAATTCAGAAGACCTGAGTTGTATTTTAAACTCTACCACTTAATGATAGGGTAACTTTGAAGTAGACCATAAATTTCTCAGTCCATCTGGAATATTAATACAATCATAACTGACTGCAGGTTAATTAGAGGAAGAAATGAGATAAAGAACATAGGATCAAAGATTTAGAGGCAAAAAGGATCTTGGAAGTCATGTACTCTAATACCTTCCTTTTATAGTTGTATGTGTAACCCTAAGATCTTAAAATAACTTGCCCTAGGTCACATGGTAAGTTCTTAGTGACAAATCTGTGATGCTTCAACTTATAGGTTTAGTGCTATCTTATTGCCAAGGTGCTAAGGATATAGGAGATGGATATCTGCTGGTTTCAGGCAGAAATCATCCCAGCATTTTC
>CM053582.1:318974543-318992043 GCA_028627135.1 Pseudochirops cupreus | reverse complement strand
TAAGTTGTGGCCTATGATTGTGATGGAATGCTACTATGCAGTAAGAAATGATGAGCAGGTTGATTTTATGAAAACATGAAAAGACTTGCCTAAAATAATGAAGAGTGAAATGAGTAGAACCAAGAGAATATTATGTATGGTAACAGTTATATTGTTTAAAAAGTAAATGTGAATGGTCAAGCTATTCTGAGTTATATGAATATTCTAATAAACTACAAAGGATTCTTGAAGGAAGATGCTATCTACCTCCAGAGAAAGAACTGACGTATGGAACTATGTATTATATGGTTTCACATACATATTTGTGTCAAATGTTGGCCTTCTCTTGTCAGGGGTTGGGAGGTAGGGGAACAGCTTGGAACTCAAATGTAACAAAAATAAAATTAAAAAAAAGCCCATCAAAGAATTTGGTATTTGGTCTTAGAGGCAGTGGAAAACCACTGGAGTTTTTTGTTTGGATAGGGGGTGGGGCAGGAATGGAAAATCACTTTGGCAGCTTAATGTAGGATGACTTAGAGTGGGGGAAAAACTGAGAAGGGAGAATAATCAGAAGGCTATTGCAATAAACCAGACGTGAGGCCTGCCTTCAGAGTGACAGCTATGTGTTTGGGGAGAAAGGGGTATATATGAAAGATGTTCTGAAGGTAAAAATTTTAAGACAGATGTATGTAAGTGAAGAGTTGAGATTTCAAGGTTGGGAGGCTAGGAAGATGATGCCTTTGTTAGTATCTGGGAAGTTAGGTAGAATGGAGTGTTTCTGAGGGAAAGATAAATTCTGTTTTGGATATGTAGAGTTTGAGATGTCAATGGGACTTCAAGTTAGAGATGTCTAAGAGGCTATTGGTAATGTGAGATTATAGCTCAGAAGAACTATTAAGGCTAGATATATATAATTGGGTATTATCTCTGTAGAGAAGATAAGTCAATCCAAGGAAGCTGATGAGATACCAAGTAAGATAATAGAGAATGAGAAAAGAAGAAGAAACAGGACACCTAGAAAGAGAAAAGCATAGAGACAATGGGGGAGGGGGGAAGGAATAGATTTAGAAAAGATGTCATAAATAAAAAGGGAATGGTGCCTTTAAGCACAGTAAATAGACCAGTATGTTTAGTGGATTTGTTTTGGTACATAATAGAAGATTACATTGTCCAGGTTGGAGTTCTCCTCTTTCAGCCTTATCTCTAACTGTAACCTTAGGGGTAACCAAAGTCCCAATCAAATTAGGTGATTTGCATTTCCTTGAATGTATCTAATATTTTCCTCATTTTCTAGTTTTTGCTCATAGAATATCCTTCTCTGGAAGAACTTTAATGACCCAAAACAAGAACCATATTTTATCATAATACCCTTGGAGGTAATGATGTTTCTCTTTTCTAAGTTTCTATGATATATCCTATTCAACTTTGTACAATAGGTATTTTTGTACTACCTTATCTTCCCCATGGTAATACAAATTTCTTACCCACTGGAATTATGCTACTTATCTTTTCAGACTCCACCCCTCTCTTCCCAGATTCCACAAAGTAAGGGTCTGAAAAGCAGGAGGCTCTAGAAAGAACTTTGGCGCTGGAGTCCGAAAACTTGGAGTCACATCTCCTTTCTAATGTATGCTGTCTTTGTGACTTTGGGCAAATCACTTTGCTGCTCTAGGCCTCTGTTTCCTCACCTATAATTCAATTTTGTGATTGTGATTGTGAATGACTGGGATGTACCCTGCTCTGTACCTGAAAAAAGTCTTTTGTTCTTTGCCTGTCCTTTGTTCCAGTCCCCTAGGAAGAAATGACCCCTCTCCTTGTGAAACTCAACCCGGGTACTTTTTCTTGTATTTGATCCCTGAACCTCCCATTTCCTCTAGGAATTTGTCCCATCTTTCTCTTCATCTTTGATTCCTCCCTTTCCTCTGGCTACTTTCCTTCCTTCAAACATATGCAGACTTCCCTCAGTCTTTTAAGAGTCCTCTCACTTGACTCTTCCATCACATACATCATGCTATCAACCCATACTTTCTTTTTTTTTAAATTTTTAAAAAATTTTTTAATTTTTTGCTTCCTTCTTTTTTGGAGGGCAATTGGGGTTAAGTGGCTTGTCCAAGGTCACACAGCTAGTAAGTGTGTTAATTGTCTGAGGCTGGATTTGAACTCAGGTCCTCCTGACTCCAGGGCCAGTGCTCTATTCACTGCACCACCTAGCTGCCCCTCAACCCATACTTTCTATCTTTTACTTTCTTAGAATCATTGACTTTTAGCTGCTTCTACTTCCTCACTATCTATTCTTTTCTCAACCTCATGATCCTACCATTATAATGAAGCTTTTCTTTCCAAAGGTATTGACAAGATATGATTAGATTAGATTGTGTTACAATACATTTTATTATATTACATCACATTACATATATCATTTATTAATCCTTTTCTGCACCAGGTATCTGCTAAATAAATACTGGGCATACAAATACAAGGAAAAAGGCGGTCCCTGCTCTCATTGCACTTATATTGCCATGGAGGGGAAATAGCTCATTAAAGGGAGACAGGAAGCAGAGTGGAGAATTAAGGTGGAAAAAACCTCCATGGCTCATTTTTGAGTAGTGAGCATGGATAATTGGCTACTTTTTCAAATGGAGGTGCTGGAGGAGAAACTCACCAATAGGAGTAAGAGGGTGCAGGAACGGAGGCATTGCCAGTATAAGAGGGCCAGTGTCATTGGGACAGAGGTGAAAAAGTAGTCTTGGGAGTCAGGGGCTGGAGAGGATCATAATCTCCCTACTGTTAAACTTTATGTCCTTTTCTCCGTCCTCATCCTTCTTGACCTCTTTGAAGGTTTTTGACATGACTGATCACTCTTTTTCCTCTTGGTTTCTCTGATATCACTGTCTCCTGGGTCTTCTACCTGTCTGATTGTTCCTTTTCAGGATCCTTTTCTGGTTCCTCATTCATCTTCTGTCTCTAACCATTGATGTCTCTCAAGATTTTATCCTCTTTTTGGTCTCTATGTTCTCCTCATTGGCTAACCTCATTGCCTCCTGTGGGTTCATTTGTTATCTCCACGGAAATTCATTTCAATTCAGCAAGCATTTCTTAGGTGCTTGTGAATGAGGCTCTTCTCAATCTAGGTTTTCATCTCTAATATATAATATGTTATATATTATAATATTTTAATTTAATTATTTGGACTATCAAAGTCACTTCCTCATTGGTCTGTCTGCTTGTAGTTACTTTCCTCTCTAATTCTTAAATCCTCTAACACTGACTGCTCCCTATAGTCCCCAAAATATATCCCAAATACATAAGGCACAAGGTCTGATCATGACATTCCCCTCTCCCAAAACCTTTAGTGGCCCCTTATTTTCTCGGGGATAAAATGAAAATTTGCCAGCCTGGCACTTAAGGTCTTTCATAGTTTGTATCCAATTTGATTTTTCAGACTTACTTCATGTAAGTATACTGCAGGCATCATTTGTTCCAGTTAAACTTGGCTTTGACAAACTCTGTCAACAAAACAAGTCAAATCCCTCTTCCATATGACAAAAAACCAGGACATTGTCCTTCGGCGTTTTCTTCCTCAGGGTTAATATTCCTATTTTCTCCAGCAGTTTGTTATATGGCATTCTCTTAAGGGCTTTCATGATTCTTATTGCCTTCCTCTGGACATTCCTCAGCTTCTCAATATCTTTCCTCAAATGTGAAACCCAGAACTCAGTGTAATTCTTCCATGTAGTCTGACCATGGAAGAATAAATGGCCGTCTATCCCTTCAGGCTTGGATAATATCTCTTTCTTAATTCAACTTAAATTCATATTAATTTTCTTGCTTCCTAAACCCACTATTGACTCTTACTGTGTTTGAAATATTAAGTACTTATGCTCTGCAAGGACAGTACTATGTTAGGCACTAAGGATAAAAGATAAAGCATAAAAATGATACATTTTGTGACCTGAAGCTAACATCCTATGAACAGTAAAAACACATTCAAAGATCACTATAATACAGCATAGTGATTGATTAAGGTATGGGAGAGATCCAGATTAAGTACCTTAGGAAAATTTGTGGAGATAGATGGAACAATCTGAGGAATTTATTTACATAGATAAGAACAAAGAATATGGTCTTTAAATTAACATAATACTTACTTTAAAGATAAAGCTATCTACCCAGAAAAGATGCTCAATCAGTGAAATGTTAAGTAGGCTTATTTTCTTAGTAAATGTGACATCATTCAGACAATTAATTAGAAATTGTTCATAAATAGCGCATTTTTCCCCAGTGGAAATTATGACTCACAAGTTATATCTCCAGTTACACAAAAGATTTGATAATAATCTCTTTATATGCTATTTTGGTTGTGATTATTTTATTTTTAAAGGAGGCAATGAGAAGTAAGAAAATAGAATTTTTCAATATGCTCCATAATCTTCAAATGTATTGACACATGTATATGCCTACTTTTTTTTTTTTAGTCTGTGGTATCTTTTATCCAGGATCTCAGAGCCCTTTATGAAAAGTGTAACCGTACCAAGTAGGTGACGAAAATTGTCATATTTGATGCCCTATCGAGAAAGTTCCAGCACAGCAAGGAATAAGGTTACATGCCTATAAACCCTAAAAGGGAGCTTAAGCATGGAGATTGCGTGTGTTCAAGAGTTCTGAACTATACCATGTTTAGCACCAGTAGAACTAGCTCCTACACAGGGGACCAGACTGCCTATGGAGAAGTGAACTAACCCTAGCCAGAAATGGAGCAAATCAAAGCTGCCATGCTTTGCCTTTGGGATTGGGTCTGTGAATACCAACTGTGCTTCCAGCCTTGGTAAAACAGAGAATCCCAGGCTAAAAAACAAAGAAAAAAACCTTTCGGCTTTTTTCTAAGGAAATGTATTTTCTAAGATTATAAAATCTGAAGACGTAAAAATTGTTATTTTTGACAAAAAAATACAAAATTGTAGCCTCTGTGATTTTTGTTGTTGTCGGTGGTGGTTGTCTTATTTGTTTGTTTATGTTTTGGTTTGACTGGCTAGGTCAAACTTGTTATTTTAAACTCTGCGGCCAGTTAGTGCCACTGAATCAGTACCATCCATCGGCAAAACTCAAGGAAACTAATAGACCAGGTAAATATTCAGAAGTTATTATTTAAAAAACAGAATGTCAAGAAAACTTTGGGATTTTAGGGAGGGAGAGGGAAAGGAAAGGGAAGAGGAAAGAATGAAAGATAATCCTAAAGTATGGAGCATGATTGGGTTTGAAAGGTGTGGCTACTGAGAATTACAGAAGTCAAGAAGCAGTTGCATATTTGGGGTTGATAGCCAATTTTGTACATTCAATATCTTTCTGGCAACCAACACCACCATCACCTAGACTGATCATATATCATTAATTGGACCTAATGTTAAAGCGAGAACATTGCTAGAATGTTCTACCACTACCAGATCTAATGAGTCATCATCTTGTTGATTTCATCTCCATTATATCACTTGCAACCACAGAACTTGCTTTCATAATATATGCCTCCTTTACTACAGCCTCCCAGGACTGACAGAGAGATGTTATCATTTTCTTTAAGACAGCACATCAGTAAAAAAGCATGGAGAGCCAGTTTTCTCCAGATTTCTGTTCAGATTTAGTAATGTCTCCCATTTCTACCAAAGACAGGAAGACAGGGAAGAGCAATGATACAGGGGGAAAAAATCCCTCTAATACTATTTCTTGGTTTTATTACAATTAGCAGAACTTCCCCAAACTTTGTCAAATAAAAATGGTGAATATGGGCATATTTGGTTCATTCTTTTTTTAGGAGACTGTTTCTAAGGTTTCTACATTGCATATTATATGGTTATTGTTATAAGGTAGATACATTTACTATTTTGAGAAAAACAGTTTCTTTTAAACATTTGTTAAGATTATGGGGAGAAGGGAAGAACTGATTCTGCAACTGTTGCCCCCAAATATTCTGTACCTCCACTGCTGTCTGGTACCCCAGGTTACTTGATCTAAACAATTATGCAGAAGAATTATTTCAAACTTCCCAATAACAAACAATCCCTTTGTCAAAGAGATTATTTACAAATATACAGAAATGTGGGACATTATCTAGTATCTTTTATGAAGCAATATGACATTGATTTTTAGACCAAGTAGTAGTTTTTAGCTTTAGTAGCTTAAAACTGTACCAAGATGTTTGGGATACCATATATAACACCAGATAAAGGGAAAGGAAAATTTCTGATTTCATTAATGGATGCAAAAGTAATGAATAAAATATTAGCCTAGAGAACATAACAATACACCAAGAAAATTATTTATCATGTCCTAGTAGAATTTGTGCCAGGCATGCAAGATTGATTCAGCATCAGAAAGGCTATAAATATAAGAGAACACAAAAAAAATCAAATTGCAAAACAAAAACAAAACATTACTTCAGCAGACACAGAAAATAGTCTTCAGTAAGATTTAACATGTTTTTTATAATAAAAACGCTAAAAAAAAAGAGTAGGGAAAGAGGGATTTTCCTTAATATAATAAAAAGTATCTATCTCAAACAAAGAACCACATAACATGCAATATTAAAATATTAGAAACATTCCCAATAAAAAAAAATCATGAACCAAGGATACTCACATATACCATTTTCATTTGAAAAATTTTGGA
Organism: Pseudochirops cupreus; assembly: GCA_028627135.1. Classification (NCBI taxonomy): domain Eukaryota; kingdom Metazoa; phylum Chordata; class Mammalia; order Diprotodontia; family Pseudocheiridae; genus Pseudochirops; species Pseudochirops cupreus. The sequence goes on along the minus strand of CM053582.1, from coordinate 318,985,404 downwards.
AATTCTATCAATTATACTAAGACCACAAAAATAGTATTAGAATGATTAACAAAGGACCAGAAGAATCCTGGCACTGTTATTTGCTGTCTGAGTAATCTTAGTCAAGTTACTTAACACTGATTTATAAATATGCTCTAAATGGATATTAGTGATACAAGATACAAATGGATACACAGTTATCCCTGCAACATCTTGGGGGTTAGAGGCCCCCCTGATCTGGAAAATCCACATAAAATTTTTTGATTCTTCCTTTGAACCAGAGAAAAAAATTTGCATTATCATGGTATTAAAAGATAAAATGTTGTTATTATACAATATCATACATACATTTTATGCATTTCTGAGTTTCTAAACTTTTCCTGAAATCTGCTGACTTTTGCATGTTGCCTGCAGCTTCCACAAAACTTCCCCCAATTCCAATTTAATGTCTTTTTTATTATTAAGTTTTATTTTTAATTTATGCAATAAAACAAGAATTTTTATAAAATAGTACAATTTTTAAAAAGATGATTGAATCTGAAACTGCAAATCTACTATATATTACTTGCTATATCTTTCAAATATAGAACAAAATTATCATGTAAATTTCTTTTTTTCTTTCCTCCCCTCCCCCCACAGAGATGGCTGCCATTACACACACACACACACACACACACACACACACACACACACACACACCATTATTCTATACATGCTTCTATTTATCAGTGCATTTTCTGGATGCAGAGAGCATTTTTCTTCATATCTCCTTTATAGTTAATTTGTGGATTTATAATAGTCAAAATAATTTATTTGATGAAAGTTGTTCTTCAAACAATATTGCCTGTACTATATAAAATGTTCTCTTGGTTCTGCTCCTTTTGCTCTTCATTATTTCATGCAAGTCTTTCCATGTTTTCTGAAATCATTAAGCTCATCATTTGTGTTACAAGACATAGGATCTTTTATGTAAGAAATGAGAGATTTTTTTTCATATAGTGGGTAGGAAAAAAAAAGATAAGCTAATCTATTAATAATAAAAAATGGGGGGGGCACATAAAGTTATTGACTGTCCTCCTTAGCAGAAGTTTCTGAGTTGCTTTTATAATAACAGTTATGTATTTGTGATGATTCATATATTTATGCCCAGTCCTGTTTTGTGATAATTAATGCAGATCTATAAGACAGCTAAAGACCAGTTTTGAGATACCATGGAGTAGAGTGAAATCAATTGACCCAAATGAAGACTGAGCCATTGACTTTGGCCTTAATAACAGTACTCTAGCCATTCTACTTGAATACTTCTTATGTCTTTTATCTTTAAAAATTTTAGAGGTATTAGAGAAAACAGTATTATTTTAAAAAAATGTTCTGCTACTCATTGAAAGAGAAAGTGATATTTGACTTAAAACTTAAAAGACTATAAGAATAACCAATGCTCTTTACTTTAACAGTAAAGTTAACTTTCACTTTGTAGAGAGATACAATATATTTCAGTGGAAGGCAAGTGTTCCAAGACAAGAACATATATTTGACAGGACTTTGAAAAATTGTATAAAAGATTCAGAAGATCATGTCTGAGAAGAGAAGATCAGAAAAGATAGCAGGAGAGCAGAAAGAGATAAAGAATTCCCTCTGGCATGCCCTAAAGCAGCGGTTCTCAACCTGTGGGTTATGTTCAATTTGTAACAATGAAAATACATCCTGCATATCAGATATTTACATTATGATTCATAACAGTAGCAAAATTATAGTTATGAAGTAGCAGTGAAAATAATTTTGTGGTTGGGGGTCACCACAACATGAGGAACTGTATTAAAGGGTCGCGGCATTAGGAAGGTTGAGAACCACTGCCCTAAAGCATCGTGGAAGCTCCACCATTTTTGCCCACCTCATCTCTTAAACTCCAAAGGAGACAAATTCAAAAAAAGTGTTATCAGAAATATCTAATTTACTTTTATTATTTTGACATTTGAGGTAGTGAAAATGACATTTAAGAAAATGGCAATGATATTTCAGGTTGTAAATGATGAATGTGAAAGAAATTTACTCAACATATACAATACCAGGTAAATCATTCTTTTTTACTGGGGTTCCACCATCTCTAGAAATTTTTAAGACAAAAAAAGCATCCCTGGGAAAAAATGTGTTGATGGTAATTGCTATTAGTTTAAAGACACCAAACATCCCTCAGGTCATTAGTTAAGCCTAAGATAAAATGATACCCCTTTCCCTTTTAGGTCTGCCTCATTTAGTGAAAAGAGGGGAAAGGTAGAAAGGGAGTTGGAATTTATGTCAAGAGAGACTAAGTTCAGGGTTCAAATTCAGCCTCTGACATTTATTAACTATATGACACTGGATGAGATTTAATTTTGATGAGCTTCAGTTTCTTCGTATCTAAAATGGGAATGATGAAGCACTTGCCTCTTAAGACTATTGTGAAGATCAAATGAGATAATGTATACACACTGCTTTGCAAGCCTTGAAATACCATGTAAATATTAGCTTTCATCATCATTTTCATTATCCTCCTCTGACCCATCCTTATATCCTTCAAAGGAAAGTGAGAAATGAGACAGAAAGGCACACAGAGAAACAGACACTGAAAAGAAAACATAAATCTATAATGTTTAGGAAATGCTGGTAGAAAATTTTTTCACACTTTTAATATTTTAATGCTAAAAACCATGTTTTATGTTTCAAATGCTTTGATGCTTAAAAGTCCTGTTTTGTGTTTTTAAACGAAAAGGACTTCTTGAAAAGCAGAACAAGCTTGTCAATAAATCAGGTACTGGTTTTATATCAAAAATCAATTACTTAATTAGCAGCATGTGTGTCAATTATTGTAGTAGAATATAAGCTTCTTGAGGTAAAAAACCATCTCATTTTTCTATTTATATTCCCAGTGCCTAATAATACCTGGCACATAGTAGGTGCTTAACAATGTTTGATTGACTGATACTTGCTTTGTTTTGGTTGTGCTGATCCAGTATTTAAAGTGACACCAACTTCATATGTTTCATGTGACTCTGAGTAATATGGTCTCCTTTTTCCACCATCCACCTGACTCTTAAAGTCTTCTGTCACATACAATGAAAAGATAATTCAAATCTCAGCCACAAGAATACATAAATGAATGGATTTCCTCACATTTCCTTTAGGATATGGCCCACCTATTCTGGTTTCTATTTATAAAACTAGCTCAGTTTCTTGATGGAAAGAATGAGTGGTCCCCCTGTAAAATCATTACCTACAAGATGGATGAAATTCAATGTTAGATTTCAGAAATTTTCTGCTCTATTAATCCTTTGAGAAATACAACGTTGCTTATTTTTTGATGCATAATTCTGCCACCATCATATCACACATTTTCAGCTCTTGCAAGATATATCAATATGAATCATAAATACTGACATTATTTTATTGACATTTCCTCATAAAATGACATCTGACAAGATACATGGTTAGGTCTAAACAGCCAATGGAATGTAGCAATGTGACAAACTGCACTGTAATGAGATTGCATTATGTGGGGTTAGCAGATTTGTGCCACCATATTAATTTATTACTATTGAAGACACCATAAATCCACTGTTAGACTCAAATTACGGGTAATAGTCAAAACTGTGAAATCAGAAGTATCAGTATACAGTATATAGAAAACAAAGAACTTCTTTCAGCCTCCCCTGCTTGTACCTCAGCTCATAGTCATACAGGGATATGCAGCACCTGGGCTTGCTCAATCAAATATTCTTTAATTCATTCATTCATCAACTATTCATCAAATGTCCAATATGTGCAATGCATTGTGACAGGAGCTAGGAAAAATATAGGGATAAATCCTAAGGCACAATCCCTGTCTCTGTGGAGTTTTCCAAAAGGTAAGAGCATTATTAAGATGTGCACTTATTGATTGTTGGCTACTAAAAAAAAATTCATTAAGCAGAACAAAATGTTACCCAAAAGGCTTACCTCCAACAAGGTGCCTCCCATACGGCATTCAAAATCATACAAGGTACTACAAAAAAAGGAAGTCTATCAAAAGTATAACAATGATGTTTGAGGATCTTCTGATGATTAAAATGAAGGGAGGCAAAAAGGGGGATGAATGTTAACAAAAAATGTTCTCCATTCTTACAGAAGAAATCCTGCATAGGCTCCATATGGAAAAAGGCTTCCCTATTAGAACTAGAGCAAGGGCAGGATTATTATAGAACTTTACCACAGAGCACGTAATTCTGAGGCAGATGATAGCACTTGTGCTCCTTCAGCACAAGCATACAAGTTTACAACTGCTATAGAAACAGCAATCTGTGGTGATTAATATAATATGATATTATATTGTATAATATGATATGATATGATTAATATAATATGATACAATAATACAATACAACACAATACCATACATACCATACCATACCGTATTGTACTGTACCGTACCACACCACACCACACCACACAACACAACGCAACATAACACAACGCAATATAACATAACATAACACAACACAACACCACACAACACCACACAACATAACATAACATAACATAACATAACATAACATAACATAACATAACATAACATAACATAACATAATAAATATGAAGCCACTTCTTCTTTCCCCTGAAGGCCAAACCCTAGGTAAGCTCCTGCCCAGCAGTGTCCATCCCTACTGCATTCCCTGGTAGTCTCCTGATATCCAGGGTCTCTCCCATCCACCAGCGATGCCCTGGGGTATGTCTCCCTACAGATCTTTGTGTCCCTAAGTCCTACATCAAGTATTTAACAGAGGCCTGGCACATAGTAGATACTTAATAAATGCTTATTTAGCTTGAGGTTGACTTTTATATTTCTCATCTCAGACACCAGAATTGTTAGTTAAGGCTCTATTCCTGAGATTTGAAATCCTCCAGGCATTTCTCTTTTCAGATGACATTGAATTTATTTCATCAGACTCTAGAACATTATGGAGACTTCCACATTTAGATCCACAATTACTCAGAAGACATCTAGATGTCAACCTGCTCACACAGGAAAAAAAAATGGATAAAGAATCTCTGTTGTACAAACTATGATATCCAGTTGAATAACATTTCATGGATACATATGAAGTTATTGAAAACATTTCCATGTTAGCTATCCTGCAAAAAAAAAAGGAAGAAAGAAAAATATGTTTCAGTTTACACTTAAAGTTCATCAATTCCTTTTCTCAAGGTGGATAGAATTTTCCATCTAGAATCCTTACGAATTTTTCTGGATCGTATTGATAAGAGTAGTTAAGTCTTTCACAGCTTTTTATCATTACAATATTGCTGTTCATGTTCTCATTTTTCTACTTACTTTACTTTATATCAATCCATGCAAGTTTCCCCAGATTTTTCTGAAACCATCTCCTTCATTATTTCTTATAGCACAATAGCATTCCATCACAATCATATACCACGATTTGTTTAACCATTCCCTAATTGATGGGCAGTTTTCAATTATTTGCCTCTACAAAAAATCTGCTATGAATATTTTAGTGATATGAACCCTTTTGCTTTTTCTTTGATTACTTTAGGGTATAGACCAAGTAGTGGTATTTCTAGGTCAAAGGATATGCACAGTTTTATAGCCTATAATATTTGTATTATAATTAAAATAATTTCAGAAGCAGAAGGTATCCCAGAGGTCATCTAGTCCAACTTGTACGTGAAAAGATTCTTTATATAATATGTATATATTCTGTATATAATATGCCTATTTTATATATATATATATATATATATATATATATATACACACACGTATATGTATATACACATATATAATATGTAATGTCTATAATATGTCTAATGAATGTTAACCAGCCATTGAAGACCTATAGTGTGGGGGATCTCATTTCATTTCTGGATAACATCCACTTGTAGCTCTGTCTTCTGGGGTCAAATACAACATCATAGACCGTATATTCACATATAGAACATCAGACCATATATTGCACATCATAGACCATATATTCAAGAACAATTATCTTGTCTCTCTGAAAAATCTTTTTTTTTTCACCAGCTAAATATTCAATCCATCTAACTATGCTCATATGACATAACCTTGAAGCCCTTGACCAACATGGTTGCCTTCTAAATATTCTCCAGTTTATCAAAGTCCATCCTAGAGTGGAACCCCCGAACAGAACCCAGTATACAAGATGAAGTCTGGCCAAGGCACAATGCAGAAAGATTATCACCTCCCTAATCCTGCCTGAATAATATACTTTCCAATGCATCCTGTGATTATACTAACCTTTGTTGACTGATGGCATGCTGTTCGTTATGCTTGAGGTTCATTAACACTCCCAGATATTCTTACAGATGAACTTCTGTCTAGTCCCATCTTATATTTGTGAAGTTGATTGTTTGAAACCATTTAAAATCTTACATTTATTCCTATAATATTTCATCTTGTTTGATATATCCCAGTATCCCAGCTTGTCAAGATCTTTTTAGATCCTGATTCTGCCATATGCCTTCTTAACTATTCCTTCTAATTTGTTTTAGCTGCAAATTCAATGTGGACCATTTAATTGGTCTTTTATATAAGTCCCTGATAAAAGTTCCAAACAGTGCTAGATCAAATGCTGGTTCCTGGACTCCTCCTCTAGAGACCTCCTTTCAAGATGATATGTGTTTATTTATTATTTGTAACAGAAAAGTCTGAGGTACAAAGTTTCAGAGTTTAATGATTTATTTGCAAAATGATTTGATTTGCAATTCAATTGCACAAGGCAGGTCATCTGACTAGTTTAGTTTAGTTTAGTTTAGTTCTCTTAGACTTTCCTAATCCAAATTGGAGTTATTGTTAATATGTGAAATGTTGGCATGTCAGAGGCATACTGGAGCATTTCTAGTGTGTGACAACTGCCAGAGTTAACATTTTATTGGCTTAGAACTCATGTCTATTATTCTGTGAATTTTTTTTGGAAAAGGCCTTATAGTGGTCTCTCAAGGGGTGTCTGCTATGGGTCTATGTAGTTCACTGAAGAACAGAACTAACTAAAAAGAGGAACTCATACTTAGTAAGATAGAAGTCAACCTAACTACCTTCTAGCTGTCAGAAAGGGGAGCTTAGCCTTTAATAAAGAGTCCTATAATCTATAACTTAATAATGTTATTATTATATTGCTACAAGGATATATGTTCTATTCTAACTCATTTGCTATCAAATATTATCAATCTATCTATTCACTAAATCCATAGGTAGTTTAGGTGTAAGCGAATATTTATGCTAGTTAAGCAGTTAGAGTTAGGTTTTCTTAAGGAAGGGAAGCATAATCCTATAATAATCAAAGTTATCAATACTACCTGACCTAGAAGTTATCCTTTTCACATGTAATCATTAATAATTAATATTTTGCTAAGAAATCAACCAGCATATATAGTCCAATCAACTGGTCCACATCTCTCAATCTTCTCGACATATAGTAGATTAGACTTTCAGGGGTCCCGGGCCCCCATTAAGGAAATGCTCCCCTCTTCTATGAGGTCACTGGGCAGATATGCAGGAGGAGTATAATCCTGTTTGTTGATGCCTCCTCTGGTCCTAGGAATAACTAAGGAAAATTCAGGGTAGTTAATTAGCAAGTCTTGTTTGTGACTCCCTGTTTGTTTGTGCCTCTGGACATGGTCCTAGGATGAAGTCTTAATGAATAACTAGCCTTAGGCTGGGGTAGGGAGTGGTCAAGACCAAAGGTGGGTCCTTGCATTCTGGTTACATAAGAATTTCTGCTAAAGGGGATAAACCTTTTAAGTTCCTTGTATCTTTGGCTCTGTATGAAATGGTTCTGTAATAAACAGACTATCGAATACATCCCTTTTTCTCTCTCTTTAATCAGCTGATTGCTAGGCCATGCAACTGTGCTGGTCACAGTATCAACAAGAATAGCATGAAAGACTTTGTCATACATTTTCCCCCATCCTAAGTAACTATGTATCTATGAAATCCCTCTAATCTGCCTGTCTAATAACCCTGTCCAGATGTACAAAAGAAATTATGTTAATATGACCTGAACTATTCTTAATGAAACTCTAGCCACCTTTAGTAAACATTGCATCATTTTCTAGTTACTAATTAATCATTGGAATAATAGGAAGCATAGAAGAGTAGAATACCTGAGCTTGGGCTAGGAAGACCAGGGTTCAAATCCAGCCTTTGATACATGCTGACTATGTGACTTGGGCAAGACCCTTAGCCTATCAGTGCCTATGCAACTCTCTAAGACTATAAACTTGCAATACAGTTAATGGTCTGCATTTTTTAAAAATCCTAATAATTTTTTTTCAGAAATTTAAGTCAAGTTCTCTGGCCTAGAGTTTGTAGACTCCATTTTTTTTCCCTCTTTGAAAAACAAAACATCTGCCCTTCTCCTTGACCTTTCCCTTGTCCTTTATAATCATTTCAAGATTATTGACAGCAGTGCAGCAGTAACATTTACCATTTCTTTTCAGTACTCTAAGATGTAGTTCTCATCTGGGAATGATGATGACTCATAAATGACAGCTAGGTGTTCTTTTGTTATCGTCTCACTTGGTTTTTTTTTCAACTCCTCATTAGTCAATTTTGTTCTTCCTTTTTTGATCTCCAAATCATACTTCTTCACAGAAAAAATAAGACAAAACAGTTTAGTTGCTTTGCTCTATAAATCTATAATAAAAAAATTCAACTCAATTCAGTAAACAATGCTTTATGTTTATACAAGGCACTGAATGGTCAAGCGAACCTTCTGTTATATGCCAGGCACTGTGCTAAGTGCTGGGGATATAAAAAGACAAACATAATCCCTGCTCTCAAGGAGTTTGTAGTCTGAAGAGCAAGACAACATGCAGATAACTATATACAAACCAGATATATACTGGATAAATTGGAGGTAATTTCAGTGGGAAGGTATTGAGTTTAAGGAGGGCTAGGAATGTGGGACTTTAGCTGAGAATTAAAGGAGTCTAGAAAAGTCAGGATGTGGAAATGAGAAGGGAGAAAGTTCTAGGCATGAAGAGAAGCAAGTCAATGTGTACAGAATTATAGTACTTGTAGCAGCATTTAAAGACTATCAAGGCTTAGTTTACATGTGAACAGATTCCTCTCTGTAGGCCCATGATATCATTCTTGAAGAAGTATGAGAATGAATCACGACTGCCAAAGATGCTGAATATACTGCAAGATGTCACAAAACAATAGCATGAGAGCAGTGTAACATAAATATGCTCTATTTGTTACAGAAGAGGATTTATATAAAAAGCCAAAAAGATATTTATTTAGCTATAGGGGAATAAAGCAAAGCCTTCTTGGTTTTGCTGGAAGAATTTTTTTTGTCATTATTCTGAATGACTGGGAAGCATTATAGATATGAAGAAAAACATTTTTGTCTTAAACCAACACCTTAAAATGGATTTTTATAGCCCCAGACTTTCATATGCAGGTCTGAAGGCCTTTATGGAATATCAAATTTTTGAGGGATATGCTCAATTACTCATCTAACTTCACTTCTCATTTTGCCTTTCTGCCTTACCTCCTTCTGTAACATTTGTTTTTGTCATTTCCCCTCTCTTACCCCTTTCCAAATGTCTACTGAGCTCCTTAGTTAACTTCATTTGCTTTTATAATCTTACAAATCTACAGAAAGCAAAATGAAAGAAGGGAGGAAGGGAAAGGAGGAAGAAAGAGGATGACAGGAAAAAGAAAATGTAGGGGATGGGGACAATGAGGCAATGTGGGAGTAAGTGGTTGATGCTTGAACTTTACTTTTGTCTGAACTGGTTAAAGAAGGAAAGAAGATACATACACACAATTGGATACAGAAGTTCATCATAGCGGCAGAGCCAAGATGGCAGTGTAGAAGCAGGAAAACTACACAGCTCCCACATAGCCCCCTCAAATACCCATAAAATATGACTCTAAACAAATTTTAGGGCTCCAGAACTCCCAAAATTACAGAAAAAAGCACATCTCACACTGAAGGCAACTCAGCAGGAAGGGCTCATCACACCACGCTGGGAGCCAAGCCCAGCCCAGCCTGAAACTGCGGCTTGGCAATGGGGTGGCCAGGTCGAGCTGTGGCTGGAGTGCTCAGGAGAGTGGATCACTGACAGTTGTGGCATTTTCCAGAACTATCAACCCATAAGAAACAAAGACAAAGTGAAAGATCAGTGGAACTCAGCTAACTTTGTGGGAGAAAAGCAGTCTGGCCAAACTGCGTCCAGGGCAAGGAAGTGGCAGAAACAGTGGCCTAGCAGCCACTTCTATGTGGCTGCTTCAGAAACTCTCGGCCTGCAGATTGCAGGGGGGCCAAGTGATCATTCCGAGGCTAAGTGCTCTTGCATTGAGCAGCCTGGATCCAGATTGCGGTCTTGGGTGCTGGTCCTGGGGTGTGTTTTCAGTGAGCCAAAGCTGGTGAGGGCTGCAGTGGCCTCCTAATAGCTCCGGTAGCTGCAAAAACCCCAGTGATTTGGGACAGAGCTTTCCCCTCTGGAAGCAGAGTTCCACAGAGCTAAAAAGTCAAGTAATTGACTGGCAACATGAGCAGGCAAAGAAAGCAAAGTAAGAATAGCAATCAAACTTTAGATTTCTTTTGTGGAGACAAAAAGGATCAAAGCATGGAATGGGAGGAAGACAACACAGTCAGAACTCCCACACTACAAGCTTCCAAGAACATAGACTTCCTACAAGCCATAGAGCAGCTTAAGAAGGATTTTGAAAACCAAATAAGAGAAGTGGAGGAAAAATTCAGTAAGAGAAATGAGAATGATGCAAGAAAATCATGAAAAGAGAGTCAACAACCTGACTGAAGAAAATTACACCTTAAAAAATAGATTAACTCAAATGGTAAAAGAGGCCTAAAAAGCCAAT
>CM053582.1:318945548-318974043 GCA_028627135.1 Pseudochirops cupreus | reverse complement strand
ATGTTCTGTGTAATTACACATGTACAGCCTGTATTGAATTGCTTGTCCTTCCAGTGGGGGTTGGTGATGAGGGAGGAGGGGAAAGAATATAGAATGTAAAGTTCTATAATCAAATGTTAAAAATATATATGTGCATATTATATATATATGTATATAATAATATTATTATTAACTACATGCTTCTGGGAATTAAGATATACAGGCACTGGGGTAGGGAGATCCATCCTGCCCTACTGGAAAGTCAGAGGGGTGATGGGGAAGGACATAGGAGAGAGCAGATTGGGGGAGGTGTTATACAGTGGGATGGCTGTTTTGAGGTGGTAGGTAGTGGGAAGATGGGGAGAAAATTTGTAACTCAAAATCTTGTGGAAATGAATGTTGTAAACAAGAAAATAAATAAATATATAAATTTTAAAAAAACAAAACAAAAAAAAAGAAATTCATCATGTGCAACAGGGAACCAGGAAGGGAAGTGTTTAAGGGAAAAGGGAGAGTAAGAATGAAGGTAGATTAAGGGAGGCAGTTGTCAGAAGGAAAACAGATTCTTAAAGAGGGGACAGGGGAAAAAAAAGAAGGAAACGTACAGATAATAGGATGGACACAAATACATGGTTAATAGTTATAACTACAAATGTGAATGGGATGAAATCACCCACAAAATGGAAGAAAATAGCAGACTGGATTGGAAACTAGAACTTATAATATGTTGTTTATAAATAAAGCACATTTGAAACATTAAGATACATATAGAGTTAAAATACAGGGTTGGAGAAGGCTCTATTATTCTTCAATTGAAGCAAAAAGGGCAAGGGTAGCAATCTTTTTTTCATTTGTATTTACATAATTACAGAAAAAGCATGTTCACTAGGCTTTCCTCGTTCTCCCTCTTTAGAAAGTCTAAAGTAAATGTTCAGAGCACTTGTCGTAAGAAAATAAGATTTGGATTTTATTGTTCTCCTTTAACACAGTGGGAAAGAGATTAGGGCTTGAACTTTAAATTTCATTTCAAAGGCTAAGGCATATGCATGGACAGGGGAATCAGTTCCATGGTTCTTCTTTTTTGGTGTCTGTCAAGCTTGCTCACTGTGACCTTTTAGATACCTGGGAAGGGAGCCTGGTTTCATTATAAATTTGTAAAGCTGCCAGTGACTTCAACATAAGCTGACTGTGAAGCTGCAAATCATGACATTTCTTAATGTCTAAATCATGGACATTTCTTAGAACTTAGAATATTTGTGGTTCTTATGGCAGTAAGTAACAGTCCATACTAGAGATTGTGTCATAAGTAAACATAGCTTTATTATTCCCCAAATGTAGTAATTTTTTTGTAGTAGATTTTCCACAAATGTTCTTGTGTTTAATCCCGAATTTTCTGCTGTTAAAATGATGTAATAGAGAAGCTTTTAAAAGCTGTTTTACTAACCAGTCAACATATGTTTGCTAGATGTCTGCCACATGTTAGGTAGCCTGTTAGGTACAGAGTACATATGTGCGTATGTATGTATACATATATGCATTTATGTTTGCATGTATGCATATGCATATATATATATGAAAAAAGAAAATGACCTCTGTCCCCAAACACTAAAATTTATTATGTCAGTACATCTAATACCTATTAGAATGGCAATGTGAAAACTCCCTCCCTAGATTTACAAGTGACAGAGTATCCATTATAATATTAGATAGTTAACTGAGGTAGAGAGAGCTATGACTGGCCCATAGTCACACGTCTAAAAAGTGTCAGAGGTATTATTTGAACCCAGGCCTTCCTGACTTCAAGACTAGCATCTTATCCATACTACCATAAAATCTTGATTATACCTGTTAAGTAAAAGACAAAATCTTTGGCTATAATAAAATGCACTGAATCTAGATACTTAAAACCATTTCTATTTTTTTTTAATGAGAAGAAACAAGTTTTCCCATTTCTATAATGCTTGTTCTTATGATCATACATTTTACAATTTTCCAAGAAATTTTTTTTTCTTTTTAAACATATTTAGTTATTAAAAATGTCTTGTGGAGGCACAGTGGGCTCCGCAGAAGCTCCTTGTCTATGGAATGTTGTTTGTTGCTAATAGCAGGAACTTAAATTATTTACCACCTTTAAAACCAGATAAATTAGATACAATTCTATTTATAAAAAATATAACTGCTCAGAAACTGAACAAATGATTTTTAAGTATATTTAGAGTCCAAGTGTATATAGTGTCATGAATTTTCAATATGCTGTTTTATTTTGGAACAGCTACAAGACATTGACTGCAGAGGGGCAGATTTTTTAATAGAAGATTTTGTTTTCTTTAAAATGAAGTAATTTTTGACCTCTTTATGGGTCAAATGTGGAGGAAGCCAAGATAAACAGTGTTAATTCTCCATTCCTCCTCTCTCAATCCTCACCCATGACATAAAATGAAATTCTTTGGCCTTCAGCATTAATATAGTAGAAGGAAGTTGTTTTCATCTTCAACTATGTGAAAGATTACTTCATAAGTAGAAAATTGATCAACTGTCTTAAAGAGGGCAACCACCATCTTAAAAAGGGCCTTAAACTGAAAGATATTAGCAATTTAAAAAGAACTTCCTAAAATGAATGTAGAATTCACAGTCTGCATATTTTTAAGAGCAATAGGAGGGTCTATATGTTTAGAGTGATTTAAATAAAGCCTGCTCTGACGTGGGGAAATGACATACTGGAAATCTAGTTCAAGTCTCTGTTTTGATAGATTTTCTTTCTTAACCACTATTTTGAGGGCACCACTTCCTCAAAATTCTTTACTGATCGGTCTTTGGTTAAAGCCTGACTAAATTCTCTTCTTTAAATTTTTTCTGTTTCATAATTTTCAACTTTATTTAATTTTACTTTAATTTTTTTTTGGATGGCATGTTTTTACATCATAGCCAGACCCTCCTACATACATTGATTTCTCCCTTATAACAAAGAAAAACAAAAACAGTTAAGCCAAACCAACTTCATAGCAACCAAATCTAACAGCATATTCAACTCACCACAGCCATAGTCTCCTCCCTTCTCAACAGAGAGAAATGAACAGGAGTTCTTTATCTGATCTCCCATCTGCCTTCTTATTTAAGCCTAGCAACCTGACTCTGTCTGGATAAACATGATAGAATCAGAGTGAAAAATAAAGTCAGTTAGTCTGATTCATTCAATATCTCATCTTAGACCATGTGGAGTAAGAACTAGTGCACAATGTGACATTTGTTTAAGCTGTGAATAGCTGACTGCTACCAAGCAACAGAAAATTCAGCATACATGAGCAGAGTATAGTGTTGTAATCAAATAAAACCTTCCTACTCAAATGGCCATTAATTCAATGAACAATTACTATTGTATATATGATAGTTAGTGACAAATAGGAAGACTCCTTCTTAGACAACTACAGTTAGCATTATTCTCATATGACCAAGAATAAAGGGATTTTTTTCTTCCATTAGTTCCTTACTTCTCATAGACATATACTTATTGCAAGTTTTTACTGCATTAAATGCAACCCTCAACACACAGACACACACACACACACACACACACACACACACACACACGAAACTATAGATGACCTAGTTTTTATTTCTCAACAACCAGGGTTCCTTGTGTAACTGGGCTTTCAGAATATCCAGATCACCTAAGATGGAGGTCTCCAGGGAAATGACAGGGACCTGCTCCTGGGAGAAGATATTTCATATCCCTCTACCACATGAGTGAAAGCAGTCTCCATTGACTGTGTAGCTGGAATGGTCTTTGTCTTTTAAACTACCAAACTGGGCTAGTCTAGTTTTCTTGTTTTCTGGTAGCATCAGGAGATGTAGGCCTAGTTCATATTACAACATGAGCACCATGCACTAAGGAATCTAGGAGGAAGGACTACCTATCTTTTCCCCTTCATTTCCAAGAAATGGGCTTAGGGTTTTTTGCTCTGTTTAGGACAGCATTTTCAGTTCTAGATGAAGGTAGTAGAGTACCTAGACCCAGGTGCTCAAGCCATGGCGACTTTGATCTGGGATTCCAGGCCAGATATTGCTGCCAATCCAGCAAGGAAGCTCTAAGAAGCCAAGACTCAAGTCAGGGGGGAATTTTGAACCTGGATTTTGGAGGGATTAATCCTAAATAGAAATTAACCTAAATTCTGAATCCAATCCTCCTATCTTTATTAGACACTGAGAGGAGTGTGTGTGTGTGTGTGTGTGTGTGTGTGTGTGTGTGTGTGTGTGTGTATGGGGGGGAGGAATTGTGCCTGCCCCTCCCCATGTTTTGAAGGGGAGATGTTTATTTGTTCTTGCTATCCTTCTGAAGTAAATATTACTTTGTAAATTCAAATTTGACTATTAAATAGTTCTGGGGTTCTGGGACCCCCCAAACAAGGCCTTGAGCCAATGATAGAGACTAGACACTCCCCTCCCCAAACCCTTAAGGGTACCATAGAACTCTGCATTAGGGGACACGTGTAACATCCCTGGCCTATAAGCAATGATGGCCAGGGAATCACTCTTACACTTTACTTCCCACTTCCTTTTTTTCCTTCCTTACAATCCAGATTCTCAGGATGAGCCTCCTGATGGACCCTTTCACTCCTTTGAGATTGTTAAATAGACTAAATCCTTGCTCTTTGTTCTCAGCACCATTGTGACCTTTGTGGCAAAGGACTTGATAAAATAAAAATTATGGGCCACAATGGTATGGATAGCTGTTTTAGCATTGACATCCCACTTTGAAAGAAAATGTAAGAAGAGGAAAGTTGAATAAATATCAGCCCAATGGGAGAATCCTATAGTTGGGATAGGACATACTGAGAACCAAGTCTAGATTTGAAGAAGAGAAAAGGGGACGGGAAAGAAGTAATCAGACAGGCAAGAAGAACTGAATTCAGGAATGTTAGACACAAAGGTCTAGTATGTGACTAGTAAGGGTATGCAAAATAGGGAGCTACTTAAGTTTACTATGCAGTGGTTCAAGTAAAGCTACTTTGAAAAATTTATTTTGTATAAATACTTTTATTTTTAATGACAGACAATTCTAATCTGTCATATATTTATTTGCATTCAGGTTTGTTGACATTACAAGTTAAGTTATATGCAGTAGAGAGACAAAGTTGAAAAAGCACCAACGCAGAAGCCCTGAGCTTAAACCCTGCCTCTAATATTCAACCCCACTGTACGTTTTTTGAGAGCAGAAGGGGTTTTTGTATTTGCTGGTGTTTAAATTTTTAACTATTAGCACAGTGCTTAGAATGTTACAATAAGCACTAAATAAATGATTGCTGACTTACCTTGACTTAGTAGCTCTGTACAATCCTCAGTAACTTTCTGAGCTGCAGTATCCAGATTTTTAAAATGGGGAGAATAACTTTTAACATTGGTCTTATGGCATTGTGAAGAAAGCCTTTCTTCCCCTTTGAAGTGTTATATAAGCTATTGCTGTTGTTGTTACAACAAAGTTTCAAAGCTTCCAGGGAGTGCATGGAATGTAATTTTCAGAAATAAAGAAGCATCATTTTCCACCATTGCCTAAACTGTAAGGCGTATAGTCAGATTATCACCTTTTTAGAGCAAAAGTCAAAACTAGTAGCAAATGAGAAGAAATAACAAATGAGACTTCATAGTATATATTTAGAACAGTTTCAACCTGACCTATTTCAACAAACTATTGACCCTAAAATTGGAAATGGATAAAAGAAAAAAAAATTCCACAAATTGTCACCATTCCTAAGGAAACCTAATCAATATAAAGCTATTCCCAAATTGAAAGAAAAAAAAAACACAACCAAACTATGTAACTACTTAGTAAATATTTGAACTCTCTACCTAATGGAAAAACACAATAATCAAAAAAATATGTACTGATTTGTAAAGTCTTAGAGAGGAGTATGTTGCTCTCCAAAGTGCTGAATAAGGAAACAGAACTGGAACCAAAGAAAGCAAAGGTGGGGAGAGTGGTTGAACTAGACAAAAAAAGGTCATACAGAGAAGGTCCATGGTAGAGGAGACACAATTTTGGGGATGTTAAGGAAATTATTCTCAAGATACCTAGGCTTAAAGAGAGAAAGATAGCAAAGCTTAGGAAAAAGAAATCATAGGAGTTGTTATTAGAAGTAGCTAGGTGTGACGGCACCAGAATGAATACTGAACTTGGAATCAGAAAGAGCTGAGTTAAAATCTAGCACCAGACACTTACTGGCTGTGTAGCCCTTGCAAAGTTACGTAACTTCTGTATGATTCCATTTCCTCACCTGTAAAATGAGCATAATAATAGCATCAAACGAGGTAATATTTATAAAGTACTTTGCAAACCTTAAAGCACTATGTAAATGCTAGCTATTACTGTTGCCAAAAAAAGATAATCAAGAAAATATCAATAAGTGTCCCCCCATACCTACTTTCTCATTTCTACAAAATCTTTAAGAGAATAACATCCATACATGTCAAGGGCATCCTTTATGGAGGTATGAAAAAGGCAGAGCCAAGACCATGAAACAATACACTGAACTCCTCTCTACAAAGCTCTCCTAAAGGATATAAAATAATGTACCAGACAAAATCTTGATGGGGAAACTCAGAAAAAGTCGTAATAAGCCCTTTGTCTTGCCAAACTGTAATGGGAATGGGAATTTGAAGATCTCAGCATATGGGAAACAGACATTGAGGTCTATAAACACTGAGTGGGGCTACGTATTGCAGGGAGCATTCAGGGAGAGGCTACACATCAAGGTAAGAGGAGGTCTTAGACCAAAATCAAGTCACCCCCATACTCATGCCAGAGCACTGAGATGGGGACAGGTGCCAAATGGTAGATTTGTCCCTCTTTATCCAGTCTTGTGTTGCTGATCCAGGGTATAGTGAGAAGGGAACTTGCACATGCATAGTAGTGGCATTCATGATCAGGGAGGCCCTGGGTAGTGTAAGGAGAAAAGAAGAAAAGTTTAGAAGCCAGTAATAGTAGCAACAGTGGTGTGGCTCAGACCTTAGGCAGAAAGTCAGTTCTTTTAACTTCTAGCCTAGTCTACAAAGGAATAACCTTGGGAGAGATCTCAGATCAAAGGGTAGCAATACTCTGAGCCAGCAACTTTCGAGGCGGCCAATGGGAGTGAAGTCCAGCAGCAATCTCCTCTTGCTCCAAACCAAACTCAAGTCAGCGAATGTAGAGTTCAGATCAGGGAGACAGCAGTGAGACTTTGTCCTGATCAGACCACTTTGGGAACACTGAAAGCTTGCAGGCTCCCAGTCTATTGCTAAGAGTCTGAAATAACAACTCTCAATACCTTAAGAAAGCAACAATAGGAGCAGCCTAGACTTTCCTTTTGGAATTGCTGTTAACATCAATTCTAAAGTCAGAAAGTAGGCTAGAAAGACAATTTTTAAAAAACCCACCATAATGATCTATGATGGTGGTAGGGACACTCAAGACACAAACACAGATGATAATGACTCCAAAATATCTATAAGCATTGCCTCAGAGAAAAACACAGCTTGAGCACAAACTCAACTAGATTTTCTGGAAGAGATGATATGAGTTAAAATATTTTTATAAATAGAATAAGATTGCTTGAGGGAAAAATGGAAAAGAAGTATGAGTTATGGAAGAAAAAACTGGAAAAGGAATTAACAGTTTGGCACAAAAGGCACAAAACCTTGTTCAAGCAACAAGCTTTTTGAAAATGGAAATGGAACAAATAAAAGCCAATGATTCCCTGAGGCAACAAAAAATATTATGAGGTAACTCATAGCAAAAACAACTGACCTGGAGGACATATCAAGGGGAGATAATTTATGAGTTATTGGGGTATTTGAATACTATAACCAAATAAAAAAGTCTAGACATTTCAAGAAATCTTAAAAGAAAACTGCCTATATCTTAGAACAAGATTGTGAAGTAGAAATAGCAAGATATATAGATGCATATATATGCAACATATGTATATACAATGCATATACACATACACACAAATATTCATATATATGGTATAAAAAGGAAAGAAATGGACTTTTACAAATAATATACCACAACAGATCATATATTTATCATCATGAAATTAACTGAAAGGTACAGAGTTGCATGAGGTATTGTTTACTAGAAAAAAAAAACCACTTGCTTTGGCAGAACAAAATGTTCATTTAAAGCAGTGGTTCTCGATCTGTGGGTTATGTTCAATTTGTAACAATGAAAATACATCCTGCATATCAGATATTTATATTACAATTCATAACAGTAGCAAAATTACGATTATAAAGTAGCAACAAAAATAATTTTATGGTTGGGGGTCACTACAACATGAGGAACTGTATTAAAGGGTCACGGCATTAGGAAGGTTGAGAACCACTGATTTAAAGGCTCACTTCTAACAATGCTTATTCCATGCACATGTAGAAATCAAACCAGATTCCTAGTAAGCTGTAATGACATCTATAACTATCCAATGATCCTCTGGTTATTAATATTATGTTAGACATAAAACTAGGGATATATGCTCACCATATTTGCCACCATCATGGAATATCACCAATGCAGAGTCCAAGTTGAAGTAGGATGATATCCTCTGGCTGCTCCTATTTATGGATAATGTTATGGATTACATCAAGCCCTGGAACATTTCTAAGCCTTCTAAAGAGATACAAAATCACTCCATAGAGTTCAGTCTAAATATATATTCACAGGAAAAAATAAGTGAAAAATGCTTGATGTCTAGAATATGATATTGGATGTATAGCCCACAGAACTGGTACATCAGGCCACATATCCTGGACAATCCTTAAAGATGAATAATTGAGTAGGTCTAGTTTTTTTTGGGGGGGCTTTTTTTCAAGGGGGGAGGGCTGGGAAATTGTGGTTAAATGACTTGCCCAAGGTCAGATGGCTAGTGTTAAGTATTGGAAACCAGATTTGAACTCAGGTCCTCTTGTCTCCAGGGCCAGTGCTCTATTCATTGCACCACCTAGCTACCCTGACTAGGTCTAGTATTGAATAGGAAGAAGAGAGTGTCTTAATTTGCAATTGGGAAATTAGTCTGTGCTTTTAATGATTCCAAGCTTCTGTTTGATGTGAAAGTGTATCTTTTTTTTAATACCAGTATTTTTCTATCTGGCTGTAAATCATGGCACACAACAGTCTCAGATGAATTAAAGTTGATGTCAAAGTGCAATAGAGAGAGATGCATATTGGGTGTGATTAGGCTGGAACATATTACTAATCAATACCTGTATCCTAGAAGCTATGTAAAAATTATTATCCAAGATATCTATAAACAGAAGTGACACTGATCAGTCATGTAGCTCAAGAGAAAGATAATGGATGGACAGTCTATTTGCTCTGCTGATATCTATATAATGTCAAAAGATCTATAGAAAGGCCTCAAAAAATTTTGTGAAGACTCTTTGGAAGAGACATGGTACTACAGGGAGGAACTATAGAGCAGGATGAGAAGGTATGGATGAGCAAGTTCTGCATATCAATGAAAACATCGGTAATACTCAGAATGTTAGTACTACAAGGGTCCTTCAAAAATATCTAGTCCGATGCTTTCATAGTACGGATGAGGAAACTGAAGCTTAGAAAAAGTAAAGAACTTGCTCAAGATAATCAGGTTCTAGATTTTGTGGGTTAGGATATAAAGTCAAAAGGAAAAAACTCAGGAGTTGAATGTATGTAGATTTTTTTTTCTTATCAGTACAAAACCTTTTATCTAAAGAGCTCTGAGTGTCTTAAAATTTTTGCAGGATTAAAGGGGGACAGCTTTGCATATAATATCAGAAGTTAAACAGTTGAACTTGTATCTGATTAGGAAACATCTCCCTGAGGTGTGGCCAGCCAGTTTCTACTCAAAGGCTTCCCATTACCAGGGATTCACTACCTCCCAAGGGGAAGTATTTTGGGGGGATATATTTAAATTTTAATAAATATTAGCAGATTTTTCCTTACTTTGAGCCATAATATGTCTTGCTGCAGCTTCTCCTGACTCTGAAACTCATATGTTCACATAGCTAAGGGAAATGCAGAGTATATACAAGGCTTATTTTATAAATAGAAAACTGAGACAAAGAAAGGAAAAATGCTTTGTGGAAATTCATGGTGGATTTGGCAACTGACCTTAGGAAGCAAATTCTTGGAGTATATAGTTAGAGTAGATTAGTTAGTTTTAGTTGATGTTGGTTTTATGTTTTATGTTTTATGAACATGACAGCTGTGCATGGGTTTTGGATCATACAGAGTCTTGAACAGAAGAGAGGGTGAGGTTTAGAATCATTGATTGTCAGAGCGAAAGGGACCTTAGAGATCTTCTTGTCTAATACTCATAAATCCATTAAAATGTAGAATAATAAATAGGTGAGTCTATTAAAAAACAAACAAACCTTTCAATAAATTGAGAATATATACACCAATACTAAACCTTACATAACCATTCTTGCCTGCTTAAACAAGGAGAATGAACTTTGACTAATGGTCTCTCCTTGTTTTAGGTCTAAATTGACTAAAATGGTATAAGGTCAAATCATCTGACATCTTAGAGTCATAATGAGGCAAGTTAAAAGATGGAGAAAGAAACAAAAATGTTGATAAAAAATGATCACAATCATTCAATCAATAAGCACTTATTAAACTTTTACTATGTGTCACAAAACTTCAATAAGCACGGGAGATAGAAAAAGGGGCAAAAGATAGTTCCTGCCTTGAAGTAGCTTACCGTCTATTGGGGGAGACAACCTGGAAACAGATATATACAAAGTGAGCTATGTGCAAGATAAATAGGAAATAACTAAAAGAAGGAAGGCACTGGAATGAAGAGGGATTGGAAAAGGCTTCTTGTAGAAGGTGGGATTTTAGTCGGGATTAAAAGAAAACCAGAAAGTTCAAGTCAGAGTTTAGAAGAGAGAGTGTTCCAGGCCTGGAGGGCAGTCAGAGACAACCTTGAGAATGAATTGAGAGATGGAGTGTCTCTTTTGTGGAACAGCCAAAAGGACAATGTCACTGAATTATAGAAAATATGTTGGGGAATAAGGTGTAAGAAGACTGTATGAACGGCTTTGAATGTTGAATGGATCATTTTGTGTTTGCTTCTAGAGGCAACAGGAAGCCACTGAAGTCTATTGAGTAGGGGAATGACATGATTAGACCTGATTTTTAGGAAAATCATTTTAGTAACTACATGCTGGATGAATTGGAGATATACTTGTGTCAGGCAGACCCACCAGCAGTCTATTGCAATAATAAAGGTGCGAGGTGACAAAGGCCTGCATTAGAGCGGGGGATATTGCAAAGGCAGAATCAGTAAGTCTTTGGAACAGCTTGGGTATGGGGGAGTAAGAGGTAGTGAAGAATCCAGGATGATTCCCAGTTTGTGAGCCTTGGGGACTGGGAGGATGTTGTTGTCCTCTACAGTAAACAAGGAAAGTAGGATAGTAGAGAGAGTTTATGGGGAAAGATAGAGTTCTGTTTTGGACATACTGAGTTTAAGATGTCTACTAACAATGAACTAGAATAATTAATCTCATTGAATAGAGGGGAAACAAAAGTGAGGGGAAAGATGATTGTGAAAAAGGAGTCAGAGGACCAGACGTCTGACCTTCACCTGGAGAAAAAAGAATCACAAACCAAAAGGAAAAGAAAAAAACCCTAAATGAATAGAATATAGCATTGACCAGTAGATAGAGAGGATAACCCAAGATCCAAAATTCTTTTTTTTTTACACATTTTATTTAATTAGATTTTCCCCAAGTACATATAAATTTTAACATCCATTTTTTAAAATATTGAGTTCCAAATGCTCTCCCTCCCTCCCACCCTTAGAGAAAACAATATGATATCGGTCATATGTGTGAAGTTATGCAAAACATTGCTAAATTAGCCATGCTGAAAAAGAAAACATACACACAAAAACCCTCAAGAAAAATGCTCGAGGTTAAAAAAAATGTTTCCATCTGTACTCCTGAGTTCATCAGTTCTCTCTCTGGAAGTAGACAGTATTTTTCATCACGGAGTCCTTTGAAATTATCTGGAGTCATTGTCTTGATCAGAGTAGCTAAGACTTTCACTGTTGAGCATTGTTACAATATTGCTGTGACTCTGTACAATGTTCTCCTTTCTAAATTAATGCCTAGTTTAAGACTACTACTTTCCTCTTAGAAAAGAAACCCAGTGGGTGGGGTTTGGTCTTTGGAAAGGAGAGTAGATCCACCAGTTTACACTATTGCCAATATTTCTGGTTCCTGGTTGAAGGTCCTCCAAAAGAAAGGAAAAGAAACAAAAAACAAAAACAAAAAATTGACAATGTAGAAAGACACATTATCCAGTGTTGTTGCCAAAAATAAGTACCTGCCCATGTTTTCCCTCTATTATTCTCCTAGTTTTTAGCCTAGCTAGGTTATGTGTAAGAAAGTCTAACAAATGTGCAATCTCTCATGACTCCCAAGTTTTCCTAAAATTGTTAATATTGCATTCCTCCATGGGACTGGAGAATATAATCTATATCTTCTGTATTTTGGACTCAGTCAGAAAACCAGGTCATTTGGTGGCAAGCTGCCCCTTTGACAGAAGATGGGCAATCAGTCAAAATAGTCCTGGCATATTGTCAACAGAAAGTCATCTTTTGATCCAGTCAAAGATCCCAAAGCTTGCCTCTCTCTGTGAACTCTCATTTTATCAATTTATGGACATCTGAGATTTTTACATCACCTACATTTCCCTTGTATGTGAATAAGCCTGGCCACACTAAGATTTAAATAGATATCAGAATTACCAAGTATTATCTAAGTAGGGAGGGAAAGCCTCTGAAAGTTTTTATACCATTTTCATCTCTAGAAGGCAAAAGCACCTACCAAGAGAAAGCGAAAAAGAAGACAAAAGGACATCTAAGGAAACCAAACCATTCCTGGACACAATTTGCTAAAAATGATCTTTTTTACCTTCACTTGTTGGTGCTTGCATGAAATCTGTTCACAAAAGTTTACACTGCATTTTCTGCAGGTATACAACTTATTGGTCATGTGCCATTGAGATAGACGCCAGAGATATGAATCTGGCAATACTTTGAATATTAACATTAGTAGCATTAGTAATAGTTAACATTCGTAAAGGGTTTTAAGCTTGTGAAATGCTTTACATGTTGTTCCTCACAACTCAGAAGTACAAGCTATTATCTTGAAATTATAAATAAGTAAACCAAGGCTGAGAGTTAAGTAATTTCCCACATTCTCCTAAATAAGTGTGGGAGGCAAGATTTGAAATCAAGTCTGACTCCAAATCCATCACTCTATCTATCCACCAGGCCACCGAGCTGCTCAATCCTTGGGTCTGAAGGTTGGGCTAGATGACATCAGAGGTCCTTTCCAAGTCTGAAAATCTGTGATTTTCCCTTTTAATCAACTTGCCTTAAGAAATTTCTGCTACTGAGGCTCACATTCTTGAAGCAGAGCTTTCAAACAGATATGTTGGCATAATATTGACTGACAAATGGCGAACATAAACAATAATGAGCATAAAGCACACTAAATATTCTCTAATAAGAAATAACATTGTAACTAATGCCAAGGTCTTGAATTAGTAAGACATATGCTTTATACTTGCTCTTCAAGGAGAGGAGTAGAGAAGGAAATTTTGAAAAATCCCTTTGGCAATTCTCACTGTTATTTCTTTTTTCTGTCAACACCCACATGCATTCCCTTTCACTTGAGGTCTTTGCACATGTGTGCTCAAAAAGAGACCTCCATTGCAAGGGAGCAGATGGAAAAGAATTATTTCACCAGCCAGCAAGAGGAGCAGTCTAAAATGAAAAGAAATATAGACTAGGTATTCTGAAAAAGTCACTTTTAGAAAATCACTAATAGACTCTGTAATTCCTACTGAGTAAAGATTGTAGGACAAAATTATTAAGAGCCTTAGGGAACATGTAGTCCTAATCTCTTATTTTTCAGACAAGGAAAAAGAAGGTAAGGAGCCTAATAACAAACGATAATGATGGTTACAGCCAACATTTATATAGAACTAACTTACTAGGCTAAGTGCTTTATAATTATTGTTTCATTCGATCCTCACAACAATCCTGGGAAGTAGGTGTGATTATTATCCCCATTAATAGATCAAGGAAACTGAGGCAAACAGAGGTTAAGTGACTTGCCATGGGTCACACAGCTAATAAGTCCTGAGGGCAAATTTGAATTCAGGTCTTCTATATTCCGGGTCTGGTGCTCTATCCATTGAATCAACCAGCTGCCCTTGTAACTAGCATTGAGTGAATGAGACTTTGCTAAGATGGTACAGGGAGGAGGAAGATATTGTTGGTTGCTTCCCAACCATAGTGACCATTGTTCATATACTTTACCTCATGATCTTCTAATAACTTGCACCACAATGTACATGCAGCTTTGCCACCCGTAAGGCCTTGACATGGTTTCTTCCCCTCATCTAAGACTGCTTTTGCCAAAACCTCAAGGGGGAAAGATCCCCAATATCCCCTTGAAAAGTATTATTGAACCTCTGTTTGCATTATCTCTGCAACATCAGAACTGCCCACCCACATTCAATTATTTTTGCCACAGGTTAAAATAATTTCTGACTATGGCTCTATTTACACTTTTGTTGGGAAAAAACGAAAACAAAAACAAAACTTTGTCTTTTTCCATGATTACATTGATGTGCTCTCTTTCTTTACATCACTGTTATATTATTTCTTTAAATCTAATACAAAGAGTAGTATATCCTAGAGAAGATGTCTTTATGCTTTGTTTGGCTTTGGACTCCTTTGTCAGTCTGGTGAAGCTATAACCAGCTACTTTTCAGAATGTTTTTAAACGCATAAAAGAAATACAAAGAAATAAATTATATTGAAATAACATCATATATGTATGTGTATATACAGATAAATAGGAAATTCATATAGACATATACATAGTCAGAGAAGCATGTGTCTGTATGTGTGTGTGAGTGTATTATATGTATGCATTCATGTAGGTAGAGCAAGTTCACAGACTACAGCTTAAGAACCATTGTCCTAGAGATATAAGGGCTACCAAAGCCCAAATACTTCCCTGCTGCTGGCTAAGAGAAACTGGTTTTAATCTATTAAACATAAGTTGAGACGATTTTGTTGTATTCAGCTTTATAGAAGTGGTCTTTAGCTGATCATAAAATCACTGTCTTGATATTTTCAAAAAATGAATATATTCCTATCTCTTTGAAAGAGCTTTTATTTCATAACTTCTGTAAGTTTGGTGATTTTATTATTATTATAATTATTATTATTTTGCTTTTTGGAGGGGGGAGGGTAGGGCAATTGGGGTTGAGTGACTTGCCCAATGTCACACAGCTAGTAAGTGTGTCAAGTGTCTGAGGCTGGGTTTGAACTCAGGTCCTCCTGACTTCAGGGCCGGTGCTCTAAAGTTTGGTGATTTTAACATATAAACTTGTTTAGCCCCTTATTGGTAAGTAGACTGATGGGATATGAGGATTTTCCAAAATTGAAGGAGATGCTATAGGGTTAGGGAAAATGGAAGCCCCAGCAGGTCAATAGAAAACCAGGAGATGTAAAAAATGTATACATTTCTCTCTATATCTCTCATTCTCCCATTTAGCACTTCCCACTAGCTGAGAAAACAAAAACAAAACTATACTTCCCGTAGGCCTCTCCTTACTGATATCTGACTCTAGGTTATAAGAGCAATACTTTTTCAGTTTGGGATTTGGGGGATGTAAGATTATAAGCACACAAAGTTATAAGCTGCATTTGGCTCCATTGAGTCAAAACTTTTTTGTTGGAGGGGGGGAGGATGTAAATTGGATAAATAATAAATAAAATGGGCCCTAAATATAGGAAAAAAAAGTTAAATAGATGAAAAATATCTGTTTTCTAGACTTCAGAATAAAGTTGGACGACCAATTCATTGAGACAGTGTAAGAGTGTATATAACAAGTTATGTAGATACACACTGAGTTGAATTCAAAACTGAAAAGGCAGAAAAGAGCAGAGTTGATTGCACTGGGGAGTAATACAGTACTTTTAAGGATCCCAACTGTTACCTATTTAAAGGATCATATTTTCAATATAAACATTCTCCCAGCAATGTTTTATAGTTGGGAATCTTAGAACACTAAAATCCTCCAGAAATTAAAGCTGAAAATGACCCAAAGAGCAGTAGAGAGATGCATGGGTTCACACAGGTAAGCAGCAATATACTCCTGATGATGCCCTACCCTCACAAAACAACATAATGGATGTCACTAAGAAAAGTAGGACCAGAACATTAAATGGGACAGTCATATGCCATGAGGGAGACAAAACTAATGGACAGCATGTATATATATGGGTCAGTCCCTGGTAGTTTAGATTCAAGAGTGGAATAAAATGAACTACTTGCAAGTCATTCAACAGTTTAAGAAAAAAAAAAGATTTACTTAGGATTGGCATAGAGGACACTTCAAGTTGATTCAGTTAAGTGAAGGTCTTGCTCTACCCATCGGGATCCATTAGCCAACCTTCCCCAGGTCTTCTTGGCTACTTTGTGCTTAGGTGAAGAGGAAATGAAATCAAGGTCTGAGCCCTTAGTGCTGAACCAGCTAAGTCTTTAGAAATATAATTCAAAACTTTTAAAGGAAAAAATAGCTTAAGCTGCATGGGGGAGTGGTTAAGATACTGCTCCTGCCACACTCTACTCCTTGGTGCTAAAATTACTAAAATCTGGAGGATCTTCTATCACTTAAATGACTTTAGGTCTGTTAATGGCTTACCCCGACATCTGGTTTTCTTAGAGGCCTGATATAGGCAGCACTAAAGGAGAAGAGAAAATTAAAATAGAAACATTTAAAAAAAAATGCAAAATAAACTATATAACAGTTGTTCTCTCAAGGGTGACTGAATCTGGAAGAGTCCTAGAAAGGACTGAGTCCTGCATCTAAATGATCAGGTCCACATAGTGATTGATGCCTAATCTTCAGTTCATAGTGGAGCCTACAATGTGAAAAGGTAACCATAACAAGCAGCTGCAGCAGTAGGAATATAAGGTTGTGGAAAAGATGATGACACTTCCAGTATAGTCACAGATCCTCATCCCAGATAGAGGATAATTGCCCAGTACTGTCCTCTACTTGTATTCCCTGGCCCATCTTCTGTGAATCCCCCTGGAGGGGTGGGAGGAATCAGTAGGGATATAAAAATCATCACCTTATGGAGATCTCTGAAGGGCTGTCTCCCTTTTTCTGTAATGATCTTCTGAGGGGGTTAAATACTTTTGCTTCCCCTTTGTGCTATAAAATAAGTTTCCTCCCTTGCCACTCCCTGGTCCTCACAGATCTCCCTGGAAAAGAGTTGTGTAATGATCACTGACTGTTGTATGGCAGCAGTGTGGAGGGACCAATCAATTTTATATCACAGTAATCAATGGTTTAAATGGGCTTGTGTTTTGTCACATCAGTGCCCATTCTTCTGTCACTGAGCTTCTACTACTTTGAAGAGCTGATCCACTGTCCACTGCCCACTGTCCCTAGAGCTTATCTCTGTCCCTGCTACCCTCTTTCTACAGCTCCCTTGGGGACTGTATCTCTGCTTGCTGACTTCTCTGTCAGGGTAATCTGCTATCACTTGTGCCAGAGCAAGATAATTACCACTAAGACCTGAGGTCTTCTGCCTTATGCTGGGATAGTGTTGCTATCAGCCCAAGAGCTATTGCCCTGCCACTTCTGGGTTCTGACTTTGCCCCTTAGCTGTTTGACTATGGAAGGGCCAAATCTGTTCCCAATATAGTATAGCAGCAACCACACTGGCAAACCCAGGATGACTGCTAGCATAAGTTCTTAGATCTGCTTTACTAGGAAAGAGAGCTGTTTAAAGGGTCAGCAATCTTTTTTAAAAATGACATTCACTAGTTTAGGGGAAAAAATCAGCACCCTGAACTTCAGAGAAAATATAAAGAGAACATACAGAGAAAATACAAGCAGAGAAATAAAGACAAACAGATAGGGCTCTGACTGTCTGAATCAACTATACACTTTACATCCCTGGATCTAGAGAGCCTTTATGTCTGAGCAGGTGGGGATCTCTGAACATAGGCCACTCAGAATTTCGACCAGGGAATCACAAGAACCTTCTCATAAGTGAGTCCCCAAAGTAAAATACCAACTCAGAGTATATATACACTTCTCAGAGTCAGAAGGCATCACAAAACTCTTGACTCAGTGCCAAATTAGAAATTAGAGAAAGGTATGAAAGCCTTCCTACAAACAATCTTCCCTACTGGGATCTACTTGAGGCATATTAATGAGCTGGGAAGATCTTAAATCCATTAACATTACACATAGAAGGATGCTGCTGGCCTGTATTTCCACTATCCTACCATATGGGATAGGAGCACTGTGGGGGCTGCTACTGCTGGGGCCTGACATGGCAGGCTGGGGAAAGGCACAAAGCAGTGTAAAAAAGCAATGGAATCACAAACTCCAATAGGCTAATATAACTATTAATATAACTCTTGTTCTCAATTTCTCATGTGTAGTCAGGAACCATTTCTGCAGGGATTGGGGAGATGCTCCTTTGGGGACTCCTCATTCAAATCTCCTCAACAGTTCATAGTTCAGGGATAAGTAGAAACTTTTGAACCTGGTACAGTGCTCCATTCTGTCCTTAGCTAAGCAAATAGAGTGTAATCAACACATCTAAACATAGTCTTAATTCCAGAAATGTTTCTGGGATCCTGGGGAGAACTTAGCATTGTGCTTTTAAGTTCCTCTCCCAAAGGTTTGCGCCGAGGAATCACAACAAAATCTTTTGGCAAACAAAATTATGACTGGTCTTTTAAATTCCAAATGTAACACACACACAAGCAAAAGTCAAATAGTGTCTTCATCACAGTTGTTAGTCCTGAAACTCCAAGAGTCTCCCTTGGTTTTCATTCTCTCATTTTTGAGGTCCCTCATGCCACTTCTCAATGGCTGACAATATCCGCATACAGTAGATATAACTGAATTTGTCATTTTCTAACTAAAGGTAATTTTCTTTCTCTATCCAAAAATATTAAGTTCCTCTAGATCAGCAGTTCTCAATCTGTGGGTTGTGACCCCTTTGGGGGGCTAACGACTCTTTCACAGGGGTCACAGTGGTCCGCTAAGACCATTGGAAAACACATATTTCCAATGGTCTTAGGAATCGAGACACCATTCCTCTATCTGTCTCCAGGAAGGTCCACTCACATGCGGATACGCCCATATATGAGTATTAAAGGGTTGCAGCATTAGGAAGATTGGGAACCACTGCTCTACATGCTTTGAAGGTAAACTGAGGTTTAAAGAGATCCTCTGGTAGATGTTGGAGAGATTTGAAAGATCAGTAAAGCTGGAGGAACCAAAACACTAATCTAACTTTCATGGGTTGATGGGGGGGAGACAGAGGGGGGAAGATAAATATATTTCTTTTACTACATAGCCTGAGCACTCTCTTGATGCCCTCAAAGTGTAAAGAAAAAGGCCATATCCTGTATGGAGACTATGGAAAGATATGAATAAGAATTTCACGTAATGAGAAGCGCATGGATGACTTATAGTTTTGACCAGTGGAGACAGAGTACCCCCATTGATGGGATCATGAATCATTGATGTGCTGAAGCATAATATTATAAGCAGCCTGATAACTTTTAGGAATCTCTTTTTTGTCTGATTCCAGCTTTAGGACTGCTAACTTCCTGGCTAAGGTAATAATAATAGCTAACATTGCATAACTCTTTAGGGTTTACAAAGGTCTTTGCATATATTATCTCATTTGATTTTCACAACATTCTTGAGACGGGTGCATGGAGGAAGTGCATGGACCTGAGTTCTGTTAGATTGGGGGAAATATCTCACCGAATAAAGTAATCCCTGAGCCCAGGGAAATATAGGTATGGATTTTATACTCCAGACTTTTTATATTTTATGCTTTATTTTCAGAAGGACTCCACCATCTTTCCTGACAGCACTAATAATTCTCATTAGACTAACATCAGAGAAAAATATTTTCCAAAGGAGAAAACTTGACCTGTGGCAACTTCTGTGACTCCAAGGCCCATATATATATTCCCATGTCTTCATTTCTTTTCTGTTGAGGAATGATACTGTGGGCTGTATACTCTGAGTGAGTCTAAAAATCTATAAAATCCCAATTTGTACGCTAAGTACTGAAGCTTCTACCAGTCTGAGCAGTTTTCTTTAGTGCACTTATAGGTTTATTTCCCTTTTAATCTAGCTACTCACTTTGATTCCCAGTTCTATAGATCTGACGGTGGGTGAGGTTTTCTCAGAGCACTTAAATCCTGGCTGGGAAACTTTCACAGAAAATGCTATTATTATCCCCATTTTTCAAGTAGGGAAACTAAGTTTGAGAGGGGCTAAATGACTTGTCCAGGTGGCATAGATAATATGTGAGGTTGGATTTAAACTCGAGTTTTCCTAGTTTCACAGCACTACATGGACTAGATGTCTGAAAGAAAAATTTCTACCTTAGACTGTTGGGTAAGACAGAGATGATGGTTGAAAACCAAAATAAATAACAAAAGTCCCAAACTTAAAATCTTCCTGATGGCTTGAAATTCTCAGGACTTTCTTAACTTAGAGAACGTTGATGATTCATTTTCACATTTTGTAGACTGGAACAATCCTTCTATATTCTTGTCATTGCACTTATGAAAAATCTTTTTTTTTTTTTGTTCTCTGTGGGCCTCAAAGATGTTCTTCTTTATTTCCTGATGCAATGCTAGTGACCACAATTCCTTCCTGGCATCCCCCAAGAGTATATTTCTGCAAAATTTACCTTTTTGGAGTGATTTTTGAAACACTTTCAGAAAGAAGTAGTACAATCTGTCAGCAGCCTCTGAGGGGTAATCTGTGGGTTTTAACAACAGCAGCAGTGGGGCTAAGATCTTAAATTCAGAAGCAAATAATCAATCCATAACTTTTAAATCCCTATTCAGACAAGTAAAACTGGTAACCCAGAGGTATGAAGAAATCCATTTGAAGTCATTAAAGCAATAAGCTGCTCTATTACATACAGCAGAAGCAACAGGAGGTCAGGGCTATTCTGAGAAGAGTTTAACAGTGAAACAACAAGAGCCCTTGCAGTTTGCATTTCCAAACCACCAAAATATTGCCTCCCACAGCTAGTAAAGCACACCATTAAATGACAAAGGAACTGGCTACCTATACCATCTGCTTCAGAGAGATTTGCATTTATTCTCTGTATTTTTTTCTTACTTCCATTCTTCGTATCCTCAGTGCTTAACACAGTGCTGCAGCAGCAAACACCCTAGCATGACCAGGATGGCTGCTAGCACAAGTTCTTAAATTTGCTTTTCTAAAGGAAAGCAACTCAAAATGGGTTAACAATCTTACTTTAATCAAACATATATCATTTACCTAGTTCAGGGGAAAAAATCAACACCCCAAACTTCAGAGAATACAAATGGAATACAAGCAGAAGTTACAAGCAGACAGAGAAACAGATCAGCAGACAGGGCTTCCAGCTGTCTGAGCATTACATCCATACCTAGTTAGTTACCAGAGAGGAAGCATCAACATCTGGGTTTTCAAAGCTAGGGGGCTCAATGGCTGCCCAGAGTCTCCTCTGGCCAAATCACACAACTCTTCCCAAAGTGAGCCCCAAAGCAAAAACTCACATCAGGGCATTTAATTAATTAATTAATTGTTTAATTAATTGATAGACTTCTCCTGGCTCAGAGAATGTCACAGCCCTATTCACCCACTGCCCAATCACAAAGTAATAAGGTGTGGGCATTCCTGAAGAACAAGCCTCCCGCCATAGGCTCCATGTGACCACATTCAGCCTATTGGGGGCAGATTATACTTTCAAATCAGGGAAGGTTCTCAGAGCCACTTAAGCCTATCAAGGGGCCAAGGGGCAGGGGAGATCTTCAGATTCCCATTCTCATAACAAGGGCCTGGCATACAGTAAGCACTAAATAAATATTTACTGACTCATTGATCTGATGATGTATAAGCCATCATATCCTAGCAGGTCCTTGTGTCTACATTATGAGAAGAGAAATGTGTTTCATTACTCTTTGACACCACTGTTGGCTTTTTTAGTTTCTCAGTACATCCCAGAACTTCTCAAAGTTCTTTTGAATTTCAAAAGCACATGCTGTTTTGAGTCTATTTTTTTCTTTTTAAATATAGTTTATTAGTGTCTTTCAACCTCATAGTTATTTCTGGAAGGAAAAAAAAAAGAAACATTTCTCCTCTCCTTCTTGAGCCTTCCCTTTTTAGAAGGAAAAACATTTAAAATTACCCTATGTGTTATAGTACAGTAACTTTGGTTCCTCTTCTCTTCTCCTGCTATATGTTTCATTTGGTGATCTCATTAACTCCCATGGATTCAGTCATAATCTCTATGCTGATGATTCTCATCTCTACAACTGCCGTTAGACATATCAGAATGTATGGACATCTTAAACTCAATATATCCCAAACTGAACCTATTATTTTTTCCCCAATCCCCTCCCCACTTCTAAACTTTATACTGCTATCAAGGGGTGTCAGTATTCTCTCAGACATCCAGGCTTACAATTTAAGAGTTGTCCTCAACTGTTCAGTCTCTCTCACTCTCCATTTCCAATCTGTTACTGAAGTTTGTCAATTTTACCTTTAAAAGATCTCTTGAATACATACATTTTTCTCCTTTGACACTTCCACTACCCTAGTGTAGTCTCATCACTTCAGTCCTGGACTATTACAATACACTGCTGGTTGTTCTTCCTGACACAAGTCTCTCCCCCACTCTAGTCCATCTTCTACTCAGATGTTCAAGGGCTCTTCTTAAAGCACAGATCTGAGCATATCACACCCTGCCTCCCCCCATTCAGTAAACTCCAGTGGTTTCCTATCAGCTGAGGGATCAAAAACAATGTTTGGTGTTCAAAGTGTTCCATAATCTGTCCCTTCCACCTTTAAAGTCTTGTTACATCTTAGACCACCCTTGAACTCTGTGAACCAGGGACACTGACCTCTTTGACATTTCTCAACAAGACAATCCATCTCTCATCTCTGGACATTTTCACTGCCTCAAGCCTGGAATGCTATCCTACTTCATATTCTGACTTCCCTGATTTCCTTCAAGCTTCATCTGAAATTCCCCTCCTTCTATAAGAAGGCTTTCCTGTTCCCTCTAAATTCTAGTGCCTTCCCTCCATTTATTATTTCCAATTTATCCAGCATAAGGTTGTTTGAACATAATTGTTTGCATGTTGTCTCCATTTTAGACTGTGATCTTCTCAAGGGCAGGGACTGTCTTTTATCATCCTCTGTGCTCAGCACATACTTATACACTTAATAAATATTTATTGGCTGATTGAGGGATCTCTCAATGCATATTGGACCTACTAGGGCTTTCCTCTATGTTGTGAGAAAAGAAGTATGTTTCATTATTCTTTGGTACCCTCGTTGGCTTATTTCAACATGTTTCCAGCTTGCCTCTCTAGACACCTTGAGCAATTTCCCCTTGGGTCAGATTGGGGCCTCTTTCTCAGTTTGAACTGAGATATAATCTCATTTTCAGAAAAGAGTTCATTCATTCCTGTGCATTTTTTTTTTGAAAACTATATTCTGTTCTGTAGATTAGATTCCCGTTTGTTTTTTGGTTTATTGAATGGGTCTATTCACTATTTGCCATTTGTGATGGTCTTCTGAGCAACCAAGATTTATTTGTAGGGAAGGGGCTAAGTTGGTCATGTAAGTCTGGGGCTGCTCTTCCCCTTAAATGTCTTTGTTTTAAATCTCTCCAAATTGTGCCTCTAAACTAGCAGTATGGGGGTAGATAGATACAAGAGTTTAGGACGTAGAGTCAGGAAGACATGAGTCCAATTGGGCCGCAGACCCTGACTGTGGGACATTGTGTAAGTCACTTAAACTTTGCCTCAGTTTCTTCATCTGTAAAGTAAGGATTAAACGAGAAAACAATTATAAAGCATTTAGTACTGTGTCTGGCTCAGAGTAAGTACTATATAAATGTTAATTATTAGTGCTTTTATTAGTTCAATGCTTTTCAAGGAGCCTGGAGAAAAGAATGTGCAGCCTTAAGGCATTGCTAGGACCTACCTTTAACCCTGTGCCATTCCCCAACCCCCAGGTCCTAAGCTAGCAATGCTTCAGAATCTCAAGGCTGAATGTATTAATTTAGTCAACCTGTGACTTATATGGCATATATGTCTATATGTTTACATATGAAAATATGCATGTGCATACACACATACATGTTGTTCATCCTCTGAAGAGGACTAATGACATCAGGAGGGTGATATCTTGATTTGTAAGTGAATTGGATTTAAGGGAGTCAGAGTTGTGCAAAGTCATCAGCCTTACTCTCTCTTCTAGAGTCATCAAAATCCCAAGACATAGGTTAGAACAACCGGTGATGGCCCCAGTGCAATGGGAGACCTTGGTCTCTTCAAGCTAATGTCTTTCCCAGGTCCCAGTTTGTCTGAGGCAATGCTCATTCAGTA
Organism: Pseudochirops cupreus; assembly: GCA_028627135.1. NCBI lineage: Eukaryota > Metazoa > Chordata > Mammalia > Diprotodontia > Pseudocheiridae > Pseudochirops > Pseudochirops cupreus. Next base: position 318,949,566 of record CM053582.1, on the reverse strand, counting down.
GTTAAAGGCTAGGTAAGAATTGAGGCAAAAGACAGTGTAGTTTGCCTTCACAAAACAATCAATCTGGAAGGGGAAGACCTCCGAGTTTCTGGCTAGAACAGAGACAATTGCTATTGACATTCCACTAGAAACCATCAAAACCCAAACAATGAGCAAGTGAAGCCTGGGCAGGAATCTATCATTGAACAATCAGTGAGAGCCAGAGTGATTTGGGCTTAAATTGAAAGTAGCTCCAGTTGAATCCCAAGGGGCTTTATCAAAACCTGGTTTTACAGAGCTGTATTTCAAGAAATCATAAATGAAAACTACATGAGACAAAAGAGCTAATTGTTGTAGTTTTTTGAAAAAACAATGATAGAATAAATAAGTAGGGAAGAAAAAAAATCTAGACCTCAAACCCAAAATACGTTGTGATGTACAAGTCATCAAAATTTATATTTCTTTGGACAGAGCACCCTCCTGTAAGGATATGATTCCCATTTGGACAGAGAGAGAAGAGGAAGAGGAGAGGATGGTGAGAGAGGGGGAGGGAAAGGAGACTTCAATTAACTTTATGAATAGGTCTAACTGGGAACACTGACGGGAGATTAATGCCAATAGCTGGTGTACAAAACTGTAGCTACTTTGAGATATGAAGGCCATTGTTGGTGCATGTGAGCACCAGAAGTCATGGTCTGGTGAAATGGTCTTCAGGTATTTTTTTTCCCTGTAAGGATTATCTATGTGACAGATTCTTTCAATTTTCCACTTTCTGTCATTACTCCTTTTGCTGTATTTGGGGATTTTGTTTGTTTGTTTGTTTTGGAATAGTAATAGAAGAGTTGTATCCTAGGTTACCTCTCAAAACTTTCCCCAGAATTCTCTCTTGTAAGATTTAATAGGATTTAGGTGAATTATAGATCACTTCTTTTTTTGTGCCTACTTTGTTTATATCTTTAGCTCTATCACTAGTCCTTTGAAATCTTCCATTGTGCAATTAGATCCTATGCTACCTCATCTAATGCCCCATGTTCCCTTCCCCATTCCAAGACCATTTGGAATGCTCTTCTTGATTGGGAAATTCAAGTGAGAAAACAAAGTGAATGGCTTCTATTTTTTGCCAGAGATAAGAGCATGCATTAGTGAGTTTGATGTTTTAAAATCCTACAGTATTGTCAGGTTGATTAGCAAAATACTGATATTTTATTCAATACCAGTTTTCACTTGTCAAGATCAAAGTACTTTCGAAATAAAAAAAAAAATCAGAAACATATGGTGGAGTTAAGTGGTCCTTTTATAGCCACACTGGGAGTTTGAGGCAAAATCAAAATATAGAGAGTATCCTTAAAATCTTAGTGCAGTTTTTAGTTTTAATAGCTGAAAGAGGCAGTTAAGTGGCACAGTAGATATCCAGTATCTTTGCCAGAAAAACCCCAAGTAGGTTCATGAATAGTGAGACACAACAAGAAGCTTAAAATTGTACTAAAGTTTGAGGAATAACCTGTATGATTTAGGATTTTAAATGTCCAATTCTATACTGAATTTATTTTAGTTTCTATTTTATGCTTTCTTAAACCAAACCCTCTTTATTTGTTACCTGGGGACAGTTAATTTCTAAACTCCTCAAACCAATTGGGTTTTGTTTCATTGAGTCAATTTCTATACTTGGTACTAATGCGGATTTCTCTCCTGACTTTTCCCCTTGTTTTTGTTATTTTCTAACATTTTGCAAAATAAAATTCAAGATAACTTTACCTTCAGTCAATGACATCATCCATATGCTTAGCAGGGCTACTCCTGTCTGATAAAAAACCTTCAAAGGGTATTAGCTTCAAAAGGATATTGATAGAAAAGTGTGCCTCTTAGAATATAAGCTTCTCTAGGATTTGGATTGTTATTGAGAAGACAGGGACAGAGAAAAGACAAAAAAATGTTTATTATTTGCTTTTATATCCCCTTTGAGTCCCAGTACTTGGCACATAATAAACGCTTTTTGGTTTTTTTTGGCACTTTAAATAGGTTCTTAATAAATGCCTGTTGATTAATTGATTTAATAAGGTAAAAATTGATAGGGATAAATTGAAAGTTCTGCAGTTGATTTTTTAAAAAGTCTCCTCCATGAATACAAGGTAGGGGATGTTTGGCTAGAAAAGTCATATAAAAAAAGATTTTGGAGTTTTAGTAAGCTACAAGTTTAAAATGAGTCACTAGCATAACACAGAAATTAAGAAGTTAGCGCTTATCTCAGGCAGCATTGAGAAGCATAGCCACCAGAAAGAGAAAGATGTTGCTTTCAATATAGTAGTCCTTGGTCAAAGAGCAACTGGAAGATTGATTCACTTCTTATCATTTTAGTAAGTCTTTGAAAAGGTGAAGCATAGTTGGGGGTGGGGAGCAACCAGGATGATGCAGTGACTGTAAATCATGCTACAAATGATATATTAAAGGAATTTACTAATTTGAACCTGAACAGAAGAGTTGGGAGTGGCTAGTGAATGGTGATTACAGAAGACTTTAAGTATCTGAAGGGTTTTCATGTGAAAGATGGAACCGATTTGTTTTGGTTGTCCCCACATAGAAGGCCCAACCAAGACAAGTAGAAGGTGCTGATAGAAAAATTTGATTTGATGAGGAAATTTTTTTTATTCACCCTAATGATCTGTGCTAAACTAATTTGGAGTGGTCTGCTTAGGACCATAAGGAGTTTTGTTTTTTTTTTCCCATTGGAGACTTTTAGATAGAAGATATTGGCTGACCCCTTGTTGATACTCTCTGGAATCATTGTTTCTTTCTATTGTTCAGGGTTCAAAAGTCTTTCAAAGTTGTTCCTTTTTATAAAATTGTTGTCATTGTATAAATTGCTCTTCTAGTTCAGCTCAATTCAGTATGCATCACTTCATAGAAACCTTCCCAGATTCCTCTGAAACTGTCCATTTTATCATGTCTTAGGGCTCATTATGTTTATATACCATAGCTTGTTTTATTAGCCAGGCCAGCACTTTCAATCTACAAACATCCTTTCATATCAAGATACCTTTGTCCTTCCCAAAGTCTATCTAACCTATAAGGAAGTCCAAGTTGAGCTTCCAGTTTTCAGGGACAAAAATCAAGTAACTAATCATTTAAAAACTGGAATTCCAACCCTCATCTCCAATAGAAGTAAAACTGTGCCCAACTAAACCAGTGCTGTCATTGGTGAATGCAGTTTTTATGCTATTGTTAAGTAAATTTCCTTTCGTTAAATGATCTTTGAGTGTCTTACTTACTGATTCCTAAATCAGAACCCCTATGAAAGTCTGAGTCTAATTTTTCCAACTATCTCACTATTAACCTCAAAACTACTTAATGGCAACAATCAGTGCCATTAGACACCAAATAAACATAAGACCACCAAGCTATGGTCCTGAAACAATGACATCACCAGCATGTAATGTGTATATGAATTAAGACAAGGTGCAGAAAATAGGGAGATAATACAGAGACTGAAACACTGTCAACAAGTCAAGCTAGGAGGATTGAAATGAAAGGAATCTCTGATTTTAATATGTTTTAGAAGGTTGGTAGATTCATTGTTTTTTCTAAGTCATAGGGATATCCAGGGTTGAGAAGGAGTGAGAAAGTCCAACGCCTAGCACAGTGCCTGGTACATTGCAAGTGTTTAATAAATACTTATTGTTGTTGTTATGGAAGGTGATATGAGGAATCAGGACACTGGGATGAAATGTGAGAGGGATGGATAGCAAGTGCTTGGGAACAGATGGAACCTGAAGATGCCAATCTCATGGTATTTGGAAATAACTTCTTTACATTTTTTATAATTATTATAGCTATAAGAAAAATAACTGTGTTCTTAATTCATATGTAATATGTGGTTACAAAGTAATGTGACTGATTTTTTTTAATATTACAACCTGTTAAATTAACTCCTTCAAAGGCAAGGATGCAATATAATGACCAATAAGGGTCACTAAGTTATCCTTTCCTCTTAAACTTTAAGGAGTTTATTTTAGCTGAAAAGTTTTGAGCTTACTCACAAAAT
>CM053582.1:318928196-318945448 GCA_028627135.1 Pseudochirops cupreus | reverse complement strand
TTTATTCAAATACCAGAAAACTGAGTCCCCAAACCAGAAAGTCAAAGCCATCATAGCAGTTATGAAGTTGACACATGCAGTTAATGTAGTAAATACCCACATTCTCAAGCCTTCAAAACAGGACAGGCTACCTCAGGCAAAGATCCTCCTCTCCTCATTCATGGCAACTACTCAGTGTCTAGGCAGCTTACTCCCAGCAGTTCCAGCCCCCCACAGTTCCCATTCCTGGTAGTCCTCAGCAGGAGTCCTTAGCAGAGATTCTGGCTGGCTCAAAAAAAAAAAAAAGGAGTTCACGCAGTAACCCCGGCCACTGCTGCTTCCAGTCACCACTGAATGGACTCTAGCTTGGCTCCGGCTTTCTCTTGCTCTACCCCTTTCTACTACATCAGCAAGTTCAAGGGGCATGGAAGATCTTCAAATCCCATTACCATTACAAATCTTTAAACAGAAGTTAAATTTCTGATTTACTTTGCATTTGTTTCTATCCCTAGTTAACCCCCTGACCTCTTTGTGACTAAAACAATTTCAGTTTGCTAGAAACCTTTACATAACAAAATAGTAGATTCTTTCTTAAGCAAAAGAAAAAGTCATTCTCTCAGCCTGTGCCTTCTGCTCCAAAATGGCTTTAGAATTGATTGCACACAGTATCACTTACTTTGAGTGTTTTTTTTTCTGTTGATTGATGGTGCCAGACTATGACTTCAATTTGGGTTTTCTTGGCAAAGATACTAGAGAGGGCTATCACCTTCTTCTACATCTCATTTTACAAATGAGAAAACTGAGGCAAACAGGAGTAAGTGACTTGCCCAGGGTCACACAGTTACTAAGTGTTTAAAGTTGATTTTGAACTCAGGTCCTTCTGATGCTAGGGTCAGTATTCCATCCTCTGAACCACCTAGCTGCCCCTTAAGTGGGGTAGAATTTTGTAAATCAATCATACCATTCTTCCAATTAATTAAATTTATCACAATTTATACATATAAAGATTGCTATGTTTCTCAATATAAGGTGTTATTCTCCTACATAACTATAACAATGATCACACCATTGCTCAGAGCAGTTTCATAACTTTCTTGGAATTGCCTTAAGAACATGTGACAGTCTTTTAAATTTTCTTAGTGGTGAAAAATCTCTCACTTTTGTAAATACAGTTGATTTTTAGAAACAATTGAAAGTCATTTAGAGTCAATTCTGGTGATAAAGTGAGTAATCAAGTGGGATGTATTTCTTGTAAGAAAAAAACAATGTGATTCTATTGTATGAGATTGCTTCTGATTTTCTTGTATCATTCATAAGCTGGTTTTGAAGGCAATTCTGAAATAAGTGTTCTAAAAATATTTTGAGCAATAATAGAGTTGACGGACTAAATGCATTTTCCCAGGGTGCCTACTTTGAGGGTTATTATTCATTTTGGCATGTTTAAAATAAAAACCACCTCAACAAACAACCAAAAATCATTGTTTTGTGATAATATGCATAATATACGTACAAACAACACATTTACTTAGTTCTTAAAGGTTTTCAAAGTATTTTACATTTGTTACATTATTTGATTATAATCATAACTCCTTACTCTGCTTTCAACCACTGCTATTTCACATAGCAGTTGAAAATACGCATAGTTGAAAATAATTGATTTCATAATTGTGCTATAAGAGACAACAAATAATTGAAGATTCAGAGAAATTGAGAAGGCAAATGACCTAAAGAATGGAGTAGAACCAAGAAAACAACATACACATTGATTAAAATCATGTAAATAGAAAAATAAAACAAAATTCAATATTATATGATTTTAATGTTGTAATTTGGGCCCAGAGAAGAACTGAGAAAATATACCTACCTTCTCTCATTGCAGAATTAAGAGGTCATATATAAGGAATATTTGTGTGCATATTCTATCAGACATGGTTAATGTGTTAGTTGATTTTGCTGAAATGCTTTTTTTTCTCTTAAAAAATCTTAAAAGGGATAGCTCAGGTAGTGGAGGAGGAACGGTCTATTTAGGAATTGATTTAAATTGATTTAAAAATAAAAAGTATTAATGAAATAAAGTCAGAAAAACTGGTTTCTGGTTATTAAGATAAAAAAAGTATTATTCAAAAGGATCTTAACTGATTTTTATTGGAAAGTTAATCATAGTCATTTTTAAGAAGAGGCAATTTGGGTCTTTAGAAAGGTTAGATTTTGAGACATACCTTCATGCTTGTTACAAGAGTAGCTATGAATCTAGAAGGGTTAAAATGACCATAAAGCAGATGTTTATGAAGTTTCTTTAGAAATATAGCAAACATGCCCTTATAGGGTTGAGATAAGACACAGACAGCTTGTGTGTTTAATTTATGGCTTAACTCTTGGCCAAGGTGCACCAATTGGTGCCATAGAAACATTTAATAGATATGGAAATTGATGTTTCACAAATTGTCCTAGAAATGGAGTCCCAAAGTCTAGCCAGAGTTCAAGTACAATAGATCATCCTTTCATGATTCTTTGCATTATTTATTTTGTATACTCTACATCATACACATTACAAGGAAACAAAGACAGAAGAGACAGACAGACAGAGAAACAGGGAGAAAGGGGAGAGGAGGGAGAGAGGGAAGGAAGAAGAGAGAGAGAGACAGAGAGAGAGAGACAGAGAGAGAGAGGCAGAGAGAGAGGCAGAGAGAGAGAGACAGAGAGAGAGACAGAGAAACAGAGACAGAAAGAGAGAGACAGAGAGACAGAGAGACAGAGACAGAGAGAGAGAGATCCCACATTTGGTTGGTTGGAGGTTGTATGCACTGGTCTTGTTCTATACGGTAGCTCCAGAATAAGTATAAATGACTCTACTCTTTTGTTATCAGCTCATATAATAATGAACGTGCTTAGTCTCATTATTGTCAGCATCATAGCAATATAGAAGGTGTGACCTTGTTTGTCATGATTTGCCAGAGATTTACAAGATTTAGCTCCTGAAGGGACCTAAAAAATCATCAACCTTAGTCAAGAAATAGTTATTAAGGGCCTACTACATGCCAAACTCATTGCTAGGCACTAGGGATACAAAGAAAGGCAAAAGACAGTAGCTCATAATCTAATGGGGGAGAGAACCCCAAAAGAAGCTGAGAGAAGAATACCTGGTGAGGGGTCATAATGAAGTTCAAAGGAATGCAGTTGGGCAACTTGAAAGATTCCAGCATTTTACAGTGGCAAATAGGAAATGCTTTTTGAATGGATGAATGAACAATAAATCCAGGTCTCCATCCTCCAGTCCCTTATTGATAACAAAAGTGCTTAAGGTAGACTCATGAGGAATCTTAAGGTGTAAGTTTTCTAATTTCAGGGTTTCACACATTTAGTACAATGATTTGTAAAAACTATTCTTTTGCTCAATATTGCTCAACTGTATCAGTTTGGTTCCTTTGAAATGGAGTGCTATGACAGTTCCAATTAAACTAGAGCAGCTATGTGAATAATCTATAATTCTAGCAATTCTTTGTCTATAATGTATTAGGGTCCTATTTTGACCTCTACTGCTGACTTGGTCTACTTGGCTCTACCGTTTACTATCCGGGTGACTTTGGTTAAAGCTCATAACCTCTCTACATCACAGCTTTCCAATATTTAAAGTAAAGGTCGTGGTAGAAACACCATCTATATTTGAAGGGCTTTGCTAATGCAGACTAGAGTAGGTTTCTCTAAAAGGTAAACAAACCATCCTCAAACCTTAATGAGTCCAGGGGACTAAATCTCAAATCCTTGACATAACTTTTTGGTTTTTTTGCCTATGTTCAAAGTCCCAGTACAAAAGGAATCAGAGATTCTTCAAATCTGATGCGGACTCCTAATATGGAATGCTTCCATAGAAAATACAGGGGCAGAGGAACTATGCCTAGCCCAATTGAATCAATGCTATATGCTTGCTGAATATCTTCCATACTATTATTAAGTGAACTCAGTTTTAATAAATATGTATATGATATGTATATATATATAATATATGGATACACATATATACATATATACATACATATACACGTGTGTGTGTGTGTGTAATTTCATTCTAACCCTGATCTTGAACCATCAGACCAGCCTGAGTTAGGCTTAGACCACAACATTTGCTGTCAATTTGCAGCTTTAGATTGCAATGACCTGGACTCTGCAGAGGAATAAAACCCCAAGATGATCTGATTCCTTGATATAGATGAATTGTACCCTGTGGTCACCACATTCCTGGTGGTAATTGTGTTTGTACTTCTGGCCACATATCTTGGATCCTCCATAGGACAGGAAAAGGCATCTACTTAACTCAAGGGGAGTGAAGAATAAACTTTTTGTGGATATTCAGCAACTGGGGAAGATATGACTGTGCTCTTGGTCTTTAAGAACAGTGCCCTGAAGATGTTCAATTTTGTGAACTATCATTTTTTGAATTTGTATAACTTTGCATTTGGGAGTGATCATGATCCTCGGACCAATCAGTTGTGGTAGGCATGGGCCCTCCCTGAAGCCTGTTCATATGGGTGTTGTGTAATGACCAGGCTTCATGGCATTTAGGTTGCCAGTAAGAACTGTGCCACATGGACTTTGTTGAGAATCTTTAGTGCTGAGCACTAGAAAAGGCATCTGAAAGAATAAGACATTCCATTGCCCAACTCTGGGCATTTTCACTAGCTGTCCCTCCACATCTGGAATGTTCTCTCTCCTTTTCTTTTCCTCCTGACTTTCCTGGCTACCTTCAAGTCTCAGTTAAAATGTCACCCTCTATAGGAAGCTGTTCCCAATCTCTATTAATTCCAGTGCCTTTCCTATGTTAATTATTTTGCATTTATCCCATATAGCTTTTCTGTGCAAAGGGGTTTCCTTCTTGTCTCTCCCATTAGACTGCAAATTCCCTGAAAGCAGGGACTGTCTTTTGCCTTTCTTTGTATTCCCAACATTTAGCACAGGGCATAACTTAGTAGGTGGTTAATAAATGTTTAGTGACTGACTTGGAAGGACAATACTTGGGTTTCCTTATGACCCCAGAGAACTTTCTAGAATTGAGAAAATGAACAAATGTGCCATATGTGTCCCAGTTGTTTTGCTATTTGCTGCAAACTTAAGGAAATATCAAGTAATAGAGGGAAATCAATGACACATCTTCCCTCCCCACTCCAATCTGTGGGCAACTGGGCCATGTGGGAAGTTCACTGAAGAAGGCTTTTGGTGTTTTGAGCTATTTCAGAAAAATAAGGGTTGTTCGTGGTGCCTCTCACTTTCGTTCCTCTCCATTCACACTAACAACAGCCAGGTTCTCCTTATCACTTGCTGGTAATACCATAATATTTCCCTTGGTCTTCCCATTTCCATTCTTTCCCCACTTCAATCCATCTTTTTTGTAAGGCAGAAAAGAGCTCTAATAGCAAAAATACCAATAGAGAATCTCTGTATATGTCCCTCTGCACCACCCTTTCGTTTTGAGGCTTAGCCGGGTTATAAGAACATTTGCATAGGAAATTACTATGATAGTTGAAAGGACCAACAAAGAAGATTATGTGTATTTAGCTCCAGCTTCAGAAGAGACAATATAGGCAAATTGCAAGACTGCACCCACGATGGGGAAAACGTAAAAGAATGTCACTCACTCTAACTCAGGTAGATGTTAGGGCTGGAGCCTTTATGTGGTGGAGACCAAGGACATACCATATAACAACTGCCTCAGGAGTCCCTTTGAGTGCTGCATAGATGGAAGCGTGACCCAAGAATAAGCCTCAATATATAAAGCTTGGGAAGTTTGCCAGTAAAATGGCACTCACATAAAGCATCAAAAGAATCAGAGAAAAAGCTTTTCTGGACAGTGGTGGAGAAATCTGAGTCACTGAGTAGCAGGAACTTTGGGAAACAGTGACATCTGTAGAAGAGGAGCTGGTTGTTATTGATAGTGGTAGAAAAGATATTGAGGCAGCTGACAATTGAAAGGCAGAACTGACTGTGATTTACAGTGGTGGAAGGAGTCCTTGCCTAGTGATTGCAGAGAAAGCAAAAAACTGCTGCCAGCCTAAGAAACCCTCTTTCCAGTTTCCCTGAAGACATGGGTTAGAGCGGTTCTGTGAACAGTACTCTCCACTTTCCGTCTGTAACTTTGCTTGGTTTGAACTCCAAAGAACATGGTTCAATTGAATGTTTCATTATTTGATTTCTGATGATGTGCGTGGTCTGTGAATGCAGACTGTATTTGTTAGGGACTTGAACCAATAATTTATGTCTCTTGTCTCACAAAGAACTCAAGCATAGTATAAGATCTCCAGAGGGGAGTACGAGGGCACAGTTACAATTTACCTGTTACCAAAATAATCTTCCTTATGCATATATCTGATCACATTATTTCTCTTCTCAAAACACATTTTAATGAAATTCAAACTTCTTTTCTGGAATTCAAGGCCCTCCACAATCTGATGCCACCTGATGTCTTGAGGGATTCAAAGTAAGGAAATGAAAGCATTCCAGAAATGAAGAGGGAGTGCATTCTAGGAAGGATGGAGAGAGAGCCTGTGCAAAGGAATAGAGGCAAGAGATGGAAAGCCTAATTAAGGTAACAGCTAGTAGTTCAATTTGGGTAGGATATATTCTACTGTATGAAAGAGAGTAATATGAAATACATCTGGACAGGTTTGCTAAAGTCAGATAGACATTTGTAGTTTGTCTTACAGATAATAATAACTCCCAATTTCCTGTAAGGTAAAATACAAACTTTTTAGTCATTTAAGGTCCTTAACAATCAGGAATCAATCTTTCCTGACATTTTTCGTACTAATCCACCTCTGTCCTAGGTGTAAGGGGATAATTTCAGAGGCCAGAGAGACAATCAATCTCTCCTGCTTTTCCCTCAACACTAAAGAGCAAATTTCTCTAAATTGAGGATTATATGGTAAGCATTACCACTATTCCATTGAACAAGGGAAAATAAGGGGAGAATATATCATTCTCAGATTTGAGTAGGGTATGTTTAAAGGATATAGCATAGCTAGCTGTGTCTCTAGATGTTGGAAAAGTTTGCTGGAATGCAGCCGCTTTGTCCTTCCCAGGTCAGTAATGAGTCTCCATGCTTTGCATGCTTCCAAATCTGTGAAGGGTAGGCAGCATGAATAGTAGACCACAGTGATCTCTGGCAGAGTTGTCCATGCACTAAAGGGAAGTTCAGGCATTAAGTGCAGGCATTGTATCGGCATGCTGAAAAATGTTAAGGGTGATTCTTTTGCTGTCTCTACAAAATAAGTTTCTATGAATTGTCAAGTAAATTCGATGCTAAAAAGAAGAGTAAATAAAACTCTTCTTTCACAGCCATTTGGATATATCAAGTATCTCATAGATATTTACGAAAATTTGTTCCTGGTAAGATCACTCTACAGTTAAGGGAAATCGTGGAATAAGGAAAATATAGTATTTGTTGAAAACCGCATAAATGACTTCACTTTAACTTTTTATTTCAGTCTAAAAAAATATAAATTAAATATCTGTTATGTGCAAAACTGGGCAAGACACAAATATAGATAAGATAGAATGCCTAAATGCATGGAATTTACAGTTTATTAGGGGATTCTGCCATATACAAAACTATAACATCAAATAATTCACAAAAGGCACATAACAGTGACAAATCAAGTGCTAATGAAGTCCAAGAACAGAGCGATAATTACTGATTATAGTATAATGATATTTGACTTGGGTTTAAAAGATTGGTGGGATTTCAAAAGACAAAGAGGGAAAGAGAACATTCTGTGCATAAGAATAGTGAAAACAAAGGCACGGACGTATAAATATACAAATTTCACATGACAGGTGGTCCTGTTTGTATGTAGTATACAGAGGGAGAGTAGTTAAAAAAGAACAACAAAACTTGGAAATCAGGTGGCATCAGATTGTGGTAGGCCTTAAATTCCAGAAAAGAAGTGTGAATTTCATTAATATATGTTTTGAGAAGAGGAATAATGTGATGAGAAATATACATAAGGAAGATTATTAACCCTGTTAACCCTAACCCTAACCCAAAATGCACAACTAAACCCTAAATCTAATGCTAACTCTAACCTGTAAAAGTCTACCAATTCTAACCCTAATCCTAACTCTCCCTCCTCCTGACTAACTCCCTCCAGACTCTAATCCTAACCATAACCTAACCCTAAACCAACTCTAATCCTAACACCAAACCCTAATCCTAACCAAGTCTAACACTAGTCCTAAACTTCCTATCTCCCGACTCCCTCCCTCCTTACTATAACCATAAACTTAATCCTAACCCTAACCATAGTCCTAACCCAAACACTGACCCTAACCCTAACCCTAACTCTAACTCTAACTCTAACCTTAACATGAACCCTGACCCTGACCCTAACCCTAAATATTATTAACTCTAAAGCTAACCCAACCCTAACTCTAACCCTAACCCTAATTGCCCACTGATTCTAACCCTAATCCTATACCTTCCGATCTCCCAACTCCCTCCCTCTGTTCCCTAACCATAACTTTAACCTTAAATCTAACCTGAAATGCCCCTGAACTCTAACCCTAACCCTAAATGCACTCTAACCCAAACTCTAACCACAAATCCTGACTCTAATCCAAATCCTAGCCCTAACCCTAAATGTGTTTCTGACTCTAACCCTAAATTTATCTCCCGACTCCCTAAGCCTAAAGATTATTAACCCTAACCCTAACCATAACCCTAACTGTAAAGTATGCTCTAACCCAAACCTTAAACTCTACCCTAACCCTAACCCTAACCCTAAAAGCACTCCCAACTCTCTTTGTTTCTAACACTAATCCCAAATCTAACTCTAACTCTAACCCTACCCCTAAACATAACCCTAACTCTCCCGAATCCCTCCCTCCCAACTCTAACCCCAACACTAACCCTGTCCAAACCCTAACTCTACCACTAACACTAACAATAACCCTAACCCTAATCCTAACCCTAACCCTAACCCTAACCCTCACCTTAATTCCTATGCCTCCCATCTTCTAACACTAACTCTAACCCTAACCTTCACTCTAACCCTTCTAACTCTAACCCCTAACCCTAAATTCATGCTTTAACATGAACCATAAAATCTAGCCCTAACCCTAACCCTAAACTCATATGCCAATTCCTACAGAATTCTTTCTTGGGCCCACAAATGGTTACTGATTCCTTCCTCCTCAAATTACTTTGCTTTAACTTATCTCTGAATATGTTATATCCCCAAGTAAAATGTAAACATCTTGAAGACAGGTGCTTTTTTTTTTTTCACTTTATTTTTATCCTCAGCACCTAGCACAATGCCTTTTGAATAGAAAAATGTTTAGTTACTCTTGATGAGTTGAAGTGACCATCTCCACAGAGACTTTTCAAAAGTCATACACAGACATTAAGTCAAAGGGAATTCATCTCATTATAATATACACCATTGTTTTGGAGTAGACTTCTTAGAAAACCAAACTCAAATCTTTTCATGTCATCTTCCGTGTAATATCTACCTCTTCTGTGTAATTTGGAAGACTTTGCATCTGTGCCACTTGTTTCAAAGTTATTACTTTGGCAAAAGATGGGAGCTTCAGACTGTCCACTCTGAAATACATTTTTTTGGAAATATAATTTGCATTCCTAATACCTTTACCCTTAATCACACAAGAAAGAGAATATTTCATAAACCTGTATATTTTAAGAAAAGCGAAATAGTAAATTGGATAAAGGGTTTTCTAATATGAAGGAAAAGATTGTGCTTTGGTTAGGTATATATTTCAGTCCATTCTTGTAGCCATCATCTTGTAGTTGTCTTAGTAATGGTACTAAGGAACATAATTTAGTTATGAAAAAATAAGATCCTTGTCTTTTCGCCTCTTAACACTCACTTTTTGTTTGGATAATTAGTTATTATTCTGTTGAGGAATTATTTCTACCAAAGATAATAAGTAATAGAACTGCAAAGATTACAGAGAGAAATTGTTGTATTTTTAACCTATGACATTCCTAAGAGTGCTTTTGTAATATTGCTTACTATTTTAGTAAAAGAGCCACAGAAAGTTGGATAGAGCTAGGTTAATTGTCCACATTCTAAATCAGTGATTCTCAACCTTCCTAATGCTGCAACCCTTTGATACTTGTATGTGGGTGTATCTGCATGTGGGCGGACCCACCGGGAGACAGTAAGACCATCGGAAATATGTGTTTTCTGATGGTCTTGGGCGACCCCTGTGAAAGGGTTGTTTGACCCCCAAAGGGGTCACAACCCACAGGTTGAGGACCATTGTCTAAATAGTCTAAATTAGATTTTCTTATGCTTTTTCTGTGTCATAAGAGGGCCATTAGCACCACAATTGGGAATGAAATGACACTTTTTTGAAAAACAGGACAAGAAAATTTTTATGTTGAGGGTACAGATCTGCCTTTGCACACTGGAGAGAGTCTGGGTTACTGTATTATGTGTGGGCTGGGGTAAAGACTGGATGAGAATGATAGGATGTTAGGATTGAAATAGGCACTAGGGACCATAGAGACTAGTTTCCTTATTTTACAGATAAGGCACCAGAGGCCCAAGGAAACAAAGTGATTTCCCTAAGATCATCTAAATGGTAAAATGACAGAGCAAAGATTTAAACCTAGGTCTTCAGATAATTTTTAAAATAAATTTTTGTCAATATATTTTCTTTTGACGTACCCTACATTTCCTAATATCCCTTCTCTTCCTCTCCCAGAAAGCTATCCCTTAATATGAAAAATTTTAAAAGAATAAAAAAATTCAGCAAAATGAACCCAAACTTATTTTAAAAGTCTTACATTATATATTGTTTCGAATCCATCTATAACCCCCATTTCTGCAAAAAAAAAGGGGATGAGATACCCACACATGTCTCTTCTTTGGAGCAAAACCTGGTCATTATAACTGCCCAACATTCAGTTTTGGTACTTTCGTTATTGCCCTTTCCACTGTAGAGTAGACCCTGTATATTGCTTTCCCCATCCCCCTAATTCTGCTTACATCATCTTGCATATAAAATATAATGAGATGTAGCGTACTGTAGTCATGGATACAACACTGGACTTGGTGGTAAGGGAAGCTGGGTTCCAATCCTGCCACAGATACTCCTGGGGAAGTCACTGACCTCTCTGAGCTTTGGTTTCTTCATATTTAGATGCAGATCGTAATAGTACCTACCTCACAGGGTTGTCTAAGGACCAAATGAGATGACATACATAAATTGCTTTACAAACCTTAAAGGGCTATGTGAATGCCAGCTATTATTATTATTATTATTTGACTTATCTGTGTCTCAGTCTCTTCTTCTGTAAAATGGGAGTTGGACTCAATGATGCTCTCAGTTCCTTCTCAGCTTTAAGTCCATGATTTTTGTGATAAACCACTTAACCTCTTGAGCTTCAGGTCACGCTCTAAGATTACAAATTAGACAATGCAATTGTGATCTTAATTGGTAGGAAAATTTCCCACACTGATGAAAGCTTGGGGCTTTGAAGTAAGATTATGTGCTCACATTGGGAAGAGCCTGAAGAGGACTTTTGATCTGAGTATCTTAGTCTTAGATATGAATAACAAAGAGATAGCATTTATGCTGGAAAAAGTAAAACATAGTCCTCAGAGAATAATCACATTAAATCAGATCATAATTTATTGGGGGGGGCATCTTTTGAAGAAGGCCAAAAATAAAAATTAATGTTGCCATATTTATTCAATTATGTAAAGGTACTTTTTATTATATTTTAAAACCATTCAGTTAAATAATGAACTGAAGCCTTTCTTTCATTAAATTCTTCAGTTCAATTCCTCAAGCACTGGTTAAGCATACCCCTCCTCAATGTGCTAGGCACTGTGCTGAGCTTGTAGAGACAAGAGGGCCTGCTCTCATGGATCTTGAATTCTGTTGGAGGAAATGTCATCTATACATCCATGTAAACATGAACTATATACACAATTAAAACACTGTGATTTCAAAGGGTGGGTGGTGGTGGTGGAAATACCAGCAACTGAGAAAATCTAGAAGACCTCTTGCAAAGAGATTGAAGCCCTGGGTTAACTTGAACGGAACTTTGAAGGGAACCCTTGAGGTTACAGGAGACAGAACTGAGGAGGTTTTAAAAGCATTCCCAGAATGGAGGACAACCTGTATTCATAGATGGTTTGTAAATTATAACATTGACCAGACTATTGCCCTGAAGTTTCATTTTGAAGTATTTGAAAATAATAATTCCATACTTCTGGGCCATGTGGGCATTTCCTTTGCTGAGATTAGCAGTTAACATGTTTTTGTTAAATGTTTGCCATATACTGGGCACTGTGCTGAGTGCTGGGAGTACAAATGCAAACAGATAAAGATAGTTTCTGACCTCAAGGAGCTTACATTCTGAATTGGGAAAACAACACGTAAAAGGGAGCTAACAAGGGGAGAAGGGGAAGAAGGTCCCTGGCATAGGGAATGGTAGAGAAAGTCCTGTGGGAATGAATCAGCAATGCCACCTGGGGAGGATTGAAGGCATCCATGACCTGACGCTCCTCCTTAAATTAGAGGTGCTGGGAAGAACCAGCCCATTAGAAGGTGAGGCCTCAGGGCAAGAGAGTCCTTCCAGAGTTAAAAGTGTAGCAACCCTTGTATGTCTTTGTGAACTGGCAAAGTTAGAAAATTCATTGCTTCTTCCAATTTAGTGAGGTCAACTCCTGTGAGCCAGTTGTTAAATCTCCCTCCCTCAAAGGAGAAAATTATAAATCAAGGCTTGATTAATTGTTTTGTTAATTGTCTAGACAAGAACATGAAGTAGAAAATGTTAATAATTCAAATTAAACTTAAAACTGTGTTGTGGTTACTTTTTTTTTCTTCTCAGAGAGTTGGTTGTTAAAGGGCCACTCAATTAAGCACAATTACTTGCCTAGCATGTACTTGAAACCCTTTCAACTTGGTAGGGTCTGGACCAGGAGGTGGTCCAGGGGTGGGGAAACCTGTGCCCTTCAGGCTACATGTAGTCTTCTGGGTCCTTAGGTGCAGCCTTTTGACTGAGTTCAAGTTTTATAAATAAATCCTTTTTTTAAAGGGATTTTTTTCTGTGAAGTTTGGATTCAGTCAAAAGGCTGCACTTGAGGACTTAGGGCCACATGTAGCCTTGAGGTCACAGGTTCCCCATCCCCAACCTAGACAAGATGTATAGTCTGTTCTGGTAAAATCTTCAGAACCCCAAGGTCACCTTCATACATTGATAAGGCATCACAGTGATTCACATTTTTATCAGTTCAATGCATTTCAATTTTTTTATGTAAAAAAAAAGAACCTATGTAAAAAAGAAAATATTACAGGAAAAATTCTTTAGGGGATTTTTTTTTAATTGTTAAGAATTGTTGCAACAGCTAATAAGCTACTCACAAATTCATTCTCTGGAGATCACTCTTATTTTAGAAAATCTCATATTCAACATTTGCTCTCATTTTATACATGCCTTGAGTACATATTATTTTAGACTCCTAATTAGGCCTTGTTTGAGGCCAAAGGAGACATCCTTTTCTTTGCAATGAAATCAATAGTCTATAGGTGGTTAGAAAGGCTGTGTGGTATAATGAAAAGAACCCTGAACTACAGGCAAGCAGATTTGGTCTGAGTCCTGTCGCTTACATTAGAGATCTTTGTGAACTTCAATCTTTGGGCCTCAGTTTTCTCATCTGGAAAAAAAATGAACTAGATGATTTCAGGGGATAGGGCACCAGGCCTCTGAAGTCAGGAAGACTTGAGTTCAAATCCATCCTCATGCATGTAATAGAGTCATGAACATGGGCAAGTCACTAAACCTCTGTTTTGTGACAGTTTTCTCATCTGTAAAATGAAGACAGTCATAGAATCCACCTTCCAGGGTTGTTGTGAGAATCAAATGAGGTAATTAGAAACTATCCGATATGACAAAAGCAAAGGTAAAAAGCGAGCTGCGTCTTTCCCAGAGAAGCTTTCCCTCACTTATGTCCTCCTCTAGGTGGAAGGTAGAAGCTTGTGATAAGGTCAGTATCTACCAGAGTTCCACATGCTTTCTTCTCATGGATTAGGTTAGCTCTTTCCCTAAAAACCAAGTAAGTTATCCCCAAGATTTGATTGGCCCAGAGGACCAAGGTTCAAACCAAATGATAATTGAAGCACTGTCCTCATGACCTCAGGCCATTTCTATGTGGTTTCTTGATCATCTGAAGACATTAAAAGGCCCATCTTAGGGAGGCATCCCCCTTCAAATAAGGCCAGTGTTTTAAGATTCTAAGAATCAACACATCCTACCCTAATGTTCAGACAGTTTCTGTATAGTGGGAGGGACATTATAGCTATAGAGCTGAGTGCTGTATCCTTAAGTAAGTTTTCTATGCTATGGCTAAGTAAATTTATTTTTGTTAAATCTTGAAAGATTAGTATGTTATTTCATACCCATATCAGACCTAGACTACCAACGGGAAGAGTCTGAGACAGGATTGGCCCAGGACAGGGATAAAGTGTTGCATATATCTCCAGAAGTGGTCACTGTAAACATTGTTTTTTGCTTATTTTGTTATCATTATTGTTAAAAAGGAGGGTTAAATTGAGAAAGAGGAGTTTCTATCCAGACCTGACAGTAATATTAAAAAAACAACAAAAAAGTAACCACAAGACTTATTTTTAAAAGTCTTTCCTAAATTTTTTGCAGTTTTTTCAAGTAATAACTGCAGAATTTATTTGATTTTCAGCCTGCTCTTTGCAAATATAAGCTTCCCCTCCCCAACCTCCCTTCCCCCCCACCTTAATCAGTTTGTTTGAGGTCTGCTAGAGACTTCGGTAATATGCTTTATTAAACTTATATTTAATTATTATGGTAGGAAAATTTAGTTGTGGTTTTGAGTAAATTTGTTAGTAATGAAAAGTAATGAAAATGCAGGTTTATGCAGTGCTGAAAGAAAAACACCAGAACTTTCCATGTCTATCTAAGCTTTGCAAATGTCCTGATTGAAAATTATTCTATGAATACAGCACTGGCCCTGGAATCAGGAGGACCTGAGTTCAAAATACATCCTCAGACACTTAATACTTACTAGCCGTGTGACCTTGGGCAAGTCACTTAATCCCAATTGCCCAGCCTTCTCCCCTCCAAAAAGAAAAAAAAAAGAAAGAAAATTATTCTAGTATCCTGAAACAGTGCCTTAGACAAGAGAAATCAAAGTTCTGAATCAGAGCTAGAAGGGATGGCTAATATAGGTAATAGAGTAAGGATCCAAAAAGGTCTTGAAATGCCAGAATGTTGGGCAAATCTAAAGATGAAATTTACTTAGCAAATATTCCTACTGTGACATTCATTCCATCCATCTATGTTATGTGGTCTAGATCCTTGTTTCAGTCATCTATCAGACTCTAAATTATTCTTTCCACTTTCTCAAGAAGCTTAGGATCTGACTCAGTCTTCTTCTCTGCCCTAATCCTTGCTCTCATATTCAGTAACTTCATTATCCTAGTCAATGTCACCTTGATCTCTGATTTCATCCATTTCCTCAATTCCCCATGACTTAGATCTTCATTTGGCCTGAATCACTCCCTTAAGAATAGTCATGCCCTTTATCTTGCCATCCTCCCAAACTGTTCAACCTCCATAATCCAGGACTCTGAAACTTCTCTTTTCCTTCATTGCATCTAATCTAACCATTTCTCTCACTTCCCTATTCCTCCTAAACCTATTCTTTATTCTCATTACAGCCTCCATCACTTTTATCATCACTCCCTTTTCTCCCAGTCCATTACCCTGGTCTAGCTTCATTTTTCCTCCTGTCACAGTTTTGACTCTATGCTTGACCATATCAATTATATGTTATCTTCTACCATTGACATCTTTTAATTCTACTAGCATGCCACTAAAAACTGCTGGAAAAAAGTCATGCAACCATTTCAACCATATCTCTCTAATACCTAGTCTATTAAGTTTCTCTACACTCTAATCCACCCATCACACAGCTACCAAAGTGAAGTGCAGGTCTGGCTATGTTACTCCCAACTCAATCAACTATAGCGGCTCCCTATTTCCTCCAATATTATAGAATTTGAGTTAGAACAGACCTAATTGGTCATCTAGTCTAATCTGTATGTAAAAAGAATTCCCATTGTAACCTATCAAACAAGCCTCCATTTGGAGACCTCCAAGGAAGGAGAAGCTACCATCTCTCAATGCAACATATTCAACTTTTGGACAACTCTAATTGTTGAGACTTTTCTTCCTGACATTTATTGAAATTTACCTTTTTGCCACGCCCACTCATTGCTTTTGGTGATACCTTCTTAAGTCAAAGAGAACACTTCTAAGCCCTTCTTTGAATGACAAACCTTCAAATACTTGAAGATGACTCTCATGACCCCCTCTCGCAAGTCTTCTCTTTTCCAGGTTAAACAAGTCTAAATCTTTCAACCAGTGCTCACATGCAATGGACTTAAAACCCTCCCCATTCTAGTGCAGCTTTTGAAGATACTTTTTACCTCATCAATATCCTCAAAAGGTGCCTGAAACAAAGTAGGTGCTTAATAAATGTTTGTTGACCTCACTGTGGTGTGTAGAACTGAACAAAATATTTTAGATGACGTCTGATATGGATAGATTATATTCATGCTATTATCTCTCTAGTCCTGGAAGCTAGATCTCTCAATGCAGCTGGAGAGCATTTTGGGTTTCCTTAGCACACCAATAATTCATACTGATCTTACACTCTCCCTCCCACCTCCATCTTTATCTGGACAACTGCTATCTTGCCGTGCCTTGTATTTTAGAGGCTGACTGTCCCCCCAAACTGCAAGATTATATATTTCTTTCTATTGAATTTTATCTAAATCAATTCAACCCAATGCTCTAGCCTATTGAGGACTTTTTGTATCCTGACTCTTTCATCCTGTGTATTAGCTATCTATCCCAGCTTTTGTCACCTTTAAATTTGATGAGCATGTAATTTATGGCTTAATCGAAATCATTGATAAAAATGTTAAACAGCCTAGGGTCAAGTACAAGATCCTTGGGAAATTCCACATTAATACTGAACTATTAATCTTTGGCTTTCCCAGGAGTTCTTAATCCAATTAAATATATTATTATCTATTCTGCATCTCTCTGTATGCTCAATAAAAATAGTATGTAGTACTTAATCAAAACCTTGATTAAAATCTTATTACATTGTATCTACAGCATTTCCGTCACTAGAATTTTTTACTATTTGGTTTAGTAACATAAACTTAAAAAAGACATGAGAAGGGAGCCAAGATGGCGGCGTAGCAGC
>CM053582.1:318897982-318927696 GCA_028627135.1 Pseudochirops cupreus | reverse complement strand
ATTTGTATATGATATGATATATTTATATATGATTTATATATATAATATATGTTTATATTATATATATAAATCACCTCCATTAGAATGTAAAGTATTTGTGGGCAGCGACTGTTATTACATTTTCTCTGTATCTCTAGTGTCTAGAATAATGTCCAGCACATATTAAGTGCCTAATTAATGTTATTGATTGATTGATCCAGTGAGAGCATCCTTTACCCTATAACTTACACTCTTTTTTTAAATTCTTTTTTTTTTAATTTGCTTTTTGGAGGGGGGAAGGCTGGGTAATTGGGGTTAAGTGACTTGCCCAAGGTCACATGGCTAGTTTTGTGTTAAGTGTCTGAGGCTGAATATGAATTCAGGCCCTCCTGACTCCAGGGCCGGTGCTCTATTCACTGCATCACCTAGCAGCCCCTACAATTTATACTCTTAAAGAGTTATCTGGGCTACTGAGAAGTTCAGTGATTTGCTCAGGGTAACAAAGACCTTATGATTCAGCAATAAGAGTTGAACTTTGGTCTTCTTTTCTTCAAGGCTCTCTGTTTTAATCCATCACTCAACAGACATTTATCAAGTATCTGCATTATACTAGATGAGGCGCTGGAGATATAAATAATGAAGCAATTCCTGCTGTACTCCAAATTGTAGATATAAGCATGTCAGAAATAATTTTGGTTAATTTGCCATAATTAAAAATCTAAGGTTTTTTTTTTAAACCATAGAGAAAGAAATGTTCGACTCATGCTCTCATGCTCTCAGACATGTCTTTAAGACAAGTCATGTGAAGTTTTCCTTTGATTCTGGAACGTGGAACATTTCACAGTCAAGACTGAGCAATTATCCTTAGTTCAAACAACATTTAGCAATTTCCGTCATCAACTAGAAAAAAATAATAACAAATCATAGCGCGCCTTTAGAAAATGGTTTCTCTAAAATGATTCAGTCTCTCTTTGTTCCATTCAAGGATTCTCTTCTCTAGTTAGTCAAAGGTGAAACCAGAGGTAGTTTCCATTAACTGAAGTAATCTTCCATCTTTTAGGTAGGTGGTTACTCTAATTGCTTGAGAGTATGAGGTAAAGAGGCTACTGAGCTTGCCCTAGTCCAATCGCTCCCCTAATTACTTTAGGGCAGAGGGCTTTCTGGGCTGCTTAGAGGGGAACAGGACATGATTATCTCCACCCCTGTTCCTCCACCCCCAATACTCCACATACTTTATTTTTTTTTTACTAGTAAGATATAATTTCTTAGGCCTAAACAATTTGATAAATATGCCAGGTAAAAGGTTCCTCTTTGTTAGAACACAAGGTGAATATCAACATTTTCAGAAGACATTAAATGTGCCTAATTTTTAAATTTGGGAACTTAGTCATCATAAGAAGTTCTAAATCACATCTTATTAAAGAATAAAAATTGTAAATGTGTTTAATAAAACTCCCCACACATTTTGATGTAATTTACCTTTAATGAGAGAATTTGATACATAAATATTAACAAATTAAAACCTAATAATGCAAATTATTTCATTGCACCATTTTATTTTTTCTGCAGCACATAAATGTAAACATATTTCGACCTATAAACAATATTAAAGTAATAACATTGATTAATTGGAATGTAATTAATTGCTAATGTTTAATTCTTCTAGGTAAAAACCTTTCAAAAATGTAGTAGTTCATTATTTTGGTCTTAATTTTATTGCCTTTACTAAGCTGACCACAACCTGATGGCTAAGAATCCTGAAGGACATGATTTCAGAATGGATAAGGAAAGACTGATAAAGTTTCTCTTATAGATTAGTTCAAAGATTAGGAAAATTTTAAACAGCTTTATTAATATTAAGAAAGGGAAGGGAATTTGCTTCCTTAGGAACTTACATTCTACACTGCACAAAGGGTATTTATACAGTATTCTAATGTGCTTAAACATCCTTGAAATGAGCTCCTTCTTTTTAAATGATTTAAAAATACTCCCCAGAATTTCATGTATATTATTAACGTGCGTTGCTTTGTCTTCTAACATCTCCCTCAGCATTTCTGATAGCACCTTTTCTTGATTCTTTCTTATTTGTGTGTATGTCTGATTGTCTCTATGAATGAAGGAACATGCATTTAATAAGTGTTCAATACATGACAAGCACACTGCTAAATACTGAGGATATGAGTAGAGAAAGAAGGCATCCCCTAATCTCAAGGAGCTCTCTCACTGGGGGAGAAAATACACAGAGAAGAGTTTAGCTGCAGGGTGAATGAAAAGATCTGTAAGGTCAAAGGGTTTAGGAGCTGGACCAAAGGCAAGGACCATAATTCGTCCCAATGTATGAGTCATGTGACCTGGAAGTTAGGGACCCTGGAAAGGAGTGGTCACTGGAATAGGAGAATAAATCTAAGCGATGGAATGCAGTGAGGGATAGGGATTTGGGGAAATGGCAGCAATCAGTATCTAGTCCTGGGTAGATAAGGGAAAGAGGGAACCAGTAGGAATGTTAGAGGCTAGTCTTTCTTGGCTCTTACTCTGGCTGAAGCCATCTAGGTCTATGTGATGGCAGAGGTCTTATTAGAGTACAACATTCTTGAAGACAGGATATGGCATTTTCTTTTTTTGTATCTCTGGCACCTAATACAAATGCTCTGCACAGTTTGATATAAATGGATGTTGGATTGAATCAGTACTTAGCATAGATAGGACAAAGATAAATGTCAGTCTGGCTCCTGTTCAATATCTTGAAAAGTTGTGTTGCTTGTCACATGGCTGTTTTTTCTTTGTACTTTGTTTCAGCAATATATTCTTCCTGTATTTCTTGTAGCACTATGGGCACTTCAGTGTGAGAATAGATAAGGCACTAGGAAAAACAAATTGGAAAGAAGAGCTGGATTGTAATAATTAATAGCATTTACAGGTACATGCACAAAGCACTTTGTTTATTTGTTACTTCATTTGATTCTCAAAACAGCCCTGTGAGAAAGGTGCTGTTATTAACATCCTCATTTTTTTGGATGAGAAAACTGAGGGTATGAGATATTAAGTAACATGCCCATGGTCATGTAGCTAGTAAGAGTCTGAGATGTAATTTATACTCAAATCTTTCTGAATCCAAGTCGGGGGATCCATATAGTGAGCTACTTCGCTCCCTTAATTAGACCAAGTAAATCTAGAGGAGGCATATTCCAGAAGCTGCACAATTGTGGGAAATCAATTCTCAAGGTACTTGGAAGTGGGAAGGATGCCAAATGTTTTGAAAAAAATCATGGACCTCATTATTACAAAAAAGGGAGGGGAGCAACAAGTCATAATCAATAGTAACTGACCTTTCTGCTTACTTCTCTCTGCTGAAAAATCATTCACAAAATAAGCTACATGTACCTCAAGGGTATCTTTGGTGAAGGTTTGAGGAGAAAATAGGGAGACTTTTGTAAATGATATTCTATAGCAAACCACAATTGTCTGAAATGTACACAGAATACAAAATTCCACTGCACTTTTTGGTTGACTACAAAGAAAGTATTTAATTCAGGAGAGAAAAATACTACCTTTCTTAAAGATTCTCCTCCAACACTGTGCCCTCATGCATGTTGGAAGCTTACAAGGTGGCTTAAAAGATATAATAACAAAATTAACTTTAGTTACTCTGATAATTAATATTTAAGCAAAGCATAAAAGAGGGAGATATATATTGGACAGAAATCCCCCATTAATTGCAAACAGAACAGAGAATTCTCTAGAGATCCTTAACTCCTCCTAAGTTCCTCTTCCCAACCTTGCTTTGACTTCCCCGCTCACCAACTACACACACACACACACACACACACACACACACACACACAAAGTATAAGTTCAAAACTGGCATGAAGTCACTTGACAAATCAGGATTTTTGCCATGCAAATTGTATTTTATTCCCTGCATCGTTTCACTGGCTTTAGCCAGAAGTTAAGTCTGCTATTTCATTCCTTCCAAGAAATTAATGTAGCTAAATGTCCCTAGCAAAATTCTATTTCATTTTTTCTATTCATCCAGGGCAGAGCAACTAAATATCTTTAATATACCTTTAATTAATAAATAACTAAATACTTGTCTCACTCTGTATGCTGAATTTTCTAGGTGGCCAAGAGTAGAAACGGTTGCTTAGATTCCAAGGCTGGAGTGTCCCTGCACTAAGCTGCCATCTCAGCCAAATACAGTGAAGAAGGAATGGGGACAGATCTTTGAGAATTGTGGCAGTTGCCCAGGGGCCTAGAACAGATTGAAGCAACTTGGAAGTTGCTATGACTCCAGCCCTTGTATCAGCTTTGGTAACACTGAAGAGAGGGTTCTAAAAACTCACATTTTCCTCCTGTTTTTCTCCCTCAAATAATGACTGTACATAACCTATGGAGTTCTCTCTACTTTATGCCCACAAAATAAAAGCATAACCCTTTCCCTTATTCTCCTCTCCCTCATCTGTCAAATGGAAAGAGCTTCTGAGAAGGAGATTCCTTTCGTCAAAGCTAAATAGCAGAGCAACTTGCTCTTTTAAAACTTTTAAATTACATTCTTCAGCAATGCTATGGTTTTATTGCTAAGTGTATTATGAATCAAAAAATCACGTGGTTATTAAAAATTAAATTAAATTTGTCTAAGTTCTATGAAGAAAGTCGTTCAGTCTTGAATCAGGAGATGCTCTCAAAAGGAGACGGAGACTGGAGAGTGGAAATGAGAGGTTTTCCTATTGCTAGTTTTAGTGATTTTGGAACATCTTCAAGATAGGGTCTATCAAATCTATTCAGAACCATATGCCAGTGGTACTTAGCTGAGAGAAAGCTTTGGTCAACGGGGGAGGAAATGAAGTAACTTTATTGTGTGTAGTTAGAGCACCCTCTGGCGGCTCATACATATATGCATATTATTTATCTAGATAAATCTACATCTATCTATCATCTATCTATCTATCTATCATCTATCTATCTATCTATCTATCTATCTATCTATCTATCTATCTATCTATCTATCATCTATCTATCTATCTATCATCTATCTGCCTAATATCTCCTTGCTGGTTAATTATTAATTTACCAAATTAATGTTTCTCAATAAGTTCAGAAAGCCAAGGGAAGGTATGGATAAAAACAGGTCTAAACAGCATCCTGAAGTGTACACTTAATTCATACTACCTGTCAGATTAAAATAAGATCAGTTCAGAACTTTTTTCTCTTCTCTGTTTCACAGGTTCTTAAGATGGTGCTCACAGAGTCCAAGAGGTTCATGGACAGATTTCAGAGAGTCTATAAACCTGGATGGGGCAAAACAAACAAACAAACAAACACATAAGCCTTGCATCTTTATTTTCACTAATTTTCAAATAAAATTTATCATTTTATTTATTTGTTTATTCATTCATTCATTCATTTATTTATTTATCAGGGTTCTGTAGGCTTTACCAGACTGCCAAAAAGATCCATGACACAAAAATGCTGAGAACCCTTGCTTTATGTATTCTCTCCTTTTTTACTCCATTGGCTCCAAGAATTGCCTTTATATATGAAGCCAAATACATACCCATAATCCTGACCTCTCATCTGTATCTCAGGCATATCTGTGCTGGTCACCATCTTTATTTGAATGTACCACAGGCACTTGCAACCCAAAATGTCCCAAGTTGAACTCATCGTTTTGTTTCACTTTAAACCTCTCACTCCTTCTGACTTCATCATTTTTGTGAAATCAGCTTGTACCTACTTTCTCATTTTTATAGCTTGTTGTTATCTTTGACTCTTCTTCCTCATTTGGATCCAAACAGTTACATCTTGTCAAATTTGTCTTTGCAACATCTGTGTTTTGTTGATGCCCATTCCTACCGCTACTTTCTCATTTTAGATCTTTATTGCCATTTTCCCACACTGCAGCAATAGCCCCCCTACTGTTCTCCCTGCTTCAGCTCACTTGGGTCTCTAACTCATTTTTGTACTGCTGCCAGAACAATTTTTCTTAGGCTTAGATCTGGTCATGTCATTCCTCTGCTCAATTAAAAAAAATTCAATAAGAAAGAGAAAAGAAATCAATAAAGATTTTGTTAAGTGCCTATTATAGGTAAATCATGGTGCTGAATGCTAGAGATACAAAGACAAAAACAAAAAACATCCTTGCCCTTCAGATCCTTACATTTTCTTAAAGAATGCAATATGTAAGCAGATAAATATATGCAAGAAAATTTGAGGAGAGAGAGAAGGCCCTAACAGCTGGGGAGGAGGTGGTGGTCAGGAAAGGATCTGTTTAGGAGATAGTACTTGAGAAAAGCCTTGAAGGAAGCTCAGTATGCTAATAGTTGGCAGTGAAGCCAGAGGGCATTCTGGGTATGGAGGACAACCTGTGCAAAGGCACTCAGAGCTGGAATATCAAGTTGGAGACTAGCAGGCAGTCCAGTTACTCTAAAAAGGAATAATTTGAAATAAAATGGGAAGTGAATGCAGGGATCAAATTTTAAGGAATTTTAAATGACAGGCTGTGCAATTTTAGTATTATCCTAAAATGAATAAAAAAGCGTTCATTAAGAGCTTCCTACATACAACGTGGACTAAAAATTGGAGAGGCAAATAGAAAAGGAAAATGGTCCTTGTTCTCAGGGAACTTGCAGCTTCGTGGATTTCACAAGCAAGTCACAAATAAATATTCTGTGGTCCTTACAGTGTTGGAGGGAAACAAATGACAACGTGTTTTCTTGAATGTTATTTCCACTTATAAATCCTCATCCATTTCCTATGTTAAACCATTTTCGAGTACCAAGGATTTTGATGGGGAGGATGAACATTTTGTGTCTTCGCTAGCTCTGACTGCTGAGGAAACAAGGGATACAGGACCTGCAGAAGAGATAGAAGGTCACTTGCTATTCTCACTATTGTTGTTGTTTTTAATGACAATGACAATTAGCATTTATACTGTGCTTTAAGATTTGAAAAGCCTTAACATGTTATCTCATTTTATCCTCACAACAACCCTGTAATGTAGATGACATTATTATCACCATTTTGTCCATGAGGAATCTGAGGTTTAGAGTGTTTAAGAGTCAGGGTCATGTAACTATTGTGTTTAATGAAGGATTTGAACTCAGGTCTTTCTGATTACATGCCCAATACTCTACCCACTGTACCTTGTAGTGGCAACTAAAATTGATTACCTGGGTGACAGTTGTAGGAGTTGGACTAAAAGCAGGGCTAGTGGTCAAGGGGTGGTAAGTGTTGATATTCCTGGGACTCTTCGTTCCTGGAATGTGTAATTTGGGGTCTGAGGGGAGGTAATGATTAAGGTAGTGATCTATGTGTCCTTTATTTAGCATACTTCTTAGTCAAATCTTCTTTAAAAAATACTTATTTTTAACATGCTTTCCTTTTTGAATTGAGTTCCAAATTATCTCTCTCCTTCCCATCCCCTCTCCCACCTACTGAGAAGGCTAGCAGTATGATATCAATTACACACTTGAAATAATGTAAAACATTTTTGTATTAACCATATTTTTTAAAAAGCAATAAAATAAAGAGAAAAAATATTTCAATTTGCACTCAAAGTTCTTCAGTTCTCTCTCTGGAGGTGGATAGTATTTTTTCATGAGTCCTCCAAAATTCACTTGGGTCACTATATTGATCAGAGTAGCCAAGTCTTTCACAGTTATTCATCATTACAATATTGCTGCTACTGTGCTCAATGATTTCCCAATTCTTCTCACTTTATTTTGAATGAGTTCATATAGACCTTGCCATATTTTTCTGAAACCATCCCCAATCATCATTTCTTACAGCACAGTGGTACTCCATCACAATCGTATGCCAGAACTTGTTCAGCCATTCTCCAATTGATGAGCATACCCTTGATTCCTAATTCTTTGCCACCACAAAAAGAGCTGCTATAAATATTTTTGTGCATATAGGTCCTTTTCCTTTGACCTTTTTGGGATATAGACCTAGTAGTGATATTGCTGAGTCAAAGGGTATATGCAGTTTTATAGCTCTTTGGGTATAATTAAAAAATATTTCCAGAATAGTTGAACCAATTCACGAATCCACCAACAGTCAGTGTACCTATTTTTCTTTCATCCCCTTCAGCATTTCTCATTTTTGATAGGTATGAGGCAGTACCTCAAAGTTGTTTTAATTTGTACTTCTCTAAATAATTGTGATTTAGAACATTTTTTTTCTTATGACCATAGATGAATTTGATTTCTTCATCTGAAAACTGCCTGTTCATATCTTTTAACCATTTTATCAATTGGGAAATGGCTACTTTTTAAAAAATAAATTTGATACCATTCTATACTCAGCATATATCTGAGAAATGAGTCCTTTATCAGAAAAACTTGCTGTAATTGTTTTATATTACTTCACTATCTATGGTACCTTTTAGCAAGATGTATTTTTCCTGATTATTTAAACCCCTGCCTTTTTAAATCAGTTGAAGCATATTGGATTCTATTCCAGACCTTTATTTTAACTTCATATGTGTCTGTTTCAAAGTGTGTCTCTTAGAAACAATGTATTGTTAGATTCTGGTTTCTAACCCATTTTTTTATCTGCTTCCACTTCATGAGTGAGTTCATCCTATTCACAGTCACCATTATGATGACTGTATATTTCCCTCCATTCCATCATCTGTTTCTTCCCCCACCCCCTACCTTTTATCCTGCCTCTCCTCCAAAGTCTATTTTGTTTCTAACCATTGCCTCCCTTTAACTGCTTCCTTCTTTATCATCCCCACCCCCTTTCAGTTATCCTCTTCCTCTCCTATTTCCTTATTAGCTAAGTTACATGTCTATATACAACTTAGTGTGTCTGTGTATATATATATATATATTCCTTCTTTTTAACCAATTCTGATGAGAATGATGTTTAAGCATGGGCTGTCACCCCCACTCCCCACCATTTCCCTCTCCTTTGCAAAAGCTCTTCCTTGCGTGTCTTTTTTACATGAGAAAATTTTCCTCATTCTAGCTTTCCCTTCCCCCTTCTTCTAGTGTATCCCTCTTTCTTCTTCTATTATCATCATCATCATCATTACTATTATTTGAAAATCATTCCAACATAATTGACTCACACCCACGACCTCTGTCTATGTAAACTCCTTTTAACTGGTCTAAAAATGAAAAAAAAATTCTTAGGAGCTACATATATCAGTTTCCCATGTAGGAGTATAAACAAATTAACCTTATTGAGTCCCTTATAATTACTCTTTCATGTTTATCTTTTTTGTGCTTCTCTTAAGTCTTTTATCTGAATGTCGAATTTTCTATTCAGCTTTTTTTTCCCTGATCTAAGACATCAGGGCAGTTTTCCCTAACAACCACTGTTTTCTTAGCATACCATTGTTACTTGTAGCCTGTATTACGTATGTTCAAACTATAAGGGATGAGAAAAAGAGCACTGAACAGGGAAACACAAACCTTTGGTTCTGCCACTAAATTTCTGCATGACCATGTCAAAGTCATTCAGCTTCTCTGATCCTCAGTTTCTCATGTTGTAATATTAGATGGTTTTAAAGACCTCTTCATGTTCTACATTCCATTATTCTATAAGTTACTGAGGAGCAAGAATCCCTAGGGAAGAAGCATCCAGGTGAAGGATAAGAACTTGAACTAGATTGGTGACATTGGGAATGGTAGGAAAAGAATAGATCATAGAATCACTGATTTCTGGAACAGATTGAGTGCTTAGAGATGTTTTCCCGCTCTCTCATTTTATAGATGATACAGCTATGGCACACTGGTCACATACCCCATGTCACCAAGCAAGTCACTTAGAAGAACTGATACAAGAACAGGAAATTATTGGCCCTTGATGCTTTTCACTGCATTTTTAGTTGTGAAAGCAGAATAGCATTATTTAGTAACCTCTAGGGTGGGCAGGAAAGAATTAAGGTTGAAATTATATTTCAAGTTGTGTGCAGGAGATAATGATGTTGAGATGAACAGAAACAGAGAGATCATGAGAAAAAGTTGGTCATGGTAAAGAACGATCATGAGTCTGAATAATGACATGTTGAATTTCTTGTCTCATTTTATTTCAAGCAATGGAAAATATTTTCTTGAATTATAAGACCAAAAAGCAAGAAAATTTTGTTGTTTCATATGTCGTAACTTTAGAAAGATTATGAGAAACTGAATATAATTCCACTTTGAAAAAAACTTTATATTGGAATTTCTAACTTTTTAAAAGATTATTTATATTTAGCTCCAAGCTGTGAGATGAAACATTTGCACACTGGAATTTAAGATACAACATCTAATTTGCAAGTGTTTATACAGCACTTTTGGAAGATGTGTGGTGCGGACTTTACAAATGTAAGTGGTCACCTGCTTTGCAACTCATATTCTTATGGAGTTGCCTGGGGAAGGACAAGGGGAGATTTTAGTGTTTTTATAGGGTTTAAGATTTTAAGGTTATATTTTTCATACATTATCTCATTTGATCCTAACAATAGCACTTTGAAGTAGGTGCTAGAGGTATTATTTTACCCACTTTTTAGAAGTGGAAACTGAACCTTAGAGAGAGTAAGTCAGCCAGTCAATGAACATTTATTAAGCGCTTGTATGTGCCAGATCCTGAGCTAAGGTCTGGAGATATAAAGAAAGGGAAAAAGGAGTCTCTGTTCTCAAGGAGTCCAGAATTTAACAGGCAAACAACTATGTGCAAACAATGATAAATTGGAGATAATAAGAGAAGGAAGGCACCAAAATTAAGGGGGACAAGTCAGAGCTTCCTCCCTAAGGTGAGTTTTTAGTTGGGACTTGAAGGTGCTATTACTATCTCCATTTTGCATTTAAGGAATCTGAGTTTTAGGTGAAGGTTAACTGACTTGCCTAGGGTCATATAGTTTGTTAAGTGTGTGAGGTTGGATTTGAGCTGGTATCTCCAAACTCCAGCTCCAGTGCTCTTAGTTGGGAGTTACTAGGCATCTGCTTCTGAGATAAGATATTCTGCATTCCCCTACCACCTGGGTGGGAGCAATCTTTTTTTTTGTTGATTGCATAGCTGGAACAATCATGGTCTTTAAAATTACCTGACTGGGACAAGCCCTCTTTCTTTCTCCCTGTGTCTAGTGGAGTAAAGGCCAAGTTTACACATGACATGGGTGCCATGAAAGGAGTTAGGTTGGGGAAGGGCCAATACTCCGCTATCCCTTTAGTTCCTCTGATCCCAAGAATTAGGCTCAGAGTTTTCATCTGTTTTTGTTTATCCTTTCATTTCTAGGTATGGATAGTAGTGTCCCTGGGTCCTGGAGCTCCAACTATACTGACCTTGTGGAACAAAGATTCCAGATCATTGTTGCTGCCAACTCCCTAGGGAATCCATTGTGTTGGAATGTAAGCCAAAGGGATCTTTGAATTTAGAACTTGATAGGACTATGATGTTTAGGAATTGAGTTAAACTGTGGACCTAATTCCTTTCCTCTTTCCCTTCTGCAGAGACTGAGGGGATGTAGGGATGATTATGCGTTTTTGGTGCTGAGTGGAGAACGTTCATATGTTTGTTCTAGGTATACTTTTGAAATAAGCATTTCTTTGTAAAAGCTAATCTGATTGTGAAGTAGTTAAATGGAAATACAGTTCAGGGGACCTTGAAACTTGGGAGAATACCATTGGTGGAGCCAGTGGCAGAGAGACTGGACACCCACAATCCCTTTTAAGGGTACCAGAGAACCCTATGGGAAGGTTAACATACGTGGCCTTCAGACAGTGGGCAGCAGACTAATCTCTGTTTTGCTAAGAAGGGCACAATTAGTAACTCTGACATTAACAAGTTTATTGATAATTCCATTTAGTGACTGGCATATTTCAGGACTTTACTTCATGTCCTCAGTTAAGAGTTTATGTCTAAAGAAGTCCCACTCAGATTCTACTTTTATCCCACCTATTCCTGTAGGCTCTCAAGAGCCGAATAAAAATCTGCCTGATCTATATGATGCATGTTGCCTATGGAGGGGAGGATCACCTACATCCTAAATCAGTCTTTTAAATAAGCGGCTTCAGAATATTCTGTTTGCCTACACTACATAAACTTAAAAAAAGAGGGTCATTCTTACCACAAAATTATAATATGTTTTAGTGGTTTGTGTATGAATGACTCAGAAAAAGAAGCAAAAGTAAATATTCTAATAATGAAATTCTATGAGATGAAGATTTAGCTTTTTATAGGCAGGAATTTTGAATAAATCACACAATCTACAGTATAGGATCTTATGAAGCAATGTAAAGGTGGTGTTGTTTTCAGGAGATATTTCTTTTAGTAGTAAAAAGTGCTAAAACAACATGTTAAATGTGTCTAAGAAATAATGGTACTCTGTAACAAGGAGATACAAATTCTCTCTCTCTCTCTCTCTCTCTCTCCTAAAAAATAAAACAGTTGTCAGAGTAATCTAGGAATTCTGTAGATTTGGGTTATGTCTTGTCCATTACATATATTTGAATTGTTCTTACCTAGGTATATGATTATTCCTATCATAAACTGTGATACATGGTGCTTTCAGTGCAAAGACAGGAAAAAATGAAAATGGATGGAAATATGTAGGAAAATATGGTTTAGGAAAAAGAAATGAAAGGTCAAAGAATTGCTGATTATACAAAAACCTCATGCTGTTAGGTCATGAAAATTTTCTTAAAAAAATTAGAAAGCATTGGTCATTGAACTTGGTGACTAACAAGTTATACCACAAAGAAAGATATTTACTACATTTCAACAGACAGGAAAAGAATGAATGTCTGTGTAGAGACAACTAGATTAAAAATTTATAAGACCCTCCCCCAAACCCCCAAGAATAAAAATAATTATAAAAACATATGATTTAAAATTAAAATGCCTTAGAAGTGGGAGGAAGACCCATATGTATGAAAATATTTATTGCAGCTCTCTTTTGCGGTGGCAAAAAACTGGAAATTAAGAGGATGCCCATCAATTGGGGAATGACTAAACAAGTTGTGGTATATGAATGTAATGGAATACTATTGTGCTATAAGAACTGAGGAGCAGATGGACTTCCTATCTACCTGGAGAGAGTTATACAAACTGATGCTAAGTGAGAAGAGCAGAACCAAGAGAAATTTGGACACAATGACAGATGCAACGCATGTGTGACAACCAACTTTGATAAACTGAACTCTTCTCAGCAACACAAGGTTATAAGACAACTCTAAAAGTCTCAGGATGGAAGGAGATATCTACATTCGGAGAAAGGTCTAGAAAGAACAGAGTTTAAATGGAGACTGAAGTAAACTACATGCTCTCTTTGTTTTCCATTTTTGGTTTTGTTTCCTTTCTCATTGTTCATTCCATTGCTTACAACCCTTCTATACAACCAGATTAATGTCCAATGTGAAAGTATTTTTAGATCCTATACTTGATTGCAAGCCGCCATGGGAGGGAGAGTGGATGGAGGGAGGGGAGAAAATTTGAAACTCAAAGGATTGTGGAACTGAATCTTGTAAACTAAAAGTAAATAAACAAATCAATTTAAAAAAATTTAAAATGCTTAACCCTGAAGTGTTTAAACAAATTATTGAAAATTTTAAAAAATGAGAAATGGACTCTTCAGATTGAAGAAATGGCATCAACACCAACTATAATAATTTCATGCAGAAGTTTAAACAGTCAAAATTATTTGCCACAACATTTGGGCCAAAAAGAGACCAACAATATCTTAATCAACAAGCATTTTAATTACTTGCCCAATAGAAGAGATGACTGCTGAAGTCAACTCTAGATTAGATTATAAACTTATCTGTAAAATCTTTTGAAGAAGGATGATGGACAGTTATAAGCACTATCATTTTATAAAACTGAGAGAAACAGTGGAGAGCAAAAATAAATTTAAAGAAAGTGTGGCAAGATTTCTGACTTAGCAAAGTCATCTGAAGAGTATTCAATGATGAGGATGGAAAGAGGACTATAAAAAGAAGAAATGGAAAACTTTTGTAAAAAAAAGTTTGAAAAATTTTCTCCACCAAGGATAGCATAAGTCTTCAACTTGGGCCCTAAAATAATAATCGCTGGAGTGCTTCTGAAGGAGGTGTGGGAATTCTCTCCATCAATAAAGATCAAAACCCATTTATGACTTAGTTAAATCTAAGGAAGTTTCTTGAGATACATGGGGTTTAGTGACTTGTTTAGGGTTTCAAACAGCTAATGTTTCAAAGGTGGGATTTGAACTTAATCCTACTGAGTCAGGGTAGGTGGAGATTGGTAGCTGTCAGCCTGCAGAGGAGGAGGAGCTCAACAAAGGCTGAGGAGGAGCCTCCAGAGACAAGTTGCTACTGATCACAACACCAGCTGAGCATGGAGCTGGAGTCAACTCACACAGAATACATCATTCTTATGCAAAGAGGAGTTTCCATAACAGATGGCAGATTGTGAGAAAATAAGTGACTTTTACTTTCTCAACAGCAGTTTGTAGATTTCAGGTCTAAGTCTACCTCTTTCTTCCCAAAAATTGTTTGACAATATGGATCATGAGTTCATAACAGAAAAAGCCTCAGAATATCTCAATGTCAGCAGCACAAAATATATATTGTCTAATTGTGAACTGGTTAAGAAATCCTGCAAATTATACTGAAATTGCAGCAGATTTCAGTGTACTTTCAATGGGAACCAAAGTGGACAGTGATGGCAATAAAGGGAAGATAGAGGTTTGAAGATACAGTAGAGGTACTTCTTAATGATGTCTACCATTACTAAGTTCATTCTTAGAAAGACAGACAAAATTAGGCTGCAGGTGAGTGTTTGTTTCTCTAAAACCTTGCAGAACATGCATGGAAATTCATTGTAGACAATGAACTCAAGGACAGACAGACAAAAGAGACCTTATATCTTTAGAGCAATTTCCTCTCACCTCTCCCTCCCTTCCTAGCTCAGGATGTCCATGTCAGCTAAAATTATAGTCTTCATATGTGTTAACCATAATATGAAAAAGGAATTTTCTTAATTGGATAGGCTGTAAAATAAAGTAAGAGAGTGGAAGTTATAAAGTGTCAATTGAAATCATAGCTCTAGGATATCTGTGTTTCTTCTATCATTAACACGACATGATATAACATAACATAGCCTATGTCTATAAAATACCAAGATACGAACAGTCCCATTATTCAAGATAGTTCAAGGTGCCTTGTACTTGGTAGACATAAAAAATAGAAGAATGCTCCTGGTCAGCTTCATCTGGTCTTGCAGTTGCTGACACAGGAACGGGCATTTTGGGTTCACACAGAGAGCAAAGCATGTCTGTTATGCCAGAGCACACAAAGCATTATGGTAGGTTAAGCTCAGAGTGCACCAAAATGTCTCTCCTAATTGACCAACCTATGTTTTAGGCTTTCCTCAGGTCTTGGGGGTTCAAATTATTTTGGGAAGGAGTCTACAATGAAGAAACCATGAAGAAAATCAGTTTGGAGTAAGCTAGTCTGACCTTGTTCCTAACAAGTACCTGTCTGATAAGCATTTTCAATGGATAATTGAATGCCTTCTTTCTTGTTTTCACCCTTACACCCAGTCAACTTTTCCAGAGTCAGCGAATGCTTCATTTTGGTCATTAGGATGTTCAATGAATGACTCTGGGCAAATCACTTAATGCTGTTTGCCATAGTTATGTCATCTGTAAAATGAGCCGGGGAACCACTCCAGGATCTTTGCCAAGAAAACCTAAATTGTGTCATGAACAGTCAGACACAACTGTAAAATGACTGAGACTATTTAAAGAAAAAGAAACACTAAAAGACCTCATTTACAAGGCAAAACCAAAGACCCCTTCCATTCCTGAAGAAATATCGCAATCCTAAGAAGATCGAGGGTCTTGAACTCCAGCAAATAAAAAACATGTGAATGACAAATATTAGTCATTAAAGTTTCTCCGTGAAAAGAAGTTTCCATAAAGACATCTCCATTCTTCCAGTGTGATGCTGGAGTGTCTGTCAGTTGCTGGATATCGAGAATTTCTTGTTGGGACTCCTTCCCTTCTATAGATCCTATTTTGCACAATTTAGGAAAATTAATATATTAGAAAGTGTGACTGCCCACTGCTTCAGACACTCAATGAAATGACTTACAATTGACACCCTGACTCAGTATCGGTGCACGGGTTCGCTCCAGCACCCTCCGAAGCTCTGGTGGAATGGTTAAAATCCTTGTTGTCTCAGTCAGCCTGTAAGAACGGTATGATTACAGTCTCTCACCTCTTACAGATGCCCCTATTCAGTGATGTTTTATTAACAAATGTGGAGAAGCCGCAGTTTAAGATCCTCACAAAGTTGAAAGAGGCATTGAAAATCTCCAAAGAATGCAGAGAGAAAAAGCCAACTGAAGAGCAGAAACTGATTCACTAGTATTAGAGATTGACAAGGGCTATCACACTATGGCTCCAGGGAAAAGAAGAGAAAAAGAAAGGTTTTAGCCCTCAAGAAATCAAAATACTCTGCATTTGAAAGCAATGAAACCAATCCACCAAGAGAAGCAAATTAGTTCAGCAGGATCTAGCACAAATTCCCTTCTGACAACCCCATCATCTCCAATTCCATTCCCTGCAGCAGGCATGTACATGTGCTGCCGCTCCCCCCCCTCCGTCCCTCCTTCCCCCCCCCCCCCGTATTCCCCCTTCAACCAAGGTGTCCTATTAACTCCCTTACCAACCCCATGCCCCACAAACCCCCAGGAGCTCATGGATGCACCAATATCTTTGCTCTTTCCACCTACAATACAGATGGCTTAATTAGCTTCGTTCAAAATTTTCAAAAAGGTACTTTGAAGAAAGTGGAAACCTGTGATTACAGTGCCCCAGAATCTGATGAAGTTGCCATATTTCTTGTTTTTTTCCCCTTTTGACACACCCCTTCTCACTCCCACACTTTCACGTTGAATGACTAAATCAAGAGGGTGGTATTGGGTACATGC
This sequence comes from Pseudochirops cupreus, assembly GCA_028627135.1. Lineage (NCBI taxonomy): Eukaryota > Metazoa > Chordata > Mammalia > Diprotodontia > Pseudocheiridae > Pseudochirops > Pseudochirops cupreus. Next base: position 318,910,812 of record CM053582.1, on the reverse strand, counting down.
CCACTGGAGAGAGTCTTTTCAAGAGGGAAAAGATGCAGCAAGGAGTCTGAGGGTGAATGGCAACTTGGCTTGGCCCCCTCCACCCTCCCAATCTTTAAGAGTTGTCAATAGTTCTACCAACTGAATCAGGAAGCAGACCGATGGTGACAATACTCAGATCATGACAGCAAATGCACTTTGTGTTGAGATGCCTCCTTCCCCTGTAAAGAGAGCAACAGGGAAACAAATGAGCAGTGAATATTTTGCCTCTCCCAAAGTACTTTCCAGTTTCTTAGACATACCTTCGATTTTCATTGACCCCAAAGCATAGCCCATGGTTGAGGTTAGAAGACAACCTCAGCTTTCGATTAACACTTAAAAATGATGGATATCTTATGTGAATTTTTACAGGGACACTTCTTAGAATTTGGGATTGTTTAGTTTAAACAGCCCCCCTAGGCTCAAAATTGCCACTTCCTAATTAGAATCTTTTGGAAAAGGGACAAGAGAATATTAATGGGATCCATTAGACAGAGAACACTTCTAACATTGTACATTTAATAACTTGAAGATTGAGAATCACCTTACTGATCTTCATAAAGCAGGAGGCAAGCTCATTACTCAGTAAGTTTTACCAGTGCAAAGTGTGATCTGAATTCCATGGGCAGGAATCATCGAGCTGAAAGGTTAAGTGCTATGCTATGTAGTGGAGAGATCCCTGACCTCAAAATGTCACATAGTGGAACAAATGCTGGATTGGTAGACAGAAAGCTGTGTGGGTTCACATGACAACTCTGTCATTTATTACCTATAGTGACAGCGATCAAACCACATCATGTTTCTGTCCCTGTTTCTTCAAGTATAAAATTAAAGTCTTGAAGAAGAAGTGGGTTTCACTCATGAGAGGAATGCCTGGAGAAAATGCCAGGAGCTGAGAGATGGAGTGTTCTCTTCCTGAAATAGCCAGGAGTCCAGTGACACTAGATTAAAGAGTATCTGTCAGGGAATAAAGTATAAGAAGATTGTAAAGGTTGGAAGGGAGTGGGTGGTGGAGGGGTAGAAAGACTTTGACTATGAAACAGAACATTTTGTATTAGATCCTGAAGGCAATAGTAAGTCAGTGGTGTTTATTGGGTAGAGCAGAAGTGACATGATCTGACTTGTGCTTTAAAAATTAAGTTAGTAGAGGGTGGAGTGGAATGGAGAAAGTCTTAAGGCAGGCAGACCTAGCAGCCAGCTATTGCAATAATCCATGCATGAAATGATAAGAGCCTGCCATTGTGTGGAGGCAGTGTCTGTTGCATGGGTGAAACTAGCCTTTGGCAACAGACTGGATATAGAGGATGAGAGAAATTAAGATATCCAGAATGACTTCTAGTTTACAAGTCTGAGGGACAGGAGGATGGTGTTATACTCTAGAGTAATAGGGAAAATGGGGGTGGGTGGATAAAGGGGAGAGATAATGAGTTCCATTTTAGATATACTGAGTTTAAGATGTCTACTAGTCATCTAGTTTGCAATGTCTGAAAGGCAGTTGGAGATGCAAGTTTGGAGACCAGCAGAGAGTTTGAGGGAGGAAAGGTATGTTCTAGAAGCATCAGCACAGTGATGATAACTAAAGCCATCTCTGAGAGACAGCTGTGGTTAGAGTAGATGATCTGGAAGAGGATCCAGTAAAGGACACAGGGAAGGAACAGCAGGTAGGTGAGAAGAGAACCAGAAGAAAGTCATGTCCTAAAAGCCTAGAGAGAAGAGAGTTTCAAGGAGAAGAGAGTAATTAGTGGTGTCAAAGGCTGCAGAGAGATCAAAGAGAATGAGGTTCAAGAAGAGACCATTGGATTTAATACCTATGCTGATTGGTAACAAAAGAGAACAGTTTGGATGCAATAATAAGATTGGAGGCTAAATTGTAAGGAGTTAAGAAGAGAGAGGAGAGGAGAGAAAATGGAAGCACTTGTTGTAGACAGCTTTTTGGAGGAGTTTATCTACAAAGGGCAGAAGAGATACAAGATGATAGTAGGGATAGAAGGATTAAATGAAAGTTTTTTTCAGAATGACTAGGATGAGGCAATGTTTTTAGGCAATAAGAAATAAGACAGTAGGGGTGGCCAGGTGGTTCAGTGAATACAGCACCAGCCCTGGAGTCAGGAGGCCCTGAGTTCAAATTCAGCCTCAGACATTTAACACAAAAAGCTAGCCATATGACCTTGGGTAAGTCACTTCACCCCAATTGTCCTACCTTCCCCCTCCAAAAAGCAAAAAAAATAAAAAAAAGACAGTAGACAGGGAGAGATTGAAAGTAAATGATAGAGTGGGAATGATAGAGGGGATAATCTATGGGAGGAGACAAGATGGAATAAGATCACTTGAACAATTAGAAGGGTCACCCTTCATAAGGATTAAGGTAACTTCATCATGTGAGGAAGGGATGAAGGAGGGGAAAGTGGAAGAAAGCATCTGAGTGGTGGGAGATGAGAAAGAAGGGAGAAGAGGAAGTTGACAGAATGGCCTCAATCTTTTTTTTTTTGGTAGAATATGAGGCAAAGTTCTCAGCTGAGAGAGTGGGGGAAGAGGGAGCCATGGGACAGCTGAGGAATGATGAAAAGATTTGGAAAAGCCATGGTGAAGATAGTGAGTTTATAAGGGAGATATAATAGAATTACCTAGCAGCAGTGAAGGCCCAGTTGAAGTTATGTAACATAACTTTTTAGTGGATCCATTTTGAACAGCTGAATGATTTTCTCCATTTTCATTCAGCAGCACATATGTAGGAGCAAAGGCAGTGAATGGTGGGAGTGATCCAAGGTTGAGCACTGGCTGGGTGTAATCAATTATATGATAAAGGAGGTAGGAATTCAAGAGAGGGGGACCATGTAAGGTTAAATTGGTTCACCAAGGAGCCAAGATAGATAGAAAAAGAAAGTAGAAAGTTCAGGGGAAATGGCCTGGGAGAGAATAGAGGAGTCAATGGATTGGAAGTCACAATATAGATGAAAATATATAAGGGAAGGCAGAAGGAGAGGTGAAAAGCCAATAGATTATGGGAGATAAGAGGATTTAATAATTCTTGTACATAGAGGTATATTTGTGAGTGGTGGCAATATTAAGGATGTGATCATCTTTCTGTGAGACTGGGGTTAGATAAAGGAATAGCTCATAGTAAGTGAGTAGGTTGAAGAACTGAGTGGTTAGGCTATCTGAGGGGGAGTCAATATATATGCTAAAACTTCCTACTATGATGAGTGGAATTGAAGAGGAGAGGGAAATTGTGAGATTGTAATGGTAATGGAATTTAAAGATCTGCCTGTATTGGCTCGGTTTTTGGGTTGAATGTTAAAACCCCGAGCCTGTGAATTCCACTTGTGGGATGGACTTGTTGATGTGAAGAGAAAGGGCTGAACTGGGAGGAGCTGGTGCTAGGGATTTAGAGACAGGCCCAAGCAGAGAGAAGCCAGAAGAACTTTTGGGGAGCAGTATCGTGGAGGCAGAGAGAGAAGACAGTTGCTGGGGGCCAGAGTTTCTGAGAGACTGCTGAGGGCCAGTTAGAGTTGCCCAGAACTTTTGAGAATTGCCACTCAGAGCTGTTGAGGACTGAGGAGGCATGGCTGTGATGCCGGTATTTTGTCTGTCTGTTTCTATATTGTTTTGCCAGATTCATCTACTAGTGAAGGACAGTGCTGTTGTTGCAGAGGTCCTGGAACCTTGCTATTGGTTCAGAAGCCCTAAAGAAGGATTTTCTTGTATGTGTACAGAAATCCTGGAAGAGAGTCTTGCTGATGTTTTCAGGGGTTCTGAAACTGTTCTGCAGGCAGAGAGTGAATTAATGAGCACGCTGGCAATGTATATTGTGGCTTTGTTAAGCTTTGTCTCCCCAGGAACAGAGATTGCTGAGGACTTGCCTTTCATCAAGATGAAGAAAAGACCTCTCCTTGGGTAGTAAATGCTGTGATGTTATCTTTACCTTGTTGTTGCTTAAGGGTAGATGGCCTTTTGTGCTCTCCACTGCCCCTTTTGAGAAAGTGCTTGGCGTTAATGGATGGTATTGTAATTCAGTTGTGATCCAAGAGTGGGAAACTTTTGACTTTTGTGGTGCTCTGTGACTGACCAAATGAATGTACTTTGTTTATGATTAGAAACTAATCTCCATTTGAGAAGAGAGACTTTGTGACTGACTAAATGAATGTACTGTCCAGGGGAGGAGTAGTACTTGGATTGAATTGAGAACTTACTACTAAATGAATGAGTTACACTGTATCTCTGTTCTGTGAATATTTTTGCCTTAATTTGTCACTGAATAAAATAGAGAGTTACTATGCTGGTATTCCAAACCTTGGAAGTTGCCTTTGCTTGGTATTACAGAGACAAGTATCAAACTCATTAAAGGAATGAATGTAGATTATTAAATGACACTTTTATAGTGATTTTGCTTTAAAGTTTACAAAGTTCTTTAATATACAAACTTAAATCTCACATCAAAGCTATGAGGTAGATACTATAAATATTGTCCTTTGAAATTTACAGATATTTTCCCTCTTTCCCTTCCTTTCTTTTTTTCTCCCTCCTTTCCTTTCTTCCCTCTTTCCTATTTTGTTTTGAGAATTGGCTGTGTGGGCCAGTCCTGGTACAGGGGAAAATAGTCTTTAGGAAGACAGGAGATATTTTCAGCATATTCCCCAAATACTGTCTTTTTGCCTCCCTAAATACATTTTTGGATTAACATAAACTCAATTTTATAGGAACAATAATTCTCAAAACAAAAGTTCTTGCAATGTGAAAATGGTACTGTACAGGGGATAACAAAAACTCCCTGCTGAGCAGCATAATGCCATTAGTTCCAGATATTCTATGCTTTTTTTCATCCTCTAAGTGTCAGGCTTGTCATTTTAGAATACATACAACAGTTTGGGAAATGTTTTAACCAAGATCATTTATTAGTCCTTTTCATTTGTTGAAAAACAATACAGATTTAAGTTCTTAGATGAATAATACTCTGGTTTTTAAAGTTTCCTTTGAAGGAATAAGTACTTCAATTTGTATTCTGTCCCCTTCATTCTAACAAAACTGTTCTTTCAAAGGTCAAGAATTACCTCAATATCTAAATCCAATGTCTTTCTTTTCAGTCCTCATTCTTCTTGATTTCTCTGGAGCATCTGACAGTTACTCACCTCCTACTTATTGATATCCTCTAATTCCTTGGTTCCCATGACACCATGTTTTCATAGCCACCTTCACTTTCTAACTAAGCCTTTTCTAGCCCCTTTACTGACTCCTATTTCTCCTGAAACTCCCTTAAAATAAGAATCCTCCATGATTCTTTTATTAGTTCTTGTCTCATTTGTATAGCTAATTTCCCTCAAGTTTGGCATAAGGGATGAGGAGGAAGAGGTATATAAACTACCTTTAAATATTTGAATGACTGTCAGGTAGACAAGACATGAATAGATTTAGCTTATTTTGCTTGGCCCCAGAGATCAAAATGAGGAGCAAAGGGTAGAAGGTAAAGAATGATAGACTTGAATTTGATGAGAATGGAAAAAACCCAAACTTCCTCACAATTAGAGCCAACCAAATTTAGAATGGATTTGCCTCAGTAGATGGTAGATTACCTGTCACAAGTAGTCTTCAAAAATCAGTACGTTTTTGGCGGTGTTATAGGGAGTGAATCTTGTTTGTGAATAACCCTGGAGATGCCTTTCAACTATGAAATTCTGTTACTCTATGATCTGATCCTCTCCTACAGTATCAATTGTCACCTTTTTGAGGAACATCCACAAATCTAAATGTTCAGCACTGAATTCTCCCCTCAAATCCAAATGATCATTTCCAAAGATTACCATATAGCTCCACCTTTATGTCTCAGTGGCGTCTCAAGTTCAATATGATGAAAACCCAACCCATCATCTCCTTCCCAAATTCTGCTCTTTTTCCTATTTTTTACCCATGGTGCTACCTACCAGTGACTAACAGTCATCTATCCTTCAGTGTTGTTCTTTGTTCTTTCAATCCACAACTCTAATTAGTTTTCGAGTTGCAAGAATTTTACCTTCCTCCTGGAAATCCTTCTGGGATGGTCAGGTGGTGGGAAAATCTACCTACCATTTAGGGCACACTCTTCCCCTGCTTTCTTCTGTTGCCCAGGATGCTTGAACACTCATAGGGCTTGGATAGACTGGGAGTTAACAACTCTAATCCTTTTAATGACATAGAGGAACCCAAGACATTACTATCTACTCTCTTAAGGCTCTTTCTGCTTTACCTTCTGCTTTTCCTCTTTTCCTTGTAGTCACTTGGCAATGTCATCCAATCTACTTCCCTAATCTAAGGCACTCTGGGCCTTGACATCTAGTTGGTACTTGGCACTTTAGTACTTACAGGTCCTTCCATTTGCTCTGTAGTTGAACTTTCTTTTATGATCTGTCTCCCTCAATTACAGTCTGAGCACCTTGAGAGAAAGTACTCCCTTGGTTTTTCTATTTGTGGCCCTAGTGCTTAGCACAGAACTTGGCACATAGTTAAAACTTAACAAATATCTTTTCATCGATTCATTCATTCATTCATTCATTTAGTTCTCTACCTTACCATTTTTACAGTTACAAAGTTATTTTATGTCTTCATTATTTCCTACCTGGACTATTTAGATTTGTGTTAGGTCCATATGCCTGCAGGTTTTCCCCTTCCAAGTTTTCCTGTTCTCAATGGTCAGATGGGTCTTCCAGATGTACTGGGTCAGTCATATCATGGTACTACTCAAAAATCTTCAATGACTTTCTATTGTCTATAGAATAAAGACCAAATTTCTTAACGCTCTTTACAATATGAATATATCAACTACCTGTAGCCTGATCATTTCATTTATATACTCTGAACTTCAGTTAAACTTGATTACTTGCAATGCTTTCAAAGGCTCATGGTCTTTCCCATTCAGGAAGTTCACTAAGTCTTCACTGTACCATCTCTTCTAGTTCAAATATTACCTTCTCCACCAAATCAGTTAAACAGTCAATAAGCATTTATTAAGTGTCTAGCATGTGCCAGGGGGTATGCTAAGTGCTGCTAATACAAATATGAAAAAGAAGCAGTGTCTACCCTCAAGGAATTTGCAGTCTAATAGGGTAAGAAAATACACAAAAGGAAGCTGAAAAGTAGGAGGGGAGAAAGTAGGAAAGATAAGAAGAAAATAATGAAGACAAAAGGACAAGATGGAGAAATCCAAAGAAGCAGGGCTAGATGAGAAATGAAGAGATGGCTGACTTGGGTGTCTTCTTTAAAAGGAAGTTCTGAGAGGAGCTTTTTATTCTTCAATCAGAGGAGTGTAAGAATAGAGGTGATGAGATGTGAATTCCTGGGCTGGTGTGATCTTGTAAGATGAAGAGGTTATTGGAGTACATTTTAGAAGTCTAAAGGAGTTGCAGTGGGGTGGGAAATGAAGAGCTTCCCTGGTTTCCAAAGCTGGATGTAATTTCTCACTTTCCCACCATGTGAAGCAGTAGATTACAGTGGAAATGGCACTGGCTCTACATTTTGAGGGACTGGATTCATGTCTTACCTCTGATTTTCACTGGTTATGTCACCATGGGTATATTCTCTGTATTTATTCATCTGTAAAATATATTTTAATAATTGAATAAATTAAGATTTATTTATCTGTAAAATGAAAGTATTGAGGAAAATGCTCCCTGTTGTATCTTCTGGTTCTAGAAGTAATCCTATGATCTTACTCAATCAAACAATCTTTAATTAAGTGCCTGCTGGGTGCTATGCTAGATTTTAGAGATACAAAGATGAAAATTCAACATATTCTTAATGGGCTTATAGTCTACTATGGGGGAGGGCAGAAAGGAAATACATGTACACAAGAACATACAAAGTAATTTCATGGGGTAAGAGGGTTCTAAAAACTAGAGGAATCAGTAAAGACTGAATATAGAAGTTGACCTGAGAGATACTTTGAAGGGAGTTAGATATTCTAAATGGTCCAAATGAGGGGTAATTCCAGGAATGGAGATGACCTATGTAAATTTACTGAAACAGAAGCAGCAAATAGGTCACTTTAGTTGAAAAGTGCATAAGATAGGAAAACGTGACTTATTTGGAAAGACAGTTTAGAGCAATGTTGGGAAGTACTTTAAGTGTCAGAGGAGCTACATTTTTTGCATTTTATTTATTTTTGTTTTTTGTCTAGAGGTAATAGTGAATCATTGTCATGGGGGCAATAATACAATCCTTCCCCTGCTTTAGCAATATTAGTTTTTCAAAGTATGTATTATGATGATGATAATAATAACTACTAGCATTAAAAAAGAGATTTACAGTTTGAAAATCTCTTAACAAATATATCATTTTAGCTTTATAACAGCCCTGAGGGATAGATTAGATTACAAAGGGGAGACAGTGGAAGCAGCAAGATCAATAGTCCAGATGAGAGGTGATATTGGCATGGATTAGAGTGATAGAGAGTTGTTATGGAGATAGAATTGGCAATATTGGCAATTCTGCTGTAACCTGACATATGTTTTCCCCCAAAGCACCATCCAAACTGAGCAATAAAAGTACAGAAAGCATACAGATTTGGGGGGAAATAGAATTATAGGGGCACAACGCTCAAAAATTTCCTCAAATGACACATTAAAAACAAACTGAGGATCCAATAAAAAGTGGCACAGTTTTATATATGTTAAATAGTTAAGAAATACACAAATACTACAATAAATTGTGGCCAGCTCAATAGCCCTATTTGACCTGCAACCTGGATACATAAACAAATTGGGTAGATTGCAGCTGACAGTCTAGGGTTGTGGGAGTGGCTGGAGGCCATGACAGAAGGAGGCAGGGGTAGAAGTGGGGTGGACTAGCCCTTTACTGCACCAACAGCTCCTACTACACCAGAAGATATACAATGAATTTAGAACTTTAACTTTAAAAAGTCTGCTCCTGAAAATGGGCATTGTAAGGGTTGCGATTTGTAAGTTATTGTGAAGTGCTGCAGTTTTCTGAGTTTTCTCAATGTTTTTTTGGGAAGAAATTGGCAGAAGCAAACTTGAAATTTGAGATATGCTCAAAATGTTCCCTAATACATGAATCAAGTTGGATTAAATTTAGGTTCTTGAAACATGCTTTATGTCAGAACTGACTGTATATCTGGGGGTGTTGTAAGGTTCACATGAGATAATATGTGTAAATTGCAAACCTTGAAGTGTTATATACATGCTGGTGTTTGTTATAATCGTTATTATTATCCAGTAGTGACCAGGCCAGGCCTACAGTCTGGAAATCAGGGATGATTTCACTCCCTGAGTCTTCTACTACACACCTGCTAAGTTCAAGTAATGTTTATAGAGCAATAGAGGGGTGTCCTGGTAAATGTATGAAAACCAGATTCTTTGGGGGAAAATATGTACATTTTAAAGTTTAATCTGCATTATTAATATTTTTAGAAGTCTAGACAATGAACAAATCAACAAATCAAGTCCTGATTTATGGCAATTTCTGGTTTTGGATTGGGGATCTAGGAGAATGAGAAAATGGTAGCACCCTTGGCAGAAAAAAGAGAAATTAGGAAAAGGGTTGGTCTAGGAGAAAATACAATGAGTTCTATTTGGGATATGTTGAGTTTGAGAAATCTATGGAACACCTAGGTGGAGATATATAGCAGGAAGTTGATGATACAGGATTAGAGTTTAGGAGAAAGATGAGAGGGGAAGATGGACATTTTGAGGTTGTCTATGTAGAGATGACAATTGAATACCTAGAGTCTAATGATATCACTAATAAAGATTGTATACTGTACGGAAGAAGGTGGGAGGGGGAGGATGTTATATGTTATACTCTTATTTTGAGCTCACAGATTTTATTTTGTATTAAATTCATACTCACAAATATATATATATATATATACATACATACACATATGTGTGTATATATCAATATCTATATCTATATATTCATACAAGTTCTTTGTGGACAGGAACTCTGTGTGTGTGTGTGTGTGTGTGTGTGTGTATATCTTTGTGTCCTTGGAGCCTAGCAAAATGACTTGTAGTACATGTTTTTAGAATGAAACGTAACAAATACACATCCCATACTAGACTGTAAACTCCTACAAGACTATAAGCTCATTGAAGGCCAAATTTCACCTTAGCATCTAATACAGTGCATTGACAATAGTGGTTCTTAAATATTTGTTGAATTGAGTTAAAATGAGTAGGATTTGTAATCTTAAGATCAGTAATAATTACTGAGCCTCTTGTATCAAAAAATCCCATGAAATTATTCACTTGCCATTTCAACTATTCTTTATGTTGACATCATACCTTTTTACAAATATTTGGTTTGAAATCAAGGATTATAAATAGACATGAAAAAGTTGCATAAAGGCCTAGTCTCATTGTGAATTTTACATACTTGATGAACTATATTGTGCGAACATCTGGGATGGGGCTCCATTGTACTGAGAAATACATCTATGTGGGAAATAGTATTTCTGGTTATAACTTCCTGAGAGAAGATACTTTGAAATGTGTGAAAAAGCCTCTCTTAATCACACATTACACACAGGTTGTCCTCATTTTTCTCGCTTATAAAATGCTGTTGAATCCTGTAAAGTAACATTACTCTGCTGTTCTTCACTCATATTCTCTGCTGAAGATGAGATTTTTTTTTTGTCATATTGACATTAAGGAAGCAGGGCATGTCAAATAAAAATAGTTGACTTTTCAGAGGGATGTAATTTATTATCTGCATTGCAGAGAATGGAAGAAAGGAAAGAAGGAAAGTGGGGCAGTAGAACAGGGGGAAAAATAAAGGGAAAAATGCAATGGCAAGGACTTGTATTGCTAACCAGGATAAAATGATGATACTTATTCTTCTCAGGTCTGTCAAATCTTATTGATTTTAAATCTGTAAAATCTTATTGACAAATAGCTGGATTTTCTACTTGTGCTATAGAAAGATTTTGTCTGATTCTTGTTTCTGATACCTGTTTCCATGTTCTGTAGACTTCCTAACTCCCCTTGCCCAAGACATTAGTGGGAGGATATATATAGAGATTTTGTTTTCATTTAAAGAGAGTTTTTTTAAAACTATACTTTGTAGTCTATATTAGTTCAAAAGTGGCCATAAGTGAATTATATGCATTGATATTTTAAAAATAATTTCATTTAGACAAAAATAGAAACAGCATGGATTTTAAATTTATTCTTGCTTAAGTTAAAGAAAGAATTCCTCACTTGGTATTTTGAGTCAGGACTGTCACAAGCCAGTCAAATGGTTGCTGCTTGAAAATGAAATAAGATATTCTTAGACCACTTGACATTTAATAAAAGGATTTGACTTAACAATAACTTGGAAAGGAAATTCATCAAGGGCACATTTGTTCATGTGGATGAAGCTCCCTTCATCTCCAAAAGGAGAGCAATGAGTCAGGATGGTTGCGTTGACTTTCTCATCAGGTAAGTTCTTTACTCCTGACTCTCTATGGATGCTCACGGTCTGGGCTTTAGGTGATAGTTTGAAACTACTTAGTTTCCTACATTGATTAGGTCTTGACAACAGTTTCCTTCAGAGAAAAACTAGCCTAGTCTATGTGAAATAGATATTGCTCCTACTACACCTAGAAACACAATACACCTGAAATAAAAGTTTCTTGAAGACAGGATCCTCTTTTTCTCCTAATGTATTGTTCATGTTAATGAAATGGTCAATCTCATCAGCAAAATTATGTGAGATTGTCTTCCCAAAAGTTGACTGATACCTTTCTGTATAATCTCCACATTCACTGTTAAAATAAGGCATGAGAAAAAAAAATAATGTAAAAAAATCATATAAATAATATATTCAGGTTGGAATGATTTAGCTTCATAAAATTCAAATTTTTTTCTGATTTTAAGATGTTAAGTCGAAATTTTCGAGGCATTTTAAAATAAAGAATATTCACCAAAGGGCTATAAATATGTGCATATCCTTTGATCCAGCAATCCCACTTTTAGGGTTGTATCCCAAAGAGGTCATACAAGTGGGAAAAGGACCAGTATGTACAAAAATATTTATAGCAGCTCTTTTTGTGGTGGCAAAAAATTGGAAATCAAGGGAATGCCCATCAATTGGGGAACAGCTAAAAAAGTTGTGGTATATGAATGTGATGGAATACTATATTAACCTAGAGAGACTTATATAAACTGATGCTGAGTGAGGGGAGCAGAACCAGGAGAACATTGTACACAATTACGGACACATCGTGTCTGTGATGACTGACTTTGATAGACTGGGCTCATCTCAGCAATGCAAGGTTATAAGATAACTCCAAAGGACTCATGATGGAAAAGGCTATCCACATCCAGAGAAAGAATTATGGAGTCTGAATGCAGATTGAAGCTATTTGCTCTCTTTTTTGTTTTGTTTTTTTCTTCTTCCTTCTTATTCATTCCATTGGTTATAATTCTTCTCTACAACTTGACTAATGTTTAATGTGAAGGTATATATAGAACCTATATCGGATTGCACATCACCATGGGAGGGGAGGGGGGGAGAAAATTTGGAACTCAAAATCTTGTGGAACTGAATGTTTTAAACTAATGGTAAATAAATGAACAAAAAAGAATATTCAGAGATGATTTGAAGAAATATATATACTAAAAATAGTAAATTGTAATATTTACTTTTAGTAAATAACAGTAGTTTAAGTATTCTTGAATTTCAGGTTTCTAGTTGTCTTCTATATTTATAAAAATTGGTACCATGAAAACAAAATATTAATTTTCCCATCTTTTTTTACTAGATTCACAAATTTTCATTTTGTAATTCTGTATTACTTAAATCTAACACTCAAGCTGGCTGTTATTTTATGTCCACATAAT
>CM053582.1:318865893-318897882 GCA_028627135.1 Pseudochirops cupreus | reverse complement strand
CAGAAATATATACATTGATTTTAGGCATAGAAAATTTCAATTTTTCCTATTTCCTCTCCTGATCTAGTTTTTTAGTTTTAAAAGAATTTGCTACTACAATTGGTGTCATCATTATTATGATTATCAATTATTGTTCTATGACTTCATTGATGGAGGGAAACGATCTCTAGCCAGGCAGACCTATACTTAATCTGTAATTGAAAATCTTAGATGCCAGGTAAAGGGGAGAGTTTTAGTGATTTGCCCATTAGCTAAGCATCTCATGTATATCAGAAACAGAACATGAACCTAGGTCTTCCTATCTCCAAGCCTTTATCCACTATGCAAAAAAAAAAATTTTTTTTTGAAATTATTTTTTCTTGTCATTTTCATAGTTACAATGTATATTGTTCTGCCTATTCTTAATCATTTAATATCTTTTACTTTTTTTCTTTCTTTGTATTTATATTTGACAGGAGTGGCTAGGTAGACAGAGCATTGAGTCAGGAAGACCTGAGCTCAAATCCAACCTCAGATACTTACTGTGTGACTATGGGCAAGTCACTTATTTCTGTTTGCCTCAGTTTCTTTATCTGCAAAATGAGCTAGAAAAGGAAATGGCAAACCTCTCCAGTATCTTTGCCAAGAAAACCCCAAATAGGGTCATGAAATGTTGGACATGACTGAAACAACTGAACAACAGATTTCTATTTGACAGTCCTTAAGTACGATAAAATTTACTAGTGTTGGTATACAATCATTTGATGAGCCACTGTAGAGTCATTAGATATACGAGTTATTTCCAGAATCTTGTCATTTGTGGAAATGCCAATTGTGAATATTTCATATAAATATTTCTCTTCTCTTAATAACAGTAACCAGTCAATAAACATTTATTAACTACCAGACATCATGCTGGGCACTGTAGATTCAAGACAAATGAAATAATCTTTGTCTTCAAGGTTTAGTGGAGACAGCACGTAATTATAACAGGTATAAATATATAGAAAACATGTAGAAAACAAATAAAAAATTTTTGGGGGGTGGTGGTAGTGGAGTTTTTAGTAATCACCAGAAGCTGAGGGATCAGTACAAGCTTCATGAAGAAGGTTGTTCATGATCTCTGCTTCGAAGGACTTCTAAAAGTCAGAGATGAGAGGATTCCAGGCATAATGGACAGATGTTTGTGCAAAGGTGTCATGAATGATAAACCACAATAAGAAAGATTTGGTTGCATAGTAGAATTTATGAAGAAGACTAATGCACAGTTATCCCTTCCACATTACAGGGGTTAGGGACATGGTGCCCCCACAATCTGGAAAACCTGTGTAAAATTTTTTTCACTCTCCCTTCCTACCAGAGAAGAAGTCTGAATTTTTTCTATTTATTTTGTGGAGTATTTACAATACTTAATTGTAAAATTTGGGCTGGTATTGTACGATATTATACATATGTTTTATGCATTTTTGAGTTTCTAGACTTTTTCTGTGTTGTCTGCTGGACTTCACATGCCATCTGTAGCTTCCACAAAACTCCCCCAAAATTCCCATTCAATTTCTTATGCTGACCCACAACATATCAAAACTGATGGGGAAGTTGTGATGTGAAAGGGATAACCACGTAATAAGCTTGGATAGGCAGATCGTAACCAGGTTATGAAAGGCATCAGATGTCACATAGAATAGTATGCATTTGGCCCTAGAGGTAGTAATAAGTCACTTGTATTTATTGAACAATAGAGTAATATGGTTAGGCCTGTGCTTAACATATTTAGAATGTAATTTAAATAATAGGTCCCAAGATTTAACAATGTGATTGCTCCTATTATATACTGTCAAATTGCTTTTCAAAAAGACTTCACCAGTTTTTAGGCCCAGCAATAGTGTAATCTTATGACAACTTCTCTATAGCCACAGAGGCATTTGGATATTTATCGTTGTTAGCTATGGTGTAAAGTGATATCCTAAGGTTGTATTAAATTGCATTTATCTGCTCATTATAGAGAAATAACAATTTTAAGGGACGTTTATATAATTTGCATTTATTCCTTAGAAAAAGAAACATAAATCTCCTTTGATAGCTTTTTTTTTTCAGGAATGGGTGCTAATTCTAATAAATATGTGCCAAACCCTTGCAGATTTTGACTATCCAATGCTTATTAGCTGTATTTGCACAAAGATCTTTTACCCATCTTTTACTTTCTTTTTGAAAATTTGATGAATTTTTTTATGAAAAATTCTTTTGAATAGAAAATCTATTCATATTGTCTTTTTACCATGTCTTTTGTTTATTTAATAGACGAAAATTTTCCTCCTTGTTACAATTGCTGTTCCTTTTTGTTCTAATTTTCTCTATATTGGAAAAAACATCAGTGTGGTAGCAGAAAGCACTATGAATTTTTAGTCAGAGGACCTGGATGTAAATTCTAGCTTTCTCACTTCCTACCTGCATGATCTTGGAGAAATCACTTAAGCTTCTGAGTTTTCTCATGTATGAAACTACAGAGCATCATTCCAATTGGAATTCATTACAGTCTATGGTATAAAATGTGACTAGTTCCATTGTCCCCTTTTTGCCCATTTTTCTTAACAACTTTTCTTTGAATGTTTACTGCCTCAATGTTGTATGATCTTAGATTTTAAAATAACAATCCTGTTATATTCTTTAGTTCTATGTCTAGATTATCTATGAACTATTCTGTCCCTTTGATTTATTTTTAACCAATATTTTATAATTTTAATGCTTTATAGTTTAACTTACGTTTCAGCAATGTCTATCCACATTAAAATAAAATTCTCCTTTATTTCTTATCCACATATTCTTCCATGTAACTTTTGTTACTAATATAAAAACCAACTGAAATTTAATAGGATATTTCATTAAGTTAAGATTTAAGATATTTATTAAAATATTTCTTACTTTCAGAAATTATGGCAAGTATGGAAAAGTTTTCAATAACCTGCATTAAAGTCAGAATAATTATATTTTTAAACCTAGATAAATAATTGGTTTCTATGCTCAAAGTGCAAACTAGTTTCTTTTCTTTTTCTTTTTGCTTTTTTGGAGGGCAGTTGGGGTTAAGTGACTTGCCCAAAGTCACATGACTAGTAAGTGTGTCAAGTGTCTGAGGCTAGATTTGAACTCAGGTCGTCCTGACTCCAGGGCCAGTGCTCTATTCACTGTGACACCTAGCCACCGCTAGTTTCTTTGCTAACAGGGAAAATAAAGGGATTCAAAACAGACCTCTTCACAGTCTAGGTCAGCAGGAAAAATGGAGCATTTCTTTAAAACAAACAAAAATAGGATAACATCTTCAACCTATAATGAAGAAGAGAAAGGATCTAAAGAGGCAGACCTATCAAAGGTGAGAAAAGAGTACTTGGAGGAGAAATTCAAGAAAAAGACCACTAAAGAAAAGTCTTGGAGCTAAGAATAAATATGAGACTTTACCTGTAAAAGAGAACTGGATCAGCTGAAGGAAAAAAAGCAACTTTTTTCATAGTAAGAATAATGTTAAAGATCATGGGTGACACCAAGTTAAAGATCAAACAATAAGAGACTAGAAGAAGAAGTGAGTATTGGTGGTTGATGATTTCCTGTTGAAGGATAATGAGGAAGCTCTTGAGGAGATTAGATAAGCAAGAGTCAGACATGACACGATACAGTGACCCAGAGTTTGCTAAATCCAGAAATAAAAATTACCAGGTAAAGGACTCCTTATATGGCAAGAATTATAGTGAAAACTGATAAGTAGTTTTGGGGAAAAACACATTTAAATGAGATGTTATGTAACATATTATATTACAAATCGATCCTTGAGTCAAATATAAGATATAAGTTACATCATACACCTATTAGATAAGAATTAATAGAAGTATGTTTCTCATTTACAGCTAAGGTGAAAATTTTTAACTAAACAAAGAGTAGAGAAGATCACAAGAGATTAAAAGGACCAAAGGATTGAAATTTAGAGTCACAAGAGACCTTAGAGGAATCTAGTTCAACACTTTGTTATTCAGAAGAAGAATTGAGGCCCAGAAATAAGATGACTCATCCAAGGTCAAAGTAAGTAGTAGCAGAGATGGAATTTGAGCTCTAGCTCTCTGTTTCAAAATCCAGCACTCTTTTTACTATATAGCACTGGCTCCTAAAACAGACAAAATAAGTCATATTGATTATATATACAATATTATTTTTTAAATGCATGAATAAAGTCAGGTTAGGTAAGAATGGAAATTGTCAAATTGGAGGAAAAATTTTGTGGAAAGAACCTGATACATAAAGGATTAACACAAATAGATAAGACAAAGAGGTTTTGTTTTTAAGCATTTATACAACTTTGCCAGCACCATGCAACTATTTATTAAATCAATTTGGTATAATAATGAAAATAACCAACATTTAGATATTCCTTCGAGGTGTTCAAAATGCTTTACATATATGATCTCATTTGGTTCTAACAGCAACCTGTAATTATTATCCCCATTTTATAGATGAGGAAACTGAAGTTGAGAATTTAAAGTGATTTGACCAGGGTCATATAGCCAGTAAACGACTGAAGCAAAATTTGAGTTCAGGTTTTCCTTGCTTCAAGTCTAAGGAAGTCTATTCACTTTGCCACATAGCTGCCATAACGCATGTTAAGAATTAAAGCCCCTAGAAATCAACCCACATTCTAAAAGTTATTTTTATATTTAGTTTTCCTTCTGTATTTGAAGTTTGGTCTTCAAACTGGGTTCTTTGATGTAATTCATTGAAAAATAGTGCCATCTGTTAGAATAATAGAATCCTGGAGTTGTAAAGGTTTTTGGAACTGTATTAGTCTAATCCAAAGGTATAAAACATATAGCCTGTGGAATCTTTCATCTGGGCTTTTCCAAGCACAGGTAGACCATTTTAAAATGTAACTGGAAATTCTTTTTTAAAAAATAAGTAAAATACAGTAAGACACAGATAATGTTAATATGTGGTTTTCTAAGTCAACATGAAGCCTGTAGGAATCCTTAATATGGTTTGGTGACCTTCCTTTCTATTTGAGTTGACACCACTGGATACTTGAGCAAGAATCCCCTCCACAAAAACTTAAACACATAGTCCTTCAGCCTGTACTTAACAACCTATAGTCACTGTGAATCCATTACTTCTGAGGCAGCACATTCCACTTTTCCACAGTTCTAATTGTTATGAAATTTTTCCTTACACTGAGCAAAATCTTCCTGCCTAAAACTTTCTTATATTGCATGAATTAATGTCTCCAGAAGTGGTTATCAGTCTTATCAATTGTCATGATATCTTGTATGACATCATAAAAGGAACCTAAGAGATCATCTAATTCAAGGACCTCATTTTACAGAGGAGGAAACTGAGGCCTACAGAAGGGAAGATACTTCCCTAGGTTATAAAGGTAAATGAATCTTCTGATAACACCCCTGACTGGCGGCTATTTGATTTATTAAGATGATCTCAAGCAAAAATAGGTGGAAAAGCTGTGTTTTCCTAAGTGATTAGCCTTTTTTTTAAACAGGTAAAATAATAAATATCTCTGCAGTTTAAAAGATATTTATAACTTGGTAGAAGTGGAAACAATCTTAGAATATAAACCATGGAATGTTAGAGCTCCTAGAGACCTTAGAATATTGAATGTAGGCTGTCCAAACATGTATTTGAAATTCTAAGGAACCTGGAATTAAGAACATTGAATTTCAGGGCTGGAAGAAATTTTAGACTATAGATCTTTGTACTTTCAGCCTTTATCTGATGCAGAAATTCCTTCTACAGCTTCCCTGATAAGCAGTGCATCCCATGTCTACTAACCACTTTCCAATGATGGTGAATTCATTCCATCTCAAGTGTCGTTTCCACTGTAGTAGAATAATGCTTATTATTATTAATAAAAATAATAGGCCCTACTTTTATAGGATTTTGTTGTTGACCAAGTACTCTCTGCACAACAATCCTGAGAGGAAATTAAGGCAAATATTGCTGTCCCCATTTTATAGATGTGTTAACAGATCCAAAGAAGTCAGAAGATTTGCTTAGAAGTAAGAGTTAGGATTCAAACTCATTCTCCTTTCATTAAGCCATACTGCCCTATAAGGTCCTTTGCTTCTTTGAGCTAAAATATACTTCTCTATCACTGTCACTTTCTCTAGGAATAAATTTTTCCTGACAAAACACATTTCTGATCAATAATCTTCTAAATTTCTAAGTCTTTTGTTGTCATTTGCTTCCTTAAACCCATAGCACTATCCTTCAGGCTTCCTAGTTCTCTAAGAAGAGGTCTTTGTAAGCTGTAACCTTGAGATTCCTTTAGCTAACTGCATCAAATTCATCATTTTTCTTCCTCTTTCTGTGACTGGCTCAATTTAGCTCTGCTTTCTCCTTTCTTAATCTGCCTCTTAAGACAAAAGCCTAGCAGGGGTAAAGCTGAGCAAGATCTAGGAATCCTGGAGAGGACCTAACTGATGTATATGTATGGGTTTTTAGGGATACTCCAAAGCTGACAGCCTTGGGAAACTGTAGACGCAATGAAACATGTGTATGTGTGCGTGTGTGGGCATGCACTATTGACCTGTGCTCTAAATTCCCACCATGAATTTAATTAGCTATGCTTCCTATCATGATGGACTCACCTTAAGTGTTCTGTAAACAGCATCCAAATATTTGCCAAGATCTTGTATGCCTTAGACAGAATGGAAACATACCTGGAACCTGAAGTTATGTGATTCTTATTTAAACATAAAGTCCATTTTATCCTTTAAAAGCATAGAGAAGCAGATGGATAAAAGATCTTTCAATGAAATATGCTCTGATGAAGCACAAGTAAAAGTGATGAGCAGTTAGAAGCTATTACCCTAGCTAAGGCTCTCAATCATAGCTTAACTATTCTCTTAAGAATTGAAGCTCAGGCTCAATCCAGTACCTGATTATGAAATGTACCACTGGGTAGGAGGCAAATTTGATTACAGGTGCCCCTAACCACACTACTTCAGGTTACTGGAACATATACTTGTTTTATTAGTTCAGCTTATAAACTCAGTAAGAAAGACTGTAATTTATCTGCACCTTTCAGAAGCAGGCAAAACACAGTGTCAATTCCATTCTGTGTTATAAACAAAGTCTAAGAACATCTATGTAGTCACCAAATTTCCCCAAAACTTATTGATTTTTAAAAACTGCTTCTTGTGGCATTTAAGCAGTTAGGAAATGGATTAGATTACAGCAGTATGTAAGCTTGTTAAGGGTGTATTTTTGTTTTGTCTTTTTATCCCCAGTGCCTAGCACAGTACCTTGTATATAGTAGGTGCTTAATACACTTATTGAATATTAAAGAAATGAATAAATACGTTACTGAATCCAGTTTCTAACTGGTTTTTGTATTCATCTGTGTGATGAAGGAACTCAGTTATTTAGAAGGTTAGTTAAGGTTTCTATGATCAGTTACTAAGTGTGTCATGTAAAATAAATAGAAATGTTACAGGAGAAGGAAGAGTGGTGTGGCTCGAAGGAAGAAAGCAATGTCCAAGTTAGCAGAAAGAAATTGCCATCCAAGTAGCATCTATAGCCACAGGAGCATCTCTGTTTTCACTTCTCCTTAATTGTAGACTAGTTGTTTTCAGTAGGATACCTTATTTGCACATCCTCGGTACATTTAAAGAAATATAATAAGTCCCTAGATTCTGGGAATTTATTATTTTTAAAAAAGGCAACATCCTGATGGTTATTAATCAGGGAAGACTATAATAATACTACATGGTTAATACCAAGTTTCTGACTTGTGCATCAATTAATTAGTTTGCCTTTTACTTTCCCACTTGTTTCAAGGGGAAGGAAAAACATTACAAAGCTAATATTAAAATTTATCAAGTTTCCCAAAAGGCAAGCAGATTGTGGTATTAAAAGCACAGTATTTTGACATCAAATTTCTCCTTTCAGTTTGTTTCCAGATATTTTGGATTTAATGGGAAAATACTTTGATCTATGGGATATTGCTTGTATAAAAAATGTATATTGAGAATTTATGCCACATAATTAAAAATATTTGGATTGTACAACTTGTGATGCAGGCCTAAACCTTTGAAAATAATTTAAATGATATTTAATTAGAAACATCTGACCTTAAACAGATACATTTAGATGCAGTTTAAAAGAAGAATGAAATAAGCAAATGTTGCTTTGTGTTAAGAAACTACATATCAAGCAAAATATGGAAGCTGACCCTCTTTTTTTGCTATTTTAAATATGAATCTATCTATTTAAATTATCTTAAGTAGGTAAAAGTGAAATTGCAACAATTCAAGTAATTAGAGTTTAACAACAACAAAAATTTTAGCTTGTGACATACAGATAGATGAGTGAGACTCGGTTAGTCAGATAATTGTCTTAACTCCCAAATTCAGGGCCTTGGAGTTAGAGGACCTCTAAGTGCACGTCCTGTCCAATCTGTATCTGAAGAAAAATCCTCTTATTACACAGCCTCCATTGGGTCTTTGGATGAATAGCTCCAGCAAAGGGAATCCACCATTTCTTGAGGTAGCCAATTTTACTTTGAACGAGCTGTAATTATTTGGAAGTTTTTTCCTTTCTGTTGGGCCTAAATCTGCATTTTAGCAAATCCACTTATTATTTTTGTTTCGGAGATCTGGGGCCAAGCAACAAAGAAAGTAATCTCAAGGAACCCACAGTCTAATAGGGGAAATGACATACAAACAACGGTGTACGAATAAGCTGTGTACTGGATAAGTCGGAGAGAAGCAGCAGAAGGGAGTTACTGGCTTTAAGAGGGAATCAGAAAAGGTCTCTTGAAGAAGGTGGGATGTTAGCTGGTACTTGAAGGAAGGGTAGGAATCCAAGAGGCAACAATCAAGAGGGAAAGAGTTCTAGGAATGGGCGACAGTCCATGAAAATGCTTGGAATTGGAGGATAGAGTTTATTTCAGGAAACAATTTATGCCATTCTTGATAAATTTACCTTCTGAATTATTTCTGAATTAGAGTAAGGCTAAAATTATATCCTCAGGATGCATTGACTGATATTAGATATATCCCCAAAATGCATAAAGAAATAGAAAGACATCCATCTTAAAGGTATTCTTTTTTTTTTCTACAGGATAATCCCCAATCTAGCCATCTTCCAGAAAAAGCAAGGAGATCAGTGTTCCTGTATTACATTTCCTCAGTGGGGGTGGGGGGGGATTGTAAAGTGTAGAATTGTAAATTTAAGAGGGAGTCAAGGTACAAAAGGTTTTGAATACTAAATAGAGGACTTTATATTTGATACTAGAGGTTGTAGGAAGCTAGTGGAGTTTATTGAATAGGAGGTTGACATGGTCAGATCCGTGCTTTAGGAAGATGAGTTTTATAGCCAAGTGGAGCATAGTTTGTAGAGGGAGGAGAGAGATGAAGTAGGGAGACCAACCAAAATACTGTTGTAACAGTATAGATGTAAGGTGATAAAAGCCTGCGTCGAGGTTATGGCAATGTCAAAACAGAGAATGCTTTGAAGGTAGAAACAACAGGACTTGGCAACAAATTGAAATGGGAAGTCAGAGAGAGAAGAGTTGAGTGTGACATTTAGGTGGGAAGCCTGAGCAACTGAGAGTGTGGTGGGACCCTAGGCAATATTGTAAAAAGTTAGAAAGAGACAAGAGCTTGAGGGGAAAGATGAGTTCAGTTTTGGACATGTCTATGTTTATGAGGCATTTAGGTCGAGATTTCCAATAGTTAGAGATGGGAGAATTCTGGTACTATATTTATTTTCAAACACAGTTTAATGCTATTCAATGACAGATTTTCTAGTTCAAATGGGCTAAGATGCAGTTGACTATAATAGAAATCTGTTCCCTTTCCTGGCCATGACTTTACTTTTTAAGTAAATAAAACAGTTTCTATGGGGTAAAGAGTCTAAAGGTTTTTAATTTTCCCTACCTATATCCATATATTGCCAGTTTCATTAATAAGCAACTCTTCTTGGAAATGGACAGATAAAAAGTTAAGAACAATGCATGACATTAATTTTTAAAAATCTAGATAGGGATTGACATGTATAGGGAGTGTGATGGCCAAAAGCCATCCTATATATATGGTTTACAGAAATCAATCTGGTCTCATAGACAAGTCTTGTGTGACATACATTTGTGGGAGATGACAGCTTAGTGTTCCTTGATTGGGGCCAAATGTTCACAATATCAGTGCCTTTCAGGACAGTCATTACAGCTATACACTTGCAGCAGAATTATAGGATGGAATTTATTCTTCCTGTTTATGTCTCCACAGCAGACCCATGAGATTGGTAGCAGATGGACCAGTGCAGAAGAACTGAGTATTATAATATTTGGTAAAAGCAAAGATACTGCACAGTTAACTCTGAGTGGAATGAGTGCAACAGCTATGCTCTGGGAATTTTCCCTTTGGTTGTAATCCTTATCTGAATTTTTTTTTAATGGAAATTGGCCAGACTGGAGATCATTCTGCAAGGAAAAAAAAATACTTTTAAGATGGATGTCTTTCTATTTCCTAATGCATTTGGGGGTATATCTAATATCAGCCAATGCATCCTGAGGATATCATTTTAGCATTACCATAATTCAGAAATAATTCAGAAGGAAAATTTGCAAAGAATGGCATAAATTGTATGATGCATGCTAAAATTAAATATAAATGATTTTTAAATTACTCAATGATTTGGAATAATACGTCATAGTTCCTTTTTATTGGTTTGTATAACTCAGAATTAGAGGAAGGGAGAAACAAACCTAGATCTAGTAGGGATTTCAGAGACTGTCTGGTTCAAACCCCTGATTGCCTGGGTGAAGAACTAAGGCCCAAACATGTTAAATGGTTTTCCTTGGCTATGGGAGGTTTGAGGAATGAAAAAGAAAAGTTTATTATTATTATTTTATTTAGAAAAGTTGTTGTGATTGGGATAGTTAGTCAATTATGGAGATAAAAAAAGTTTGCCTTCTTGCAGACATTCCATTCTCCAATGTAATCACATAACATATTTTTTTTTGAGTGGTGTGACTCATTCAATACATTTCATACTTTTCTTCAGCTTCATTCAGTAATACTGGAGTTTAAATAAAAGGCTAGTGTGGTATGCAGTAATCCAGGATTGAGGCTTGGCAGAGCAAGATTGGTTACAGGATAAGAGGGGAAAGAGACTTAAGAGAAGATAATGTGGAGTTCACTGATTCACCAAGGGCCCACAGTGATTATGGAAGCTGAATGTAGCCAATGCAAGAGTGATAGCCTGAGGAAGAACTATGAGAATGAAGGAAAGGAGGCAATATTAGGGGTGAATGAGAGAGAGAGACAGAGAGATACAGAGACAGAGACACAGAAAGAAAGAGACAGAGAAACAGAAATAGAGAGAGGGTGTGAGGTAGAATGAATGACAACAAACTGATCAGATAGGGAAATTTCAGACTTCATGAATATGGAATTGGTGCTTTTAGGGGTGATAGCAAGATCAAGGCTTTGACCATCTCTCATGTAGCTCAGGTGGGATGGGAAGGGTAGTTCATAGGAAATAGGAAGTTGAAGAAATGAGAGGTAAGAATGTTTTAGGAAGTTTTAAGAAATATGTATATTGAAGTCTTCTAGTTTGAGGACAGAAGTTAAAGAGGAGAGAAATACTTTGAGCCAGGTACTAAGTTTATTGAGAAAAGAAGGGCAGTGTCTTGAAGGTTGGTAGACGATAGCTAGAATTTTGATTGGGTGATAGATATGAATTGGTGAAACTTAAAGAAGGAGAAATTACTAAGTGATGGTGGTAGAGCGTCATCTTAGAATTGATAGTGAGGAGTAAGAAGTATTACAATTTCCCCAGTTGACCAGTGAACTGAAGAAAATAGGTGAAATAGAAGCCAGTGTTGGAAAGGGTGGTCAGGTAGGCTGTGCCATCAGGTGGGAGCCAGGTTTCAGTGAAAGCCAGAAGATAAAAGAAATGGGAAAGGAAAAGATTTAAGATGAAAGCAAGTTTGTTACCCATTTTAGGCATTCTAGAGAGTGCAATGGAAGGTGTGGGTGACTTTAAAGTGGGACACTGGTAGATATGGGTCAAGAGGCAGGGGACTAAAGGAGTAGGTAGTGGGCTATGGAGAACAGAGTTTGAGTAACGACAGCTGGGGATTCAGAATCACTGGAATAAGAAGGATGTGACAGAGAGGGAGTTTGTTAATCATAGCCTAAAGAGTTCAGGTGGATTATTAACTCAGCCTTGGATATATTCAACACCTTCCCAGCTCCTTCCACCTCCTCTACCCTCTCATTAGAGGGCTGAAGGGTAGACCACTAAACTTCCTCCAGGGCAGAAGAGGACAGATCTCTGCCTTTGCAACTCACTCCACTTCCCACCTGCATCCATGCTTGGTCTGAACTCCATGGAACAAGACCCTTGCCCTCTCATGCCAGGTACCCTTGAGATCCTCACCTCCGTTTCCAGCTTCCTTTTGTATATTATCTTCCCCCATTAGATTGTAAGCTTCTTGAGGGAAGGTACTGTTTTCTTTTTCTTATTCGTATTGCCAGCACTTAGTAAAGTGCCTGGCACATTGTAGGTCCTTAATAAAGATTTGTT
The DNA here is from genome assembly GCA_028627135.1 of Pseudochirops cupreus. NCBI lineage: Eukaryota > Metazoa > Chordata > Mammalia > Diprotodontia > Pseudocheiridae > Pseudochirops > Pseudochirops cupreus. Next base: position 318,885,324 of record CM053582.1, on the reverse strand, counting down.
GAGTTGCATTGAATTGAATTTCCCTCAGGTTATAGGCATCTCAGGAAAAGGGACTGGGGGAGGGGGTGGTCACCTGATGCAATGATTTTTCTTCTGTCCTCACAGGAAAGCCCGGCTAGATCAGGGGAGAAGCGAAAGGAATAGGAAAGAATGTTACCTCTCCCTGACTGGCCTTAGAGCCAAGGAGGCATGGCTTTAAATTCTGGTACATTTGTATATTACTTCATCCTCTTATGAAAATTAGGATCATATTTGCCTGTTTCCTTTCTGGTGTCTGTTCTTCCATTCTCCAAAATTCCTCAAAAATTCTGACCTTGGCTTAGCGATCAAACCTCCATATTCTCTCAGTATTCTGCAGTGTTATTCTTGAGGTCTGGTGATTTGAACTCCCTGAGGGTTGCTAAGTTTTCTTTTACCATCTTCATAGATAATCTTTAGTTTCTAGTCTTTGTCAACTATTTTCACTTTAAACTTTCCAAATCAAGCATCACATTTATCAGTTGTGAAAACAGAGACAAAATAAGAACATAGTTGTTACACCTTTATCATATTTATTATACAGGTTGATCATCATCCATTATTATTCTACCAAATTTCTCAATCAATGAATCCATCTGTTCAAGTTTTCTTTATTCTCTAGCACAATTGATCTTTTTTTTTTTTTTGCAAAGAGAGGCCTTCAGAACCTGTCTAAATAGTTGACGTTCCTCATTGCTGCTATACCCTGCCTCTGCCCTCTTGGTGGTGTGCTTTTACAACTCACTATGTCCAAAGAAAAATTTATTACCTTATTCCCCTAAATTGCCCTTGTAAACTTCCCTATTTCTTTCAAAGATAGTGACATCCTTCTAGTCACCCAGATTCTTAACCTTAGAGTCATCCTCAAAATCTTTACTCTCACTTGCCCCATCCAATTACTTACCAAGTCTTATCTATTCTATTCCATATCTTTTATCTGTTCTTCCTTCTCTACTTACATATCTACCACCTTAAAAAGACTATCACCTCTGACAAATAAGTTTCTAATTCATCTCTGAAGTCCTCAATTCCTCCTCCACATAGCTGCCAGAGTTATTTTCCTAAAGTATATGTCTGAGTAGGTTATGCCTCTACTCGATAAACTCTCCATTTCCTCTAGAATCAAATACAAACTTAAACCCATTCACAACATGGCTCTAATCTAAATTTTTAAGTCTTATTATTGCATTATTAATCTTTATGTACTGTATAGACCAGTCAAACTAGATTTCTTACTGTTCTTTACATATGATGCTCTATTCTTCTCTTTGTGCCTTTTTATGGTTTGTTTACCATGACTAGAATGCATTCTCTCCTCATCTCTACTTCTTAAAATCACTAGCTTCCTTCAAAGGCCAACTTCAAAGCTGTCTTCTATGTGAGTCCATTCCCTGTAGTCCCACATGCTAATCTTCTCACCCCTCCCAACCTTCTCCCAGGTATCTTGTATTGTTTTTGTACATATCCCATACATACTTGTGTCACGTTACCATTCCATGAAAGAACATGGGCTCCTTCAAGGAAGGAACTCTTTAATTATATGTAATATGATTCTAATTAGATATATAATTAATTATAATTAATGGAATTATTATATTTTATACTAATATAATATATGCTATATTAACATATAATGTTATATTGTACTTTACATCATAATCTATATAATTTAAAATAATTATAATAAATATAATTAAGCATTTAATTATATACAATCTGTGTTTATTACAATAAGTGGCACTGAACTGGTACTTAAATGTCTATAGATTGATTAATTGCTAGAACTCATCTAATTCTTCTTGCTAGACAGTTTATAATACACACTCACCACAAAGTCTTCTGGCTTTAAAAGATATTTGGGGGTGAGGCTAGATGCAGCTACATGGTGCAATGGACAGAGAACTGGGCTTGGAATTAGGAATACCTGAGCTCAAATGTGGTCTCAGACCCTGGGCAGTTCATAACTTTTGTTTAGTTTCCTCATCTTTAAAAAAGGGCCAGTAATAGCACCTCTCTCCAAGGGCTACTCGGAGGATCACTTAAAATAGTAATTGTAAAGTACTTAGCCCAAGTACCTGGCAAATAGAAGCAAGATATAAATTATTGACTCAACTTATGCTGGGCCTCAGTCTTCCTGACACTATTCTTACAGGACTGTGCTAGTATTATATATCCATCCTCAACTACCTACCTTTATTTTCATTTTCCATGCATATATTTTGAAAATCTAGATTGGTTAATGAATTCCTGTGCATTCATATTATTCTCTTCAGATATCCTTTTTTATTCTGCTTTGGAATTATTTGTGTTTGCAGCATTAGAATTTTATTCTTTAGAGTGTCTTATTCCTCTTGATCCAACTTCTCTGGCTTTAGACAAGAATTTAGGCCATGAAATTCCCATCTGTCTTTTGTCTAAACTCTTAGAAATCCATTCTTCTAAAATTTAGGGTAATGTGCTATATCACACACAACATTCTCCTCCTTATCTTATCACAAATTCTAAAACGTCATGATCAGTTCTTCCCTCCAGTCACTGTTACTTTCGAAAACAAGTCTTTGTTGATGAGAGTCTAGTTTACAAGGGTTGTTGCTTCTTCCACTTCCTAAAAGATGAAATTATCAGTAAAGCAAATCATGAATTCCTCTGATGTCAGCAAAGATAGCTCTTCAGCAGATGTCTAGGTAGTTAAATTCCACCATCACTATTGCACCCTGTCTTCCTGTCAGCTTTGCATTTTGTTTTAGAATTCATCCAATTTCTTCTGCTGCTAGGGCAGCTTTAATATGCTCCCATGATAACCTCCTCCATTTCTCCATCCATTGAGTCCATTTTCTCCTCACAATTTCTCCACAGAGGCATGTCATTTTGATAAATAATGGTGCTCCATAGTCCATTTTATTTTATCCATTCATTTTAAATAAAATAAGATCTTTCTTTGCCATTTTCCAGTCATGATTCATATTTCTTTAAGTATCAGTTATACATACGAGATTTTATTTATCTCCATGCATTAAGATCTCTACTTCAATTTATTTGTAATATACCTATATCTATAATGTGCATTTGTTTAGACATCCAAGACTATTAGCATATTAAGCTTCATAAAACATATCTCTTGTAAATAACTAAACATCCTCACTGCTATTCTGTTTATTATGTCATGTCTGTATTGTATCTGACTTCAGTAATATAATTTTCTCCATCTTCCCTTCCCCCCCCATTTTCAGTTTAAAATTCTCATTCAAAAATTTGCAATTTTCCAAGTGTTTTAGAACATGCCTAGTTCAGACCAATCTAGCGATTCAAATTCAGAATTAGAAAGCAATAAGATACCCATGTACCATACAATTCAATAAAAAAATTTGCATTAGGATTGAAACAATACAATTGACTAAAAATGAACACTAGTCACCTCTGCTTCTGCATTGTCAGGGTAGCAATACTGTGTCAGAAAGATGTCCCATAGGGCAGTGGTCAAGCCTCAGGAAAATCAAAGTCTTATAGGCTGGGCTCTTTAAGACTCAGGTGACAAGGACATCATTCCAATAGAACAAGCTTTAATCCCTGGGACCAGCTGAAACTCAAGGATGCCCTTTCTTTTTTAAAGAGAAACCAATGTAAGACAGATCTTGCTCTCATGGTGTAGTGGAAAGGGCACTAGACTTACCTTAATCATTTATTAGCTTTGTGGCCCCTGGCATTATAGTTAACCTTTCTTATATGCGAGTTTCCTCATCTATAAAATGAGGGGGCTAGACTCAAAGGCCTCTAGCTTCCAGTTCTAATGTATAATCATATGATCCCTGTTGCACTCCTTATCTTTCTTGTTTCTTAAGTCTGATCCAGAAATCTCCAAACCTGTTCTTTTATGCTAGAGTTTTTCTAATTAATTTTTTCAAATGAAAATTCATTTTCTCTCCTTTTCTTCTCTCCTATTGAAAAAGCAAGAGAGCAAAATTCCCCTTACAAATGCATCTAGTGGTGTTAAACTCAAATAGAAAGAGGTCCCTGTGGGCTGTGTCTATTAACTCAGAAAATCAAAAGTTAATATTTCTATATCTTATGATATTTTTATGTATTTGTTAAACATTTTCCAATTACATTTTAATCTGGTTTCTGCAGCACTTAGAAGTTTTGTGGGCAGCTTGCTGTCCATCAGCCAAGAGTTTACCACCTCTGGTGGTGAAGCAAAACAAATTCCCACACTGACCATCTTAACAAAAAATATGCCTCAGTCTGTGTTCTCTCTGAGTCTATCACCTCTCTATCAGGGCCTGGGCAACCTGTTCCATCCTGTGTTCTCTGGAATTCTAATTGGGTACTATGTTGATCAAAGCTCCTGAGACTTTCAAAGTTGATTATCTTTACAACATTGTTATAATATGAATTATTCTTTTGGTTTTGCCCACTGCACTCTGCCTCAGTTCAAACAAGTCTTATCGTGTTTCTTTTATATCGCCCTCTTTTTTCTTTTTTACTATAACGTTCCATCATGTTAATATATTATAACTTGTTTAGACATTACCTTATTGATGGAAACCCTTTCAGTTTCTAGTGCTTTGCCACCTCAAAATGAGTTGCTATAAATATTTTCATAGGTCCTTTTCCTCTTTCTTTGAATGCTTTAGTGTATAGATCTAGTACTGGTATCACAAGGTCACAGTTTAATATTTTTTTGGGTATAGTTCCAAATTACTTTCCAGAATAGCTAGGCCAATTCATAATGCTACCAACATAAATGTATTTGTTTTTCATAGCTCTTCCAACATTTTCCTTTGCCAGCTTTGTTAATCTGATGCATGTGAGGTGGAGCCTCAGAGTCGTTTTGATAGACATGTCCCTAATTATTTTTCTTTAGAGAAGTGTTTTTTCATTTGGCCATTGAAAGCTGGAATTCTTTCCTCCGATATTTCAGTTTTAAACAGCTTCTAACTTCCTATGGGCCCCATCCTTTGGTAAAATCCCCAGCTTCAATCATCAGCAATAAGAAAAACACTTCTTAAGACCCTGAGGTCTTCATTTTTCTTCCCAGAATATCAGGAACCCTAGAGATTATTCCTAGGTAACATTTGGCAGTATCATTTGTCCTCACATAGATCAGCAGAATTGGTTTTCAGGTCCATCAAATCTCCAGAGACACTTCATCATGTCCCAAATACATATCTTAGGAAAACAGTATACCTTTTAATTGTTCATAGCAGTTCAACGTTTTGTTGGCTCTTTGACCCTCAGATAGAATATTTATTTATAAGCAAGGCTTATTTATTGCATTTTAAAAACTTTGTTCAAAAAGCTTCAGGGCACAAGTGTAGTAATGTACTCTAATGTAGTAGTGGAGAACTCTATATAGTCTTTACTAAACAGATTGGATATATACCATGTTATATCTAACAAAATCATGCCAAAACAAAATCTAGCAGTACAGAATACCATTTCACATTGTTTCACATTTGTAAAAAAGTGTTTTGTGCCTGACCTTAAATATCAGGAAATTGGATTTTTGTAAACAAGGTATTATACATAGATAGGGCTTCCATAGAGAGTTTGGGTAGTTTTTTGCTTGGAAGCCTTCTAGGGTTGGATGGGCCCAACTTACATGAACACTTTGTCAATATTTCTGCAGTTTTTTTATTTCTTTGTTATTCAAGGCAATGCAGGATTTGTTAGTAAGTGAGGATACAGGTAAAAATATTCCTTCTGTGGAATTGATTTTAAGAACAGTATGTTTACATAATAGCTCATTATATTATTTGATTTCTTTGTCTAATGCTTTTTCTCCCTCTATTTCATATTCTAGAAGAGTTATTTTTGTCTTATGCTCATTATCTCCAGTAAAGAATAGAAATCTAAGAAGTAATTTTCTAGGACTCATATGATGTGTTTCAGACACAAAAGAAAGAAATTTTTAAAAATTCTGATGTGCATTATGATTGATGTCCAGAAATGTGTGTTTTACAAATAGCAAAATATGGTGCTAGTTTATTGTCAAGTAGTAAACTATAATTTTGATTGTTTGATAAAATGTATTGTACTTTCTGCAAATTATTAATTTTCTTTATTCAGCAAGCACTTATTAACAAATCACTATATGTAGAACACTGTGCTAAGATTAAAAGAAGGAAGATACAGAGTTTAGAAAAATTATAATCCTGCCTTCATAGAGATCAAGTCTTGGTAGGGGAATAAAAACACAGAAGTAGGTAATTATAATACAGAATATTATTTTACTATAGAGAGGCAAAAATAAAGTGACATGTGAGGTCTGGGGGGAAATACCATTTCCAATCAAGGATATCAAAGAAGTTGTTGTCAAGTGTGAATAGAGAGCTATTAAAGATGTGGAGAAGAGTGTGATATATTAAGAGTTATACTTTAGAAATATCCATTTGATAGCTATGTAATGGAATAGTCCAAGTAAGCAAAGATTGAAGTGGTCAGTATTGGAGAGGTTGTGTGAAGCCTGGGACAGTGATGCTAACATTATTGGTAGAAATGTAAATTAGTCTCACAATTGTGGGAGGAAAAAATTTGCAATTGTGAAGAAAAGTGACTTGTCTATTCATGTTCTTTTATCTGGTGATCCCAGTGCTGACCCCAAGGCAGTCAGAGATGCTGAGGAAAATTCAATATAGTCCAAATATTTAGAGTGCCGATTCTGTAGAAACAAAGAACTGCAATCAGAATCCATCCATTGGAGAATGGCTGAAGAAAGTTTGGCATATGAATATAATTGTCTATTGTGCAGTAGGACATGATAAACGTGAGGAATTCAGAAAAAGATCAGATTTTATAAGAACTGCTGCAAATTTTTTTAAAAGAGCTGAAAGAACAATATGTATGATAATTACATTGATTTAAATGAAACTAGGAGGTAGCTGAAATTTGAATAATTATAAAATCTAATTTTAGTCCTGAAATAGGGGCAATGGAATGTATTTTACTTCTTTCGGCAGGGGATTATGGGAACAGAACGTATATATTGATAGATACAGTCACTATTGATTGTTTGAATTCAGCTGTTTTTATTTGCTGAAGGGGCAATTTTGAGGGGAAATGATTGCAATATGAAAAAGCATTAATACATTTTTTAATGTTGGTGAAGAAAGAGGTTGTAAAGATATGAATTATCATAGTAGGTAAGTAAATCAAAAGATAGGATGGAGTCAAAGTATTTTGGAGACTAGAACAGCCACACTTGGAAATGAATTGGATTTGGGGTTTGAGGGAAATAATGGCGTCATGACTGCTTATCAAGTTTGTGGATCTGGATGAATATAAGGTTGTTGGAATTACAAACAGAAACAGGAAAGTTTAAAGGAAGAATGTATTTAGTGTAATGTAATATATTCTATTTTGACCATGTTTACCGTGTTTCAGATGTTGATAGCATATTCAAGGATAAATGTACAGGTACTGTGAGACTACAGTATAACAAGTATTAGAATTGGGATTTGAACCCAATAGTGCAGAAATGGTGCTCTTTATACTTTTCCTCACTGTCTTTCTTGATACTACCCCTAAAGACATTCACACAAATGTGTATGCAAGATATCTGTTGTCAATTGATTGTCAATTGATCTTCTCTAGGGCCAGTTGGGCTTCTCATATAGCTGCTGAAGAAGGGGGTAGAGAGAGAAGAGCCAAACTGAGACCAGAATATTTATGCTAGCTAATGTTATTTTGCCTCCCAGGAAAGAGTATATTCTTAGGTCCTTCCTATTACTGGCTTGAGTCAGGCATAGTTACCTTCCAGTTCATAGAATGTCTATAGTCCAGTACTCATTATTTCTTAAGGGCTAAAGACAAAATAATACCGTCTTCATTTCAAGTTCTAGATTTTATGTCAAGGTCTTTGGTAGATAAAGTCTGAGTTTTGAATCATAGCTAACCAACTCTAGTCAAGAGACCATCTCCTTCCTGATTTTTTTGAAGTGTGTTATTCTGATTGAAGCCGATGGATGAAGTGTGAATTATTATGTCCTCATTCTAAAAAGTGAGCTGGCAATTGAAAATGTCATTTTGTCAACTATTGTCAAGTAGGCAGGTGCCTAACAATGATCACTTGCCAAAGAACAAAAAACCCTGTGTGTAGATTTTTATACAACTAATAAATGATCTTTGCTTCAGTTTCCTCTAAAATTGGAAACAATTGTAATAATAGATTAAATTATGACTTTGGAGTGAGGAAGTCAAATCCTGTCTCAGACATTTACTGGTCACATGATCTTTGTCAAGTCACTTTATCAAATCAACCTCAGGTGGCATAGTGGATAGAGTACTGGACCAGAAGTTGGAAAGACCATCTTCCTGAGTTCAAATCTAGCTTCAGATGTTTACTAGCTGTGTGACCCTGGGTCAAAGAACCAGGTCTGCCATAGTTCTCATCTTGTAAAATGAAGGAAATGGCAAACCAGTATCTTTACTAAAAAAACCCTAGATAGGTCATGGAGAGTCAGATGTGACTAAAAGAACTGAACAACCACAAAAAAGCAATGGGTGGTAGGCATAGATCTCTAAGGTCCCTCCCAGCTCTAAATCTATAATTATGAGATAGATAAATACAACATATAAACAAAAACAAGGGGAAAAAAGCAAGTAAAAACAAAGTATGTTTCAATCTGCACTCAGAAAGTTCTTCAGTTTGCTCTCTGGAGATAGAATTTTCTATGAAAGGTCCTTTGGAATTGTCTTAATCAGAGTAGCTAAATCTTTCACAGTTGGTTATCCTTACAATATTGTTGTTACTGCATACCATATTCTTCTGATTCTGCTAACTTCATTCTGAATCAGTTCATATAAATCTTTCCAAGTTTTTTCTGAAACTATCTACCTTGTTATTTCTTATTTGTTGTTGTTTAATCATTTCAGTCATGTGTGACTCTCCATGACCTTATTTGGGGTTTTCTTGGCAGATATATTGGACTGGTTTGCCATTCCTTCTCAAGCTCATTTACGAATGAGGAACTAAGACAAACAGGGATAAGAGGCTTGCCCAGAATCATACAGTAAGCATCTAAGACTGGATTTGAAACGTCTTCCTGACCTCAGGAGCAGTGCACTGTTTACTGTGCAGTCTAGCTGCCCCATCATTTTTTATAACAGTAATATTCCATCACAATAATATATCACAACTTGTTTAGTCATTATCCGATTGATAGGCACCACCTCTATTTCCAATTTTTTGCCATCACAAAAAGAACCGCTATAAATAGTTTTGTACAAATAGGTCCTTTTCCCTTTTCTTTGATCTTTTTGGGATATAGACCTTTTCTGGAGCAAAGGATATGAAGAGTTTTATAGCCCTTTGGGCGCAGTTCCAAATTGCTCTTCTGAATGGTTGGACTAGTTCACAACTCCATTGGCAGTGCATTATGTCTCAAAATTTCCATACCTCCTCCAGCATATATCACTTTTCTTTTCAGTTACATTAACCAATCTATAGGTTTCAGATGGTACTTTGGAGTTGTTTTAATTTGCATTTTTCTACTCAGTAGTGATTTAGAGTATTTTTTCCTGGGACTATTGATAACTTTTATTTCTCCTTTTGAAAACTGCCTGTTCATAACCTTTGACCATTTATCAATGGAGAATAGCTTGCATTTTTTTTTAATATAAATTTGGCTCAGTTCCCTATGAATTTGAGAAATGAGACCTTTACCAGAGAAACTTGCTGTAAATCTCTGTTTCTTGTTTTCCTTCTAATTTTGCCCACATTGTTTTTGTTTGTGCAGAAACTTTTTAATTTCATGCAATCAATATGATTCATTATATTTTTTATGATCATTTCTATCTCTTATTTGGTCATAAAGTCTTCCCTTATCCACAGATCTGACAGGTATATTTTTATGCTCCTTTACATAGGTCACCCTTTCTGTCTAAATTATGTAACTATTTTGATCTTATCTTGGTATACAGTGTGAGGTGTTGGTCTATGCCTAGTTTCTCCCAAACTGCTTTCCAATTTTCTCAACATTTTTTGTCAAATGGTAAGTTCTTACCCCAAAAGCTTGGATCTTTGGGTTTATCAAACACTAAATTACTGTGGTCATTTACAACTATGTATCACGTTCCTAACATATTACACTGATCCACCACTCTATTTCTTAGCTAGTAGCAGATTTTTTTTTTCATGACTAACATTTTGTGATACTGTTTGAAATCTGGTACTGCTAGACTACCATCTTGACATTTTTTTATTCATTTCCTTGATATTTTTGTTTTTCCAGATGAATTTTTAAATTTTTTTTCCTAGTTCTATAAAATAATTCATTGGTAGTTTACTTACTGAATAATTAACTTACATAGAATTGTCAGGTTTATTATATTGGTTTAGCCTACCTATGAGCAATTAATATTGTTTAGATATGTTTTTATTTGTATGAAATGTATTTTGTAATTGTGTTCATATAGTTCCTCAGTTTTTCTTGGCAGGTAGACTCCCTAGTGTTTCCTATTGCCTGCAGTTAGTTTAAATGGAATTTCTCTTTCTATTTCTTTCTGCTGGGTTTTGTTGGTAGTATATAGAAATGCTAATGCTTTATGTGGGTTTATTTTATATCCTGCAATTTTGCTAAAGTTGTTAATTATTTCAAATATGTGTTTTTGTTGTTGATTCTCTAGGATTCTCTAAGTATGTCATATCATCTGCTGAGTGATAATTTTGTTTCTTCACTATTTTTATTCCTCCAACTTATTTCTCTTATTGCTATAGCTAGCATTTCTAATACACTATTGAATAATAGTGATGATAATGAACATCTTTATTTCACCTCTGATCTTGCTGGGAAGGCTTCATGTTTATCCCCATTACAGATAATGCTTGTTTTTGATTTTAGATAGATACCACTTGTGATTTTAAAAGGGCTCAATTTAGAGACCATACTTTCTAGTGTTTTTAGTAGGAATAGGCATTTGCATTTTGTTTAAAGCCTTTTCTGCTTCTATGAATATAATCATATGATTTTTCTTTTTTTTCTTATTGATATAGTTGGTTATGCTTATAGTTTTCCTAATATTAAATCAATCCTGCATTCTTGGTATAAATTCCACCTGTGCATGGCATATGGTCTTTGTGTTATGTTGCTATAATCTTCTTCTTGGATTTTATTTAAAAATTTTTACATCAATGTTCAGTAGGTAAACTGGCCTATAGATTTTTCCTCTGTTTTTGTTTGCTCTGGTTTAGGTATCAAAACCATATTGCATCAGAAAAGGAATTTGGAAGGAGTTTTTCTTTGCTTATTTAAAAAAATAGTTTCTAGAATATTGGAATTAATTGTTCCTTAAATGTTTGGTTGAATTCCCTTGCAAAACTATCTGGTCTTAGAAATTTCTCCTTGATCTATTTTATAAATCAGTTGTTTTTTTCTGATGAGATATTTCACATATTCTTCTATTTTTCATTCTGTTAACTTTATTGTTATTTAATATTTCATAAACTCATTAGCTTCCATTTCCTTTTTCCAGTTGGCCAATTCTGGTTTTTAACAGTTATTTTTATCAGTGAAGTTTTGTACCTCCTTTTCCATTTGGCCAATTGTTTTTTTTTTTAAAGTTGTTTTCTTCAATATTATTTGTTCCTCTTTTGCCAAACTGTTAATTGTCTTTTTATAATTTTCTTCCTTTCCTTGCATTTCATTACTCATTTTCCCCTCTACCACCCTTATTTGATTTTCAAAATAATTTGGCTTGTTTAGTTTCCTTTTTTTTTTTCCTAAGACAGGATTTTTAAGTATTCTATTTACTCTTCTATTAATTTGGACAATTTATATTTATGTAAATATTCACCCATTTTGTTCAGATTGTCAATTTTATTGGCTTATAATTGGGCAAAATAATTCCTACTAATTCCTTTAACTTCATTTTCATTGGTGGTATATTCACTCTTCTTATTTTTGATACTGGCAATTTGATTTTTCTCTTTTTAATGAAAATGACTAATGGTTTATCTTTTTTAAAATAAAACTAGCTCTTAGTTTTATTTATTTTTAAATGGTTTTCTTTATTTTCAATTTCACTAATATCTCCTTTTGTTTATAGGATTCCATTTTGTTATTTAATTTGGTATTTTAAATTTGTTCTTTTTCTAGTTTTTTTGGGTTACATTATCAATTCATGGATTGGCTTTTTCTTTCTTTTACTGATGTATTAATTTAGATATATACATTTTCCCCCTAAGTACTCTTTTGGTTGTATCCCACAAATTTTTATATACTGTCTCATTTGTTATTATCTTTAATGAAATTATTGATTATTTCTAGGATTTGTTCTTTGACCCATTCATTCTTCAGGAGTAGATTTAGTTTCCAATTAATTTCAATGTATGCTTCCATGGTCTTTTATTGACTGTAATTTTTATTGCATTATGGTCTGAAAAGTTTACTATTTCTGTTTTTCTGCATTTGGTTGTTTGATTTATATGCCATAAAACATGGTCAATTTTTTTTTTTTGTGAAGGTGCCCTGTACAGGTGAGATAAAGGCATATTCCTTTCAATTCCCATTCAGTTTTCTCCAAAGGTATATCATACCCAACTTTTCTAAGATTCTATTTATTTCTTTAGATTATTTCTTATTTATTTTATGGATAACTTCATCTAGATCTGTGAGGAGAAATTTGAGATTCTCAAGTAGCACATTTTGCTTTCTATTTCACTTTGAAATTCATTTAACTTTTAAGAATTTGGATTTTATGCCATTTGGCACATGTATGTTTCATACTGATGTTACTTCATCATCTCTGGTGCCTTTTAGCAAGATGTAGTTTCCTTGCTCACCTCTTTTAGTTAGGTCTATTTTTGCTTTTGCTTTGTTTGAAATCATGATTGCCACCTCTGGCTTTTTTACTTCATCTGGAACATAATAGATATGGCTCTAGCTTCTTAATTTAACTCTGTGTGTTCTGAGCATATTTCTTACAAACAATATGCTTTTGGATTTGAGTTTCTAATCCATTTCAGTATCTGCTTCAATTTAATGGATAAGTTCATCTCATTCATATTTACAGTTATGATTATGAACTGTACATTTCCCTCCATTCTGTTTTCTTCTGTGTCTCTGTTTCTCTGTCTCTGTGTCTCTCTCTGTGTCTTTCTTTTTATCCTATTATTCCTCTAAAGTCTATTTTGCTTCTGACCACTGTCTTCTGTTACCCACCTTCCCTCTTATCTTCCCTTTCTCTTGTCCCTTTTCCCTCCTAATTCCTGGTTTCTCTCTTTCTCTCTCTCTCTGTCTCTCTCTCGGTGTGTGTGTGTGTGTGTGTGTGTGCTTCCCTCTTTGAATCAATTTCCCCATTATTCCTCTCCCTTTCTAGGGCATCCTTCTTTCTCAGACATCTATTTTTTTTTAACATCCATTCTAATATAATCTACCCACTCCTGTGCCCTCTGTCTATATAAACTCCGTCTAACTGCCCTAATATTGATAAATTTCTTAGAAGTTGCATGTCTTCTTCCCATATAGGAATGTAAATTGTTTAACCTTATTGATTCCCATTTGATTTCTCTTTCATGTTTACCTTTCTTAAAAATGCTTTTATTGAGTCTTGTATTTAAAAGCCAAATTTTCTATTCAGCTACAGTCTTTGCACCAAGGAATGATTGAAAGTTCTCTATTTCATTAAATATCCTTTTTTTATCCTTAAAAGGATTATACTCAGTTTTGCTGGACAGTAATAATTCTTGGTTATAATCTTAGCAATTTTGTCTTTTGGAATATCATATTCCAAATTCTATTCTAAAATGGTACTTGTAAGATCTTGTGTTATCCTAACTGTGGTTTCATGATATATTGCTACAGTTTTCCTTTATAATTTCTTAAAATATGATGACCAGACTCTTTCTTTGGTTATGACTTTCAAGTAGTCTAATACTTCTTAAATTATTTCTCCTTGATCTATTTTATAAGTCAGTTGTTTTTCTGATGAGATATTTCCCATATTCTTCTATTTTTCATTCTGTTAACTTTATTGTTATTTAATATTTCATAAACTCATTAGCTTCCATTTCCTTTTTCCAGTTGGCCAATTCTGGTTTTTAACAGTTATTTTTATCAGTGAAGTTTTGTACCTCCTTTTCCATTTGGCCAGTTGTTTTTTTTTAAAGTTGTTTTCTTCAATATTATTTGTTCCTCTTTTGCCAAACTGTTAATTGTCTTTTTATAATTTTCTTCCTTTCCTTGCATTTCATTACCCATTTTTCCCTCTACCACCCTTATTTGATTTTCAAAATAATTTGTATCTTGATCTTTCCTGTCTCTCTAGTATCTTTTAATGGCCATGCCCTTTTTTTGTTGTTGACTCATTTTCCCAGCTCATTTGTTTACTTTGAAGACAGATATTAAATTCGAGTTTTTTTTTCCTGAGTGGGGATGGAGGAGGATGGGCAATGCCTAAAACTTCATGCTTTTTAGCCCTCTTGTTTTCAAAATTAATTTTTGGGCTTTGGAAGTTCTCACTGCTTCCAAGGTGGTGGGATCTGCAGAGGGGTGTGGTCACTGCTTTCTCAGTCTATGCTCTGGTCCTAACCCAGTAAGACCCCTGATCCTTTGGGACTGCAACCCCTGCTCCTCAGGGTCCTGATCCCTTGTGCCTGAAAGTAATACTGCTCCTCAGGGTCCTTTCTTCCTCATGACAGAAAGTGCTCCTTTCTACCCCTGGACCCTGACCCAAAACTGTGTGTAGGTTATGAAGCTTCCAAACAGAGTCTAGTCCTGCATCCAATGTTAGCACAGGTGTCCCCTGTATCTTTTTCTGACCAGCTTCTAGGTTCTCTTTCCATTTCTCTCCTTGAGGGCTCCTGAAGCTACTGCTGTTTCTGTTGCTACCACCTGTTCTGACTAATGGTATCATATCCATGTTGCCTCTGGACCAAACCTCCACGCTAATGTCACAGATCTCTCCTTCCAACCTTTTAAGTTTTCTTGGGTTAGATGAATGTCTGACCCAGACCTTTTGTTGGCTCTGCTATTCCAGAATTCAATTTGAGGTGTTATTTTAAAGTCATTTGTAGGGGAATGTTGGAAAAGGTCATCTGAGTGCTTCCTTTACTCTACCACCTTGGCTCTACCTCTAGAAGTAAGAAGTATGTTATTGAAAAATCCTGAAGCCTCATACATCAAACATTTGTCTAATAATACTTTTGGCATTAGCTGTTTCATAGCAGTTATATGTATGATCCTAAGGGTATGTTAATATCTTCCTATAGCACTTTCCAATTCATTCAGTAGCAACTCTGTTTCAAAGATCAAAAACAAGATTTGAATTCCTAATGGGGGCAAATAATTCTTTTCCCCACTAGCTCTGGACATTTGTTCAAACTAAAGATAAATGTTTCATGGAATACTTTGGTACACAATCCCTCCTTGTCTCAAAACCATGACTCCTAGGCTGAAGATTTATTGCTAATGTCATTAACACTTTTCCTTCTTGTTAAAATAAGCAAAAATAGCTGTATCTTTGGGGGCTTAAATACAAGAAGGAAAAATAAGTACCATAGCCACCTATAAAACTGCTTAATTTGATGAGTATCTTGGTACAGAAAAAAATGACTGCTCTAGGCTCTTAGTAAATGCCTGAAGGATTTCAATTGTGTGCAGCTTCTCAAGATAACCTCCAGTTTTCTTTCCTGTTTGAAGGTGTCCCGGCACTATGGTGGGGAGAAGGTCCAATTTTGGCACATCATTGGAACTTCTCACCTGAATCTGAAGCTAAGAGCCAGAGATACAGAAGTTCAATGAACAGGCCATTCTAGAATATTGCAGTCATAAAAGGAATATAGTGGAAGAGAGCCTTCATATTGTCTGCAAGGCAAAGAGGTTGCAAAAAATATAGAGAATAAGAAGAGTTTTTTTGCTGTTTTTTTAACAAAGAACAGGGGCTTGGTATGTGACATTCATACATCAAAGAACAACTTTGAAATGAACCAATCTTCATCCTTTCCTATATCCATAGCAGTTGGGTAAGGACCATCAGGTCATGATTTGTAGAATTTTCTATACTGATTCATGTGGTTTTACTCAGTTGTCATCTTTTGGTATGAGTGAAACAGATATTAGGTATACTACTCAGGCTTAGAAAAACTGTACAAGGGTTGCAAGTATCTAGTCTACTTTGTGGAAAATCAGATCATAAATAGCTTTAATTATAGAAAACTGCCATTGAAAACATTAAGAAATCTAAAAACTCTAATCTGAATGAATGAACCAATGATCTGACCAAAGAATATTCACAATATGGATTGATACCCCCTACCTCAATCCTATAACGTTTTTCTATTCAGCTGAATCTGGACCTTTTTCTCTACTACTTTCCTTTTCTTACTTTCCTTTATCACCTCTCCCCCAATATACTCAAAGTCATTCTCCTCAATTATATGTCCACCCTACTTTAAGTAATTTGAGGGTTATCCATCATATTTTTTGTGGCTAATGCCACACCTCTATGTAGTGACATTAACAGATCACAACATTGGATCATAACAGACATTTTAGTCATCTTAAGAAGTTATTATATGTCCTTTGGATAAAGAGACCAAATCTGACCTAAATCAACCACATCTCCTTTATGTTGTTCTGGTTATTTTGGTCCTGTTGAAACAATCTATATCCACATAAGAGAAAATGGCATCTTTATTTCAGTTCTATGGTTGTTTCTTTCAAATGTAAGATTTAATGCGAATTACTTATAAACTTTTTGTCATGACAATGATGTTTTCTGTTGTCTATTATCTGAATAAGGTGGCATTAAGAATTGAAAACTGGTTTTCTCAACAAACAATAGACTTTAGAGCCTCAGGAGAAATCAAGTTTTAAGAGAATTTTTCACCAAATTTGAGGATAGTGACAAATACTATATAAACCAAATAGTTCTCTCTCCTATTTCACATTTTGGTCTTTTTGACATAAAATCACAATGTGTCAGCACATAATACAGACCTTAGATTAAAGGGATTAAAATAAATAATTCAAGGGAAAAATCACACTTTGGTTCTATGTATTCTTAACTGTTTCCATCTAAAATTGTGTTACATCTAAAGAGTATAGCATCTAGGTTAAAATCCTTACTCTGCTACTAACCTTGGGAAAATTGCAACCTCTCCTGTCCCTGGGTTTTCCATGAAATTAAGAAGTTGGATTAGATAACCTTTAAAAACTCTTCCAGCACAAAAGTATAAGGGGTACAGTTCTATTTTGTCTTTACATATAGACCTTACTTCACTTACTGATTTTTTTTATTACTGCCAACTTTCCTGAGTTTAAATAGAAACATTCATTTTTAACCCCCTTACAAAGATCTTTCTACAGAATTAAAATCAAATCATTTCAATACATAAATATAAAATTCTACATTTATGTCTATACACATAAAGTTACAAATAGGTGTAAGAAATTCAGGCTACTGCCTATGGTATAAAACATAGTAGAGGACAACCAGGGAAACTTTTTAAAAATATTAATCTTTCTAAACATACATATTTTACATAATAGAAAATTATGTTCTTCACAGCAGAT
This sequence comes from Pseudochirops cupreus, assembly GCA_028627135.1. Classification (NCBI taxonomy): domain Eukaryota; kingdom Metazoa; phylum Chordata; class Mammalia; order Diprotodontia; family Pseudocheiridae; genus Pseudochirops; species Pseudochirops cupreus. The sequence continues at coordinate 318,867,796 of CM053582.1, read as the reverse complement.
AATGCAATTATGTTGGCACTAGTCAAACTGAAAGTGTTACAGGCATGGATCACAGACACAAGTGGATGCAGTTTCCAGACCTTGTCTGTAGTAAAAAAAAAAAAAAAATGCCACATACTGGCTCTATGCTTGAACCAGTGCACTTGCACAATGCATATGCATACACAGAAAAATATTTGTCATAAAATCAGCACATGGCAGCTATGGTATAATGCAAGAAAACAACAGTGATGTTATAAAATATTGGGTCTTTGGAGACAGCATGTTGTAGAGGGAAATGTACAGGAGATGGAATAAGAGAACTTTGAACTGCTAGCTCTGCCAAAGTTGTTTGATCATACTAGGCTTCTGTTACATTATTAGTAAAATAAGGGGATTGGGCAAGGTGACCTCCAAAGTCCATTTGAAATCTAGATCTATGATACTAATATCCTATGAATACTTAGTAGAGAGGAAAGATAGATAAATCATCATGAAAATCCAATGAGCTTTGATTCCAAACAATTAAATCAATGAAGATTTGCGGTTACTTAAGATCCATCCCAGGAAATAAACAGTTCTTAGAGATAGATTGGAGATTTAAAAAAAAAATTACAACTAATGGAGAAACCACTTATTACAAGTATTTAACTTGCCAAATTGGGTGACAGCAAGACAGTGTTGTTGCAGCTGTGTATGTAATTGAATCTTTTTTCATGAACCATAATTATAGGATTTGGGAAATGATAGAAAAGTTAGCAGAATGGCATTTGTGTATAGCTGGAAGGATAGCAAAAATTAATGTATATGCTACTTGGAAAAATCCCAGGTGTTGTCAGAATGCATTCTAGAATTATGTAGGGAAAGAACCAGAGCGAATGTCAAGCTCTTTTCTTGGTAACTACAAAGCATCTTTAAGGATAGCCGTCTGCTAAGATGCTATTGTTTGGTGCAGTGTGAATGATTTATTTTGATCAAGGTATAAATACATTGTGCAAATGAAATCATCTCTAAAGATCTAATTTTTTTCATATAATAAAAAAAAAGATTTGCAGATCCTTCAATCTGATCTATTTTAAAGGTAGTTTCATTGTGTGTTGAAATATTTGGCCAGAAAACATAGTATTCTTTAAACTAGGGCATTTTTTTTTGTAGGCTGCTTGCAAAAATATTTTTAAGGGTAGTTTTTTAAAACTGTGTTTAGGTACTTTGGGGAGCCAAGATGGTGGGGTAAGCAGTAAATCATAGTAACCCTCCCATATTTACCTCCCATAAAATAGTGTTCCAGAACAAATCTTAGAACAGCAAAAAGAAAAAGATGGGGTAAAACAATCTTTGAGCCCAAGAAACTTGGAAGATAGGCAGGAAAGGTCTTTCTCACTCAAGTGGAAGGGGAATGCAGTCCATGACAGGAAGCATTCCAGTAAGTCAACAACAAGCCCCACCTCAGCAAACAGGGAGATCCTCGTGTAAGGGAGCAAGCAAATGCCAGGACTACCCCCCCCCTCCCCACCCCCAGCATAGCTAAGAGAACAGGCACACTCAAGCTATGAGAAATGCCAAGTCCTTCAGCATAGCCCTGGCTAAACAGGCCATCCCCAGTGGCCATGATGGGTTGCTTGGGTGCCTGTGCTTGAGCCACAGTTCGGAAAATCATGTTGGTTTGCAAATTCACATTTCTCCCTAGCCTCAAATCTACCTAGCCTCAGAGCATTATCTCTGCTCCTTCCCCCCTGCTAACACTCTGCCTAGCAACCGTTTATGAACTGTTTATCTCCCTTTAGTATACTAACCAGCTGCCCCTATGAATCCTTCACTGGACTATCTATAAGTAACTCCCTAGTCATTATATACATACTGGATCCCCCCTTAGCTTGGGACATATGTATACTCCTGACATCTATCTTGTCAAACATGACATTGA
>CM053582.1:318843871-318865793 GCA_028627135.1 Pseudochirops cupreus | reverse complement strand
AACCTCCTGCTCACTGTAAAGCATAACAATAAACTTTTACCAACTTGACTCAGAATGCTTGAGCCTGTGAATGCATTCCAGACTGCCCACCAAAGGATTCTGGTCATTGGGGTCCCTGAAACACCTAGGATCCCTCATCAGCCAGACTCCATTAGCTTCAGCGTAGCCCCAGACAAACAGGTAGAGGCAAACCCTGTACCTAGGTAAACAGGCAGCTGCCAGCATAGAGTCCTGCCAAGTGCTTCAGATTAGTCATGAGCAAACAGGCAGCTACCAGTAGCCAGACCATCAAGTGGTTCAGTGTATCCCTGGGTTAAGGCAGAACCCCACCTCCCTCTGCTTCCCTACCTTGGCACATACCAGAAATGAGCATTAGGACTCCAGCTCACCACCACCCAACACACCCCCTCAGCACAGCACCAGACACAGAGGTCCTCTGCGAACTTTAGGACAACATCAGTGCAGCACCAGGTAAAGAGCCAGGGCCTGCAGCCCCTGGCATGACAGTTCTCCTTCCACCACGAGAAAAGAGCCCAAATTTAAAAGAAAAGAAAGAGACCAATAAAAGATGAGCAAAAAACAACAAAAGAAGAATCTGACCATAGAAAGTTATTATGGTGACAGGGAAGATCAAGATACAAAGTCAGAAGAGAACAATGATGTCAAAATTCCTATGGGCAAAATACCAAAAAAATACCAAACTCTAAAAAAAAAAAAGTGTACCCAAGTCTGAGGTATGCTGCCTTCTAAACTCCTTCCACTTAGGTAATGCTTCTAGGCTTTCGAGCTCCAGGGGCCCAGGGTCTTTTGCTGTGGGGCCCTTACAGCAGCTGTTGCCCCTCCTCTTTCCTTTACATAGATGGGGAAGGTAAAGCTCTCTCTTACTCTTGACTAAGGGGGGGGAGGGAATGAGGAGACTATAAGGATGCTGTTTCAAAATTCCTTATTTGCTTTCAAAACCTCCAGAGAATGCTAAGAAGCCTTTAAGCTCAAAAGCTTAAGGGTAGGGCATTGAATTAAAAGCCCATAGTTCAGCGGTTCTCAACCTTCCTAATGCCAAGACCCTTCCTTATGTTGGGGTGACCCCCAACCATAAAATTATTTTCATTGCTACTTCATAACTGTAATTTTGCTACTGTTATGAATCATAATGTATGAATCAAAAAATGTAAATATCTGATATGCAGGATGTATTTAAATTGAATATAACTCACAGCTTGAGAACTGCTGCCATAGTTTATTCTGTAACTGAAGGCTCCCCAAAGTCCTCCTCCCTCTCATCTGGAACCTTAAAATTCTTTTGTCTCCTTTATCTTATGTCTCCTATCCTATCACCCATCTTTAAACCCCGTAAGACCTCTATATAAGGATAATTCACAGTAGGTTTGATCAAGTTATAACAAATAGAAATTTAGTGTGATGAGGTGCAGGCTCTGGGACCCCCCTTGAGTTCTCTTCAATCTTTGAGGTGCAGGCTCTGGGAAACCCCTTGAAGTCTGATTGAATCTTCCCGCTTGATGAGGCATTTGCAGAAGCCCTAAGTATTTTCATGGTGGCTGGGCCCAAACCTCTGTTACCAGCCTGGCCCTCCATTGTCCATCTGCTTCCCACCCTTGAGCCTATCAATATCAATCCACCCTTGCACTGACCTCATTAACTCCTCCTGAAGACCCTCCCCAAACTCATTACTGGAGTCTGACCCCATTGACTCCTCCTGAAGACCCTCCCCAAACTCCTCCTCTAGACCACCCCTAGATTCCTCTGTATATAAGAATCCCATCTCCCTTCCATGTGGTGTGAGAGCACCACAGAAGGCCTTAGCACACACTTATTCTGTGACAGACTTCCTCTGGCTTGCTTGCGCAATGCAAGCATCACAGATACCTAGGCTCTTTAAGAGTCTACTCAATATCCCTATCTTTGGCTTTGGGTTAGAGGTGCTTGTGACCCCAAAATACCAACACACCAGGTCCTGCCAAATGAATTCAACTCAAGTCTTCTCTCAGCCAAAGAAAAGCAAAGTTGATTAAAAGTTCGCTTGTATTGGACACAGGCAAGTCTGTGCTAGAAAATTCTATAGTGTTCTCACACACGGGGGCAACAGAGTTGGAATCAAGAGAATTAAAAACCCAGGATCCCTAGCTCTATTATCCAGGGGGGAACAGCTGTCTGGGGGCTTTTTTTTACCCACTGGGGATTTTCCATGATGTTTGAGACTCATATGTCTACCTGGTTTGTATAATTGTTCTTGTTAGCACATCATGCTATTTTTATAGAAAAGACTTCGCCTTTTATAACTGAACAAGACGGGCTTGAAACCCATGGAGTCCTCCATTTTAATTCCTCCTAGCTTTTTACAACTTTGTCTATTGACTTTCAAATCAAGAAACCAATATTTCATTAAAACCCTACTTTCCCAAGCTGTAGAGTTAATTTCGAGCCAGGGAATTCTCTTCATTAATCTGCATAATACTGCACTGGCTATTTCTAGTTCCAATATAGGAAGAAGTTTGTGGAAAACATACCAGACCACTCCCAGCCTGGTTATCTAGACAAAAGAATCTGTCTCCATCCAAGTTTGCGAACTACATAATGGGCTTCCCTACTTTAGATTAAATTACTTGCAAGTTTGTGTGAGGACTGGCCAGGGTTGAGGTTTAGGTCTCTAGGGGTGCTGGAGACCCCAAAATATCAACACACCAGAGCCTGCCAAATGAATTGAACTCAAGTCTTCTCTCAGCCAAAGTAAAGCAAAGTTTATTAAAGAGTTTCCATAATGGGCAGATTCTTTTATTTTTATTTTTTGCTTTTTGGAGGGCAATTGGGGTTAAATCACTTGCCCAAAGTCACAGAGCTAGTTAAATGCTTAATAATTTATACAACAAAAGAATCATGTTTCACTCCTTCTTTTGCAGTTTTAAACACATTTGCCTGATATCAGTTAATATTGATTTAATTTCCTTATTTTCCCTCACAGCCCCTGCTTCCTCTGGGCTGCTTGGGATCTGATTCTCTATCAGTTCTAAGAGCAATTGATGATTATTTAACTTTTAGTCTAGTATCCCAGTTTGGCCAGTGTTAGGACCCAAGAGAAAAGAATCTTAATCTCCCACTAAAAAGTCCGAGTTCTTTCCCTGTGTTCTCCTTCTCTAATTACAGACCTTAGGAACTTCTCACCACAAAACATAAAACATTTAATACAGACAAGACATTTGACAAGATAAAGTACCCATGAACCTAAACCAGTTTTAGAATTTGAATTCATACCTGTCAAAAATTCAAGAGTTGTAATATACTCTGACTGATTTCTAGCCAATTTCAAAAGGATATCCATCTGCAGAGATCTCTGGCTCCCCCAGCACTGGAAATGCAGAGATGTTTCTACACCATCTACTAAAGGACCATTTTTGGAGGATGCCTTTCTCTCTTTGTTCCCATCCTACCTTCCTGGACTGAGACCTTTTTATCATACAATTTCACTGTGTCTTTGTTGAGGTTTAGAGTTTATGGGTGCTCTTGAGACCCCAAAATACCAACATGCTGGGTCCTGCCAAATGAATTCTACTCAAGTCTTCTCTCCACCAAAGTAAAGCAAAGTTTATTAAAGGATCACCATATGATGAGGCATTTGCATGAGGCCATAAGCCTTTCACCTTGGCTCTGTCCAACCTTTGTTACTAGCTTGGCCCTCCATTGTCCATCTACTTCCCACCCTTGAGCCTATCAAAATATTTATATCCAAATCAACTGTGACCTGACCTCATTAACTCCTCCTGAAGACCCTCCCCAAATTCATTACTGGAGTCTGATCTCATGGACTCCTCCTGAAGACCCTCCTCAAACTCCTCCTCTAGACCACCCCTAGATTCCTTCCACAACCTTTCTGTGTATAAGACCTCATCTTGCCCACATGTATGTGAGAGCACCATAGAATTTTCTAGCACAGAATTGCTCTGTGTCCAATACAGGCGAACTTTTAATAAACTTTGCTTTTCTTTGGCTGAGCGAAGAGTTGAGTCAAATTCATTTGGCAGGACCCAGAGTGTTGGTATTTTGGGGTTATACCTCAACATTTATGGGTAACTTCTTCAAGTCCAGACCTTGAGTAGTAATTAATGGTTTCAGTCCCTCCATGGCCTTGGACTGAATTGGATATAGACAGCATTGGGGTTACACTTTAGGGTCTAGAAGTCGAACAAAGGTTGGGGTGGCAGAAGTAGCTCACCCAGGAATTTCCTGACCCCAAACAATTGGCTCAACTATATCCCACACTTCTCGAGGAACATGGGGAGTCTGGGAGGCTTAACTAGAGAAAATTGGTTTCCCATTTTCACCATCAGGTTCCTTCCCAATAAAGGGTCAGAGTAAGAGGAGAGTATAAGGAAGGAGATTTCAAACAGATCCACAAGTAGGCAAGGGGGAGGGGTATGTCTTCAGACATCCCTTAGTTTTCCCTTTGATGCCCATGACCTGATGGGTCAAGGGGAGGGTAGAACCAGAGTAATTGGTTAAAACAGAGAATGTAATCCCCATATTGATTAGAAATTGGGTAACCTTACCTTCAACCATGATGCCTGCACAGAGCTCAATGAGAGAGAAGGAAAAAGTGGGACTACTGCCAAGCCCCCAGGCTTCCCCATCATTCCATGTCTTGAGAAGATAGGAGGACAGGGTAGTGGGAGGCTCTACCACTCTTCCAACCTCAGGGACAATCTTTCCTCCAATGTACCTCCTGGTCAGATGGGCATGGTTCTGGAGGCATCGGTTCCTGGAGCTACCCTAGAGGGATATTCCTTGGACCAGTGACCCTCCTTGTGGCATCAAAAGCAGGTTTCCCTACTGCCCAAGTTGCTGGGCTTCCTCTAAGGGGGTGCCCTGGAAGGGCTTCTCCTGGCAGTAGCCAAGAATTGAGCATGTTCTCGGTCTCTGGTTCATTCCCTTTGTTCTCTCTCCTCTGCTGCAACTAGGTCTCTGTTGTTAAAGACTCCAAAGATCATCTCCAGTAATTGGATGTGTTTGGGGTCCCATTGCCAATTTCTGCAGTTTCCTCCTAATATCTGGGGCAGACTGATTAGTGAAATACATGTTAAGGATTGTTGCCCCTTCTGTAGAGTCAGGATCTAAATTTGTATACTTCTTAATAGCTTCTCCCAGGCAGTCTTGGAAAATGGTAGGATTTTCCTTTTCCCTCTGAGTAATTTCCCTAATTTTCAGAAAATATACTTGCTTTTGAAATGCAGTTTGTAGGCCTTCTAACAGTCAAAGTACCATATGTTCTCTCATTCTCCTATCCTCACTCTTTTGATAATCCCAACCTGGGTCATTCGTGGGAAAAACACTGTTCCTAGAGGATATTTTGTGGGGTCATTGCTAGCCAAAAGATCCCCAAATTTGGGGGCCTGTTCCCCAATTCTCCTCTTCTCCTCAGTGGAACAACAGGTGGAGAAGGGAATATGCAAATCGCCCTAGGAAAGCTAAAATTGTTGGGATATGCCCCATACATGCTCAGTAAACTTAATGGGGTCTTCAGAGTATCTCCCCAATTTCTCTTTTACTTGAGTGAGATCTGCAATGGAACATATACTCTAAGTGTCCCACTGGACGGGGCAGGTACTTCCCTCAGGGGAAAAAGTCCTGAAGGCTCTGTAGAGACAGGGGCTTGGGAAGGGAAATAGGAAGTTCCCACTTCTTATGAAGGAGTGACTGGGGGGTGCTGGCTGAACTTGATTAGACTACAAGTCAGGGATCCAAAATGGCAAGGGAAAGGGTCAGCTGACACCTGAGGAGAGGAAGGGGTCAAAGTGGGAGATACTGCAGGAACTGCAGTAGGAGTGGCCCCAGAGGCCAGAACCTGAGTAAGGGTCTCCTTGGAGGGAGGGGCCATGGTGGGAGATGCAGGGTAGGGGATGTGGATGGTGAAGGAGGCAGGAAATAAGGGGTATCGGACCAGAGGAAAAGGGAAGGGAAACCAAGGGAAAAAGGGTTGGGGAGCAGCAGGAGTGGCTAGGGGATCTGCCTGGGCAAGACCTGTAGCTGAGACCTGAGGAAGAGTTGCTGAGGGGGGAGGGGCTGGTGCTGAAGCTCTGGGGGCCATAAGAAGGGGGTCATTCAATTGGCCCCTATTCTTCTTTTCTGGAACAGCTCTAGATAAGAGAGAGCGTGAGGAAGGCCATTAAGTAGGAAACTTCTTGCCATTTTTCTTCCTGATGGCAGTATAATTCTAACTGCAAGACAGTATTATGTTTTGAAGTCTAAAATTCGTGGTCCTCTAAGTGATACTGAGGCCAAATAGTGTTGTTAAAGAACACCAGCTTTTTCTTTTTAAATTCTTTAGGGAAATAAATCTTTCCCAATGTTGTAAAAGACAACCCAAAGGGAAACTTTGGGTAATTAAAAAAGATTGACCCATTTTAGGCATAGGGGCTGGAAGTCCTCCATAAAGGAAGATCTGGGAGTAAGCCTCAAAAAACAAACAAAACAAGACAAAAAAAAAAAAACAACTCAGAAAAAGATACCTGAAGTTTTCCCAATTCCCTAGCGGTAAGAGAATTGAAAGAATCAGGCTTACACTTCCAGATGGGGTAACTGTCCTTGTCCTCCATGCTTCAGAAGCTGTGCCCAGGTCCATGGTCTCCAACATAAACCACTGGACTGAGAACCCAAGAGTGTCAGGCTGAGTATGAAACAACTTCCTAGTTGTCTGATATAATGGGATCTGAGAGGTCAGGACATCCTCTCAATTTCCAATTCTTTGTCACAACCAAATGAGCTGCTATAAATATTTTTGTATGTGTGGGTCCTTTTCCCATTTTCATGATCGCTTTGTGATACAGACCTAGAAGTGATATTGCTGTATCAAAGGCAGTTTTATGCTCTTTTGGGCATAATTCCAAATTGCTCTCCAGAATGATTGGAAAAGTTCACAACTCCACCAACAATGCATTAGTGTTCCAAAGTTCCCACATCTTCTCCAGCATTTATCGTTTTCCTTTTTTGTCATGTTAGTCAAACTGATAGGTATGATGTGATACCTCAGAGTTGTTTTGATTTGCATTTCTCTAATCAATAGTGATTTAGAGCATTTTTTTGTATGACTATAGATAGCTTTAATTTTTTCCTCTGAAAACTGCCTTTTGATACCTTTGACAATTTATCAGTTGGGGAATGACTTGTATTCTGATAAATTTGGCTCAGTTCTCTATATATTTTAGAAATAAAGCCTTTATCAGAGACATTGGTTATAAAAATTATGTCCAAGTTTTCTGCCTCCCTCCTAATGTTGGTTTCATTGGCTTTGTTTGTACAAAAACTTTTCAATTTAATAAAATCAAAATAATCTATTTTTCATTTTATAATGTTCTATGTCTCTTGCTTGGCCATAAATACTTCTGTTCTCTATAAATCTGACAGGTAGGCTATTCTTTGCTCTCCCAGTTTACTTATAATATGAGCCTTTATATCTAAATTATTTACCCATTTGGACTTTATTTTGGTATATGGTATAAGATGTTGGTCTATGCCTAATACCTACCATACTATCTTCTAGTTTTCCCAGCAGGTTTTTGTCAAATAGTGAATTCTTATACCAGAAGATGGAGTATTTGGGTTTATCAAATAGTAGATTACTATAGTTGTTGACTACTATGTCCTGTGTACCTAGCCTATTCCACTGCTTAGCCTGTACCAAGTAGTTTTGATGATTGCTGCTTTAGAATACAATTTAAGATCTGGTATGGTTAGGCCACCTTCCCTAGCATTTCTTTTCATTAATTCCCTTCATATTTTGGACCTCTTTTTCTTCCAGATGAATTTTGTTATTATTTTTTTCTAGCTCAATAAAATAATTTTTTGGCAGTTTGGTATGGCACCAAATAAGTAAATTAATTTAGGTAGAATTGTCATTTTTTTAATATTAGCTCAGCTTACCCATGAGCACCTGATGTTTTTCCAATTATTTAGACCTGATTCTCTATTCATGTGGAAAGTGTTTTGTAGTTGTGTTCATATAGTTCCTAGGTTTGTTTTGGAAGGTAGACTCCCAAATATTTTATACTGTCTACAATAATTTTAAATGGAATTTCTCTTTCTGTCTCTTGCTGTTGGACTTTGTTAGTAATATATAGAAATGCCAATGATTTATGTGAGTTTTATATTCAATACTAAAAAAAAACATATATACTATCATATGCATATTTTAAGAATATGTGATTTGTTTGGTTTGGAGATCATCTGCCACAGTGTTGGTCATAGCCCTTTTAAGAGTTTGTGGATTGTCTCTTCTGAGTTGCTGTGCCTTTAAAAAACAAACAAACAAACAAACTTGTGACTTGCCTTCTGTTAATTAGCTTCTCCAACTTTAGCCAGGCTGATCTTTAGAAAGCAGACATACAGTTCACGCCATACCTTCACTTCAAGGCTCCTTAGCTTAGCAGCACCTTTCAGAAATTACAGTATCCTGACATCGTCTTTGAGAATGCAAGGTTGAGATTCATAACCTTGCTTGATGTAGCCCTGAACAAGTTCTACAATATTTATGTGAGCATTGAAGAATGCTGTCTCAGCTACCTTTATTCCTACTCCCTTGTGATCACACTCTATTTTTTCACCTTACATTTTATTATTTCTGACATTCTTTCCATGGAAGTGGCATAGACTATGGGCATTGTTGGTGAGTATTCCATGTGAAACTTGGAAGTTCTGCAGTCATGGAAGCCACTGGAAATTTTTTGTATTCTACCTTCCCAATGACCATAGTGATCAAAGGTGTAACAACTGAGAAAGGAGAGATTGCACCATGTAGTCTGCCTACCAGATTGTACTGTACTCAAGCTGAATAAGGAAATTCAGAGAGGGAAAGGATAATTTATATGAATTAATATAAAATGAGGTGGGCAGAACCAGGAAAATAATTTAGAGAATAAATGCAAACATAAAGAGAAAGACCCACAATGAAATAAATTTAAGGCAGTAGAATCACAATGATCCACTCTAGCCCCAAAGAAGAGATAAGGAAATGCACCTCTCCTCCATTCTTTGGAAAGAAAGCAAAACTTGGCATGAAATTCTGAATGTATTCAGTGGGTGTGTTGAACAGTTTTTAGAAGCTGTTTTCCCCCCTCTTTCTCTCTTTTCTTTATTGTTTGCCACCTAGGATCACATGTTGTATATTAGAAGGCACGAATTACAGAGATAAAGGAAATACAAAGAGAAAAGCTATTAATAAATGTTATTCTTTCAAAAGAATCTTCAAACTAAAAGTTTTCAAAGGACATCCAGAGAAAATCTCTGTTCTCCCTAGTCACACACATTCTTATGTCCCTCTAAGCAAATGTGATTGTTTTAGTTATTAATGGCTCTATTTGTGGAACATTGGATTATGTTTTTTTTTAAGCTTTTAAAACAGAGATGAAGATATTAAAGTATGTGGAGACAGGCGAGTGAAAGGTCTAGGTAAGCAATGTGAGCTCTGATGCCTTGATCCATGGACTGTGAATCCCTTGGTTTTTTTGCCTCTACCACTAAGAACTTTCTGAGAAGTGAACAAGCCTCAGAGTCAAGAGAAGATCAGGGGAATTAACACCCTGAAGGAAGGAGGGTCTTCTGAGTGCTAGGCACTGTATAAGCCCAAGATAAGGCAGAATGAGAGATTCCTCATACTGAAAGCAGAGCCTAAGTCTGGGAACTGTGAGATTAAAGTAAAGATCCCAGGAGAAACAAAGGAGAACATGGCCTCTTGCACAGGCTTGATTCAAGATCTCCAGGAGGGACTCATCTGCCCCATCTGCAGGGAGCACTTCACAAACCTGGTGTCCGTTGAGTGTGGCCACAGTTTTTATCAAAGTTGCCTTCTCAGGAGCTGTCAGGAAGCTTTACCTCTTTTCTATTGTTCAGAGTGTAGGAGTGTCTCCCAGGTGAGGAATTTCCAAGTCAATGTGTGTCTTGGGAAACTGGCAACCATTGCCAAAATCCTAAAACCCCACTGCTTGCAGAACACTGAAGGACATGGCAAATGTGAGGGACATCAGGATGTCCAGAAGCTGTTCTGTAGAGATGACTACAGTCCAATCTGTGTGTCCTGCTCTCAGTCCCAAGATCATGAAGCTCACATACTCTATTGTACTCATGAGGCTGCAGTCCAATCTGTGTGTCCTGCTCTCAGTCCCAAGATCATGAAGCTCACATACTCTATTGTACTCATGAGGCTGCTGAGGACTTCAGGGGGAAACTCCAAGAAACTGTGAATGATTTGTAGAGGAAAACTAAGAAGGTTGTACAAAAGATGGCTAATGAGAAGGGTTTATTTAAAATATTGAAGGAGGAGATTGAGACTCAAGAGAAAACTATATTGTCTGAATTCCAAAAAGCACAAGAGTTTCTGGATGAAGCAGAAAATGAGTATCTGTCAACTGAGCAAAACACTGGGGAGAGCCAATTTGGATGGCCTGAAGAAGAGAATTGGAGGACTGTATTACCATAGTCAAGAATTAAGGAAGAGAATCACAAAGTTAGAGAAGTGCAAGAAACCCAATGTGGATTTGCTGCAGAACGTGATAGGAGTATTAAAAAGTAATGAATCTGTATTTTTGAGAAAATAGAAAGTTTCTGCATAAAGAGAATTGTTTGTCCCATTCCTGGAATTATAAAAGCAATTTCCAATTTCAAAGTAGACTTCACTCTGGATCGTAAACATGGCGGCTCTAGACCTCATCATATCTGAAGATTTGAAGAGTGTGAGCTATATAGAGGAACAGAAGAGAATTCGTCCAATAACAGGGAGAGATTTGGAGATCTGGCCCTCATTGTTGTTGGTGCTCAGTCCTTGATTTCAAAGAGATGCTATTGGAAGGTGAAAGTACCAGGCCATAGTGACTGGTGTCTGTAAAATATCACCCCAACCGGAAGGCTACCTTATACTTATGGCTCTATCTGAGAACAATTGCTGCTGTCTTTATTCCATAACTGCAACACATTCTTATAAAAAAATCAAAGTGAGATACCTCCGGATCAGCGAGTTAAATTTAAAACTGGGGATTTTCTTTGACTATGATCATGGAGAGATATCATTTTATAATGATATACTGCTTCATTCTCAGGACCTCTCCAGCCCTTATTCTCTCTTTCTAAGAAAGGATTGATAAATGATTGCCCTCCAACAATCTGCCCCTAATTGAGAATTATCAAGCAATAGGTACATACTTATTGATCAAATGGTCTTCAGGAACTGTATTTCACAATCCTTCTATACTTTGCTACATGTACCTACTTACCCAATCAAAGATCATAGTTATTCCTCTATCTCATCTGTAATACTCACTGACTTTGCACCAACCTTGTTGTGAACCTCCCCCATTAATATAGAAAAAGAAAAATCAGAAAATTTGAATGCTGGAAGTTTCCTGAGAGGATCCATCGTTTGATCCAAACATACAGATAATATAACAACATAACTTTGGAGAGGTAAAAATGACTAGCCTATTCCAATATGTTTCCTAAACCCTTCTCCCCCCTCTAACTAAATTATATTGTATTTACATGTCAGGAATTTTGTATTTACTTAATTTTTTACATGTTTCCCTTGTACCCCAGTAGAATATAAGCCGTGTAAGGCCAGGGACTTTTTCCTTTTTGTATCTGTATCCCCAGAACCTGACTGGTCCTTAACAAATGTTTGTTGAATTGGAAAAAAAGAGAAGGCAATGTTACTTTAATAGTAGAAAATTCAAGACTGGTGAACAAATATACAGAAATACAAGTGTTTCCTTTTACCTTTATAGTTGCTGATATGTTAAAATGTGCAATGCTAAGCAAGGTCTTTTTCTGTCTCTTTTTTTAGGCATTAAATTTTTTTATTTTAGAGTACTGTCACCAAAATAACAATTTCTATCATTATCAGTATTAGATAATAATCCCATAATTTGAGACATGCTGGCATCTTCTATATTTAATTGAAATATTTTACTTCTCTTATAAATTGCATGCTGCTTTCATCAGGTTCTTAAAAGCTGTGTAATTGCATTGAACTAAAACCTTTAAGTAGTGTAATGGAGCATGTGCCTTTTGGTTTCAGTAAGCGGATCATGAGGGAGTGATAAAAGTTGGCTTTGTATAAGCCTATATTCTAAGTAATCATAGAAGTTTTGAGTTGGAAGGACTTAAGGTATAATCTAACACAACCACTTCATTTTACAGAAGAAGAAATTTAGGCTTAGAGAAGACAACCATCTTGCCCAGAGTTTCATTATAGCTCATCAGGTTACATAATTAGCCTTAGCTAGAATTTTGGAAATGTCAATTAAAGAAAAGGCACCAAGTGGCAGAGGGGATAGAGTGCTGGTCCTAGAGTCAGGAGAATTCATCTTTTTTAATTGAAATCTGATGTCAGACACTTAATAACTGTGTGACCCTGGACAAGTCACTTAACCTTGTTTGCCTCTCCTTCCTCATCTGTAAAATGCAAACCACTTCAGTATCTTTGCCAAGAAAACCTCAAATGAGGTCACAAAGAGTCAGACATGACTGAAAATGACTGAACAACAATGAAACTTTGTTTTGGAAGTCAAAATATAAGATTGGGGGAATCCGGCATTTTTAAAGCCAAAGTGAAAGAGAAGCTTATTTTCAGGAATCAAAAGACTGAAAATTAAAGAAGCTAAGTCCAAATCATATTTGCTTGTTGCAAATGTTTTTATGTCACTTCTTGCATATATGTTTTGTACTTTCAACAGAAGTAGAAGAGCTTAGATGAAAAGTAATGTTTCCTGTTATATCTCCTACCATATAAGCTAGTATAGTGTTTTGTGCAATGACATCTGAGTTCAAAAGCTTTTGAGAACTTATTGTAAGGTCTGTATTTAAGTGCAGCTTTCCAGCATATACCTGAGGAAGAATAACTTGGGTGAGAAGGTATAACACCAATGCAATATTCACAGTGCCCATAGCAGCTATAAATATGCTGGTGTAGTTCTGAATCACAAATTGTAACAGACTCTCCACATGGAAGACAGAACCAAAATATTTATTCAAACAACAGAAAGCCAAATCCATTATAGCAACCAAGGGGTTGGTATACATAACCACTGACCTCCCCAAGCCTTCCCTCCCCAAGTCTTTCCTCTGTCAGGCTTTCAAAGAAAACAGGATCCCTTAAGTAAAAATGCCCCTCTCTCATTAGCTGCTCTCTCATGAGCTAGCTGCTCAGCCTCCATGATGCTTGCTCCCAACTCTGCTTGTGCTCTCCTGTGCTCCACCCTTTCACCAAGCTCCTCCCACTGAGGACTCCATGTGATTACATTTGGCCTATTAAGGGCAGGGAAGGTCTTCAAATTCCCATTGCCATTACAGAAGGAGAGGTCTTGACTTTGGCCTTGACCATATCTCATCATCTTCTATACTCAAATTCCCCACCCCCACCCCTGCCCATTCCTTTGACCAGGGAGGACCTTTCAAGCTTCAAGAGGCCTGGGAGATTTCAGACTTCCCGTTACTGTCCTAGGAATATCCCCAGATTAGTTATCTGCTGTCTCTACATGAGCAACCAAGGAAGATGAACTCAGATTCATTGAAAGGAACTTTAAGGACTTCTAGTGACAAGGATCCATGAGTCCTTTGTCATATGTACTCTAAGTCTGAGCTTACTTCTCCCTTTATATGCTTGTGGGAATGTGTCACTTTTGAGGGAGTACTTTTTTTTGAGAGGGGAGCCATAATTGCAGTTAAGTGACTTGCCCAAGGTCACACAGCTAGTAGGTATTAAGTGTCTGAGGTCAGATTTGAACTCAGGTCCTCCTGACTCCAGGGCCAGTGCTCTATTCACTATACCACCCAACTGCCCCCTGGGGGAGTATTTTTTGTATTTATATAAACTATTCTTATTGTAACACCTTAATAAATAGATTTTTTCTAAAAAAGCTTCCTAAGACTGGTTAACTAAAAGATACTCAACTAATAATCTTGGGGGCAAGCTCGCTTGTGTAAGTTTAAGCCAGTGGCTCAGAGAATACTGAGAATATCTGAGCCAATGGTACCAGAGAATCCCTGATCCCTCAGGAGTTCTCTCAGAATGCTCAGAGGGAGGAGTAGTCAAGTTCTGGGAACCTGAATTGTTAGTAGGACTGGGAGTTGAAATGAAAAGAGTTGATATGCAGTTTATATGCAGCAGACTTTTCTATTCCTTTTTAAATTTGGGGCCCAACATTCCCTATATGTTCATACACACATATCTTGCCCATCAGGAATGTTTATGTATATTTACACTTATACAATACATACCACTGTATATATGTATATGTCATATATGTATATGCATGTACAGACAAATGTGTATAGAGACAGAGGCAGATACAGACACAGAGAAAAGCTATGTAGATTATTCACCACCCTTTGGACCAAAATTGGGGGTTGTAATTCAATCTACTCTTCAAGACCTCAAGGAAGTTTCAAGGTTCTTGCAGGGACTCCATGACCCTCCTTAGATGAAAGACTTTAAGGTTTACTTTTGCTCGATCAAATTAAATACTTAAAAAAAAATACCATAATCAATAAGTAATTAACAGAGTGGAATCTTGCTTTTTCTGTATCTTTTTGGTCATTTGTGTGATAGCAAAGAAGTGATCTACTATAGAATAAAACATCCTAAACTAAACAATTGGTGATCTTCATCTACATGAATTTTCCTATGGAGATTGTTATGCCAAGCTTCTTTGAGTATCTTCCAGGAGGTTCTGTAAGAATTCAGGGCCTAATGAGGCCAGCGTGGTATCATTCACAAATAGGAGCATTTTGAAGACCTCTATACTCATAGGTAATCCCTTTCCAATCACATCCCTTTGCTGAAGCTTTTCCATGACAGTAGCAATATGCTTGTGTTAATTACACACGTCTCTCTGTTTTTTTTTTTTTGCCTTGCCTGGTGTCAGTGTCCAGAGGGTTGTCAAATGATACCATCTAAGTTGTCATATCATATAAGGAATTTTGAATAATTTTTATATTTAGGGGTTTTGAGAGCTAATTGGAATTCTGGGATTTGTAGTTAAGAGGAGCAACAGCAGTCTATTTCTTTCCTGAGATCAATTTGGACCACAACAATCTTTTAACTAAAAGATAGAAATGAGACATGTCTAGGAATTTTGAAAATGATATAAACAATTTGTGAGTGAACAGAATGAATGAAGAGATCTGTGATTGCATGACTTGAGTAGCAGGGCGTGGTGGGGAAGCTGCCATCCTCGGCCTTGGCCAGAAGTTAATGAGTTGAGCTGAAGAGAAGCTGTGTATGAAGGCAATAAATGAAAGGAGAGCCAAGTTGTTATAGAAAAGGGCTATACGTGAGCTATATGATTCCTGCTGGCATTTTGGAAGAAAGAACTTAGAGTGAAACTAGTGGTAATAATTCAATGCCTTCTTTAAGGACTGAAAGAAGTTTTAAGATTCCTGCAAGGACTCCATGGACCACCTTAGAGGCCAGACTTTAAAATGCCATTTTGCTCTGTGGAATTAAATATTTTGAAAATATAATCAGCTAGCAATTATCACAGTGGATGCATATTTTCCACATATTTTTAGCCAATTTTGTGATGTAAAGATGTAATCTGCTGTAGAATATTGCTTGTGAAAACCTTCTGGTTCCTTACTGTCATCAACAAGGTCTTTGATCTGTGTGCAGATTATTCTTATAAAATACTTAATATATAGGAAAATAATCATAGTTCAGCAATTTTTTATTCCCTTCTTATTTTTTGGGGGGAGAGGGTTATTAAGAAAGTACAGACTTTCCTTTATGCTTTTAGTTGTCTTCCCCTCTTTATAACTTGTGAATTCATCCACAATGCTTTCACACTTGTATTACTTTCATCATGGATATTCTCTATCCTCCATGTTTGTCTACTTCAATCTTTGTCAATCATTCCTATTTTTCTTCTATTTTTTACTCCGATTCCATTTTCTTTTTAAAATAACTTTGGGATGACCACCTTCTTTCCCAGTAAACTTTATTGAAACACATCTTAATCCTCCATTGCTTCTTTCTTTTTCATGAGGTTATGATTTCATGATTTTCCATGGGCTTCTTTTATCCAATTTTACAGATTAGATTATATTCTAAATTGGTAATAACCTTAGCTGTCATATCTCTCCACTGGGGACAAATAAATCAACTGTTAACTTTTGGACACTTTGTTGTAGCAACATTTTTTAAACCATCATATGAAATTAGTGAAGTCTCTGTCTATATCCCTCCATCTATGCCTGATTATCATTAATACATGATCTGAATAGGTTAAGGTTGAGTGGTTTTAATATCTTTTTTCCTATTTATTATTTCTTTTATCTTTATACAAATTTAAACTTTTGCTCTAGAAAGCTGGTGGTCAGACAGCAGATTCAGAAATGATTTTCACATCAAAAATGAATTTTTTCCTTGGTATTAAAAATACAAAGCATTTTAATTTTGTGATATCATTTGCTGCTTGCCATTTCTAATGCCTCTTATTCTTTTCTTGTAGAAAGTACTTATGATGTATAAGTACGAGCCTTCCATATAGTCAATTAGTCTTTGTCTTCCCTCATTCTCACCTTTATTTTCTAATAGAGTTCCCATTATTCTTACCTATTCCCAGCTTTACTCTTTATACTTAGCTAAGCTCGTTCTAAGAAAGTAGACCTGATGTGTCACCAGAAAATAGTCAAAGACTTTTCAGTAAAGATCTAGCTAGAGATCAACCATTCCTGGCACAGATTCATCTCCACACCATAATGAAGCATAAGGATAGGAGTTAATTGAATTTTTATTATTATTTCACATGAAAAATATGTTATTCCTTGTGGTACAACTGGTTAGACTGGAGCTGTATTTTGATCATTCAGTCATGTGTTGGCACAAAGATGGCTAACAAACAATATGTCAGTTTGGCACACACTGAATTCTGTTAGAACTTGTAGTCCACGGAAATGGTATTTATTTAATTTCCTTTGTGACCTTTTGTTTGTTTTTGGAATTTTTAAGTGCACCTAAATAAGAATTTAAAATATTTTCTCCAACAAATGCTACCCAGTAGAGTCCTATCTGTGTAACTCAAGTGACAGGAATTTTTGTTGAAAATATCTAAATAGTTCAGTCATCTCTCTATTCCCACTTTAATAAGAACAAAATTCACTAGAACATCATCTACCAGAGCAATTATATCTTCCAAATCTGAACATTAAACTATGGAATTGGCTTAGAATGTTCCTGTTTATTTCATTATTGCATAGTAAAGGGAAACCAAACGAGATTGCCATATGTAGCATAATGATAATGTAAAATTCAATATGGGCTTAGAGGATAAGGAGCATATTTGACTAATTAAAGGAAAAATGATGAATTTATAGCTCAGAATTATTTGTCTTTGATATGGATTCCAAGTACTTATTTATAAGACCTAAGAAGAGTAAGTTCCCCCCAATTAAAAAAACCCAACAGCCAACATATCATTACTATAATCCAGCAGAAAGAGCACTGATTAATGACACGTTTGAACTAGGTTGTTGTTCATCCTTGGTTTGTGAATAGGATTGGTGAAATTATGGGTGATGTCTTGATTTGGGCAAGAATTGGATTTAAGTGAAGTAGTGTTGCACATAGTCATCAGCCTTACTTTTCCAAAGTCATCAAAGCCCAATGGAAAGACAGATGTCAAGACAACTGGAAACAATGGATGACCTTGGTGTCTTTGATGTCTAGTCAATTTGACTAAGTAATATTGACATCATTGGTGGCATTTATGCTAAATGAAAACTGGTTGGCTTTCAATGTATAATTTTTGATAAGAACTAAAAATCAATTAAAACTTTGTTTAAAGCACTGACAGACAGTATGGCAAGAGAGATGGTCGGGTATCAGGCATAAGTCAAACTAAGAATGTGTTGGTCCATAAGTCCACATCCAAAGAAAGTCAGTGCTTTGAGTATTCCTGTATCTCAATGGTTTTTCTTCCCTTTTCCCACTTATTTCTGAAGAAAACTCATCCAACAAGCACTTATTAAGTGATTATTATTTGGTAAGCATTGTGTTAGGCATAAAACAGAAAAAATCAAATAATTTTCTTTATTCAAGAAACTTACTTTCTATTGGTTACAGAAATGCAATGTAGAAAAGGTAGTCAATTTCTGCAGATTGTAATTAAGAAATATATAAACATATATATTTAATTACATATAATTTAATTCAGGTCTCAGATTTTTCATAGCCAGCTACTAACTAGCAATTAGTTTGGACTATTAAGATCCTCCCAAGGTGGGGAAATCAAGGTCACTGGTAAAGAATTCTCTTTATTTTATACGTAGACAATCATCCTAATAAAATCTCTTTATCAGCAGTCACAGTCTAACATTTTTGGCTTTGGACTACAGCTAGGTCCCAAGTGGTGCAGTCAATGCTATGAATTTATTTGATTTCACCCTGTATATTTCCATCAGACTGCAACCAATGACCATATTTTACAGAATTGTAACTTTGAAAAGTAAAAATTCAAATGCCTGTGATGAGTTCATGGGATTCATTATTAGCATTAATTGGAACCTAGCTAGACTCAGAAGGTTATGGTTTAATGATACAACTGTTAATTCCCATTAGCCTTTGAATCTGGTTAAGGGAGGAGATTAATTTGCTTCAAAACTTAAACTCTCTGACTAGTTTTTCTAATCAACAGCTAGCTTTGCTTGTGGAGGCATGATCAGGAGGTGTTGATGCCTAATCGTGTTTTTGCCATAGAAAATACCTGGCCTGGAAAATCCTATTATTTCTTAAGCCCATTCATATAGATTATATCTCTAAAAGGCTTGCTCCCCTTCTCCCTTTGGTGAATTCCTCCTGGGACTTTCATTTTTTGGAGGGCCTAGGATGCTTTTCCTTCATTCCTCTAACATCCCTGTTCCTGATTACCTCTGGACTTTCATGCCATCATACTGGGTACTTTCATTCCAGTGGTGTGCTGGAGAAAGCTTGTATTGATTTAAAGCAGATGATTGTTAAATTTCCAGTGTGAGCATTATGTCTTTGGAATTAGCTAATAGGGCTAAACTTTTTGAGTTGTTCATTGTATAGACTTAAGAAAATGTGACCAATTCAGATTAATCTCCAAAGTATGGAATGCATCCTCTCTTTTTTTGATAGAGGCTGATGTTAAACATTTACCAGCACACCTCTGCTTCCTTCCCCTCCTTCTACTCTGGTACTTTTCAGCTCCTTGTTATGTATTACCTTCCTCTATTAGAAAGAAAACTCCTTGAGGGCAGAGATCTTATTTATTTTTACTTTTATCTGTATTCTTAGTGCTTAGCACAATGACTGGCATATAATATTCCTAATAAACACTTTTTCCTTTCCTTCCTTTTACTGAAAGTAATCAGGATTTTATGACACAGTTCAATGTTTCTTTGTTCATTAATTTGGAAGAAACTTGGCATACAGCATCCTCTCCACTAAGAGTTCTTTACTTTTTTCATTTTAGGTATAATTGCAGTTATGTATGCTGCCAGCAGTGTAATAACCAAGTAAAATACATTCTAACTGGCATCTATAATGGCAATCTAATACACTTTTTAGAACTAGCTAAGTAGAATAAATATGGGCCACGGAGCCTTTCCTTTAAAAGGTAAGTAGTGTGTATTTTACATTGTGTGGATAAGGTATTGGAACTGAAAAGTGCCCAAGTAAAAAGTGTAAAAGCATAATGGGGGTGCGGGGAATTAACAATGTCCTTTGAATATGATGAATGTCTCAATTGAGAAATATGTCTTTTAAGAAATGGAATAATACTCAAATTACCATTTTAGTATTTGAACATGGAATTAGGCTTTTATCTTCAATTTTCAACACTTTGTGAATCCACTCTTTGTTCCATACTGACTATTGTACTTCAAAAAATATGTAACTGTGAGAGGTAAGGAGTTTCTGAGAAGGAACATAAGCTCTCAAGGGATCATGAGTCAGGAAGTTGATGTTTCAGGAAGTTGATGATTTTACATGTGGCTAACTTGCCCTATGCTCCCACGGGCACATGACAGTGATTGTTTGGGAGTACGGTTGGATATGTATCCTGATCAAAATTTCTTCCCTTCTATTTCATCACTCTTGCTGGGCAGATTCACTGAGACTGCATCAAAAGGGGACTTTAGGTGAAGCTAATCAGTAGGTAGTCTGGACTGGGGGTGTGCTGGGGTGAGCAAGGGGGCATCAACCAGAGAATATTATGATTAGTGATGTTTACTAATCTTGCCTCCCTAGATTAGATGAAGCTTGCTAAACTGATAGCTTGGTAACCAATCATCCCCAGCCCTAAATGTAGCTGCTCAAACTAGTTGTTGGGTAGGAACTTCTCAGTATATAGTCAGGTCAATCAGCGGTCAAACATGGAGCCACTTCTGTCAGCTAGGACTTTGTAATGTGGAAATCTTCACAATAACAGAGCTGGAAAAGGTCCATGGAAAGGCAACAAAATGCAGTTTAGTGGGAAAAATAATATTAATCACCAGAGAATAACCTTTGGAATTAAATACAAATTTCTCTTTGACATTTAAAAAGTGCTTTAACTTTGATAAATGGGGCTCTTCTCAGCAACACACAATTATAAGACATCTCTAAAAGTCTCAGGATGGAAGGACATATCTGATGAGGTGCAGGCTCTGGGATCCTCCTTGAGCTCTCCTTGAATCTTTGAGGTACAGGCTCTGGGAAACCCCTTGAAGTCTGATTGAATCTTCCCACTTGATGAGGCATTTGCAGAGGCCTAAGAATTTCATTGTGACTGGGCCCAAACCTCTGTTACTAGCCTGGCCCTCCATTGTCCATCTGCTTCCCACCCTTGAGCCTTTCAAAATACCAATCCACTCTTGCATTGACCTTGTTAACTCCTCCTGAAGACCCTCCCCAAACTCCTCCTCTAGACCACTCCTGGATTCCTCTGTATGTAAGACCCCATCTCCCTTCCATGTGGTGTGAGAGCGCCATAGAATAGCTTAGCACAGACTTGTTCTGTGTCCAGTACAGGCGAACTTTTAATAAACTTTATTTTTCTTTGGCTGAGAAGACTTGAGTGGAATTCTTTTGGCATTTTGGGGTCTCAGGCACCCCTAACCCTCTTTCTGGGAAACCTCTTCATATCTACATTCAGAGAAAGATCTAGAAAGAACAGTTTAAATGGAGACTGAAGCAAACTATATGCTCTCGTTCTTTTCCATGTTTGGTTTTGTTTCTTCTTTTCCATTGTTTATTCCGTTGGTTACAAACCTTCTTTACAACCAGACTAATGTCCAATGTGAAAGTATTTGCAGATCCTATACTTGATTGCATGCCGCCATGGGGGGAAGGGAGAAAATTTGAAACTCAAGAGATTGTGGAACTGAATAAAAATATTTTATTTAGATCTGAATAAACTAAAAGTAAATAAACAAAACAATTAATTTTAAAAAAAAGTCTATATGATAAAAAAAATCCTTTAAAGCTTAGCTCCAACCTATTCTTCCAGACTTATTAAAATTAGAGAAAAAATAATTATTAATAACCAATAATTTGGGAGATCCAGAGTTCTCCCCTTCTAAAGTCATCATTTTAAAAAGTAAAAAGTTGAGCACAGCTAAAGACAACTCTACAAGCCTCAGGATGGAAGGAGATACCTAAACTCAGAGAAAGATATAAGACTATAGTTTAAATGGAGACTGAAGCAAAACTCATTATCGTTCTCTTTCATGTGCGGTTTTGCTTTTTTTTTTTTTTCTTTTCCCAGTGATCACTCATTGGTTACAACCCTTCTATATGACCAAACTATTGTACAATGTGAAAGTATTTGCAGATCCTATACATGATTGCACGCCACCATGGGGGCAGGGGTGGGGGGAAGGGAGGGGAGAAAATCTGAAACTCAAGTGATTGTGGAACTGAATCTTGTAA
>CM053582.1:318815586-318843371 GCA_028627135.1 Pseudochirops cupreus | reverse complement strand
CACACATTTATATTCCTTTCACCTATCCTCATACTGAGAAAAGTTTCATATGTTACAATTATTGTTTTTTCATGTAGGCATGTAAATAGTTCGACTTTGATAAGTTCCTTATGATTTCTTTTCCCTGTTTACCTTCTCATGCTTCTCTTGCTTCTTGTATTTGAATGTCAAATTTTCTATTCAACTCTGTTTTTTTTTTCTACCTTATTGAATGACCATATTTTCCCCTGAAACATTATACTCAGTTTTACTGGTTAGGTGATTCTTGGTTTTAATCCTAGCTCCTTTGATCTCTGGAATGTCATATTCCAAGCCCTTTGATCCTTTCATGTAGCTGCTACTAGATCCTGTGTTATCCTGATTGTGTTTCCACAATATTCAAATTGTTTCTTCTTGGCAGCTTGTAATATTTTCTCTGTGATCTGGGAATTCCAGAACCTGGCTATAATAATCCTAGGAGTTTTCTTTTTGGGATCTTTTTAAAGAGGTGATCAGTGAATTCTTTCAATTTCTATTTTGCCCTCCAGTTCTAAAATATCAGGGCAAATTTCCTTGAGAATTTCTTGAAGGATAATTTCTTGGTTCTTTTTTTGATTATGGCTTTCAGGTAGTCCAATAATTTTAAAATTATCTCTCCTGGATCTATTTTCCAGGTCAGTTCTTTTTTCCAATGAGATATTTCACTTTGCCTTCTATTTTTTCATTTGTTTGGATCTGTTTAATAGCATCTTGATTTCTCATAAAGTCATTAGCTTCCATTTGCTCCACTCTAATTCTGAAGGAACTATTCTCTTCAATGAGCTTTTGAGATTCTTTTTCCACCTGGCAAATTTGGCTTTTTAAGGCATTCTTCTCCTCATTGGCTTTTTGGACCTTTTTTGCCATTTAAGTTAGTCTATTTTTTATGGTGTTATTTTCTTCAGTTAGATTATTCACTCTCTTTTCATGATTTTCTTGCATTGTTCTCATTTCTGTTTCCAATTTTTCCTCTGCTTCTCTTACTTGATTTTCAAAATCCTTCTTGAGTTTCTCCATGGCTTGTAACCAGTTCATATTTTTCCTGGAAGCTTTTGGTGCAGGAGTTCTGACTGTGTTGTCTTCCACCTGTTCCATGCTTTGATCCTTTTTGTCCCCAAAAAAGAAATCTAAAGTTGGATTGCTGTGCTTGCTTAGCTTCCTTTGCTTGCTCATGTTGCCAGTCAATTACTTGACTTTTGAGCTCTTTGCCACAGCAGAATTCTGCTCTCAGAGGGGAGAGTTTTGTCTCAAATTACTGGGGTTTTCACAGCTGCCCGAGCTATTGGGAGAGAGCCATCTCCACAGCCCCCACCAGCATTGGCTCATTGGTCACACACCTCAGGACTACCACCCAAAACTACTATCCAGATCCACGCAGGTCAAGGCAAGAGTACTTAGCTTCTGAATGATCGCTTGGTCCCCCTATGATCTGCAGGCTGGGAGCTCTGAAGCAGCCATGTGGAGGTGCCTGCAGGGCCACTGTTTCTACTACTTCTCACTCCTGGGGCACAGGGCTGGACCCACTCCTCCATGCCCCACAGAACCAGCAGAGGTCCACTGACTTTTCCTTTTCCTTTGGCATTTATGCATTGATAATTCTGGAAACCACCAGTGCTGCTGGTGATCCACTCTCCACAATGCTCCAGCTGTGGCTATTTGGGGCCTCCCTGGGGCTAAAACTGCAGGCTCATGTCGGGCTGGGCTCTGCTCCCAGCACACTGCGATGGCCCCTTCCTGTCTGCCTGCTGGGCTGCCTTCAGCAGGAGATTGGCTTCTCTCTGTCACTTTGTGGGTTTGGTAGCTCTAAAATTTGTTTAGAGTCATGCTTCATAGGTATTTGAGGTGGTTATAGGGAGAGCCCATGGAGTTTTCCTGCTTTTATGCTGCCATCTTGACTCCCAGTCTTGAGTTTTTAGATAGAATTGAGCTTGTTGATGACGTCACAGAACTAAATTTTTTGGAGGAATTGAAATCGTATTCACTTTTTTGGAAAGTAATGTCTTTATGGGGAAACTAGCTTTGCTTATATTTAGATGTTATTTTTTTTCACTTTTTATACCTTTCATACTCAATGAAGTTTTAAAGACCAAGAAAGTTGATTATAAAGACATATTATGCATTGGAGAGAGGTAGAACTGTCTGTGGAGCCAGAAAAAAACTTTGTTTTAAGTCCCTACCTTTTACACAAACTATGAGTGTGATTCTGGGAAAGTCACTTAACCTTTTAGTTCCTCAAGCAGATCAATAAGACATGGACCTAACAATCTCCAATGAATAAGGGGATTCCCACAATGAGAATTCCTTACACTGAAGAAATCATGTGTCTGGGTGAAAAGATACAACAGCGAAACCCCAAAACATAAACCATCAAAAGCCAAAGGTCAAGGTCATATTTTATTTTTCTTTGCATCTCTAATACCTTGTCACATAATAGAAGGTTATGTAAGTTAAGGCTAATGACACATTGAGTCAAGTTTTCATTTTATGTCAATCCTACTACAGTAGTTTCAATCTGAGTTAGCATAGAATAGTAGAAGGAACACAGTACTATAAGTCCAAAGGTTTGAGGTCTACTCCAAATTGTGTCACAAGATAATAGTATTGGGATCTTAAGAAAGTCACTTCTCTTTTCTGGACCCAAACTTCTTAGTAGTAAAATAAAGGAGGGAGGTAGATCTTAACTAGATGATTTTCCTTCCAGGTTTCCAATCCCACACTTTTATTTTCTTCCTGCCTTGCCATATTAAAGATAAGGCAAGCAAGGGCAGTAACTACTAATAAAAAAAGTAATAGACCTGATAATGTCTTAGTTGCTTGCCTTGAAGAGATAATTCTAGACATTATTGATTCATTCCTGGTAAAAAAGGAAATATTCATTTCATATCTCACTAAATGGTGGATTTAATACAACCCAGGTTTTTAAGCATTTGGGAGGAATATACTTTTTATAAATTTGTAGTCTAATCTATATTTTTATTTGGGATCTAAGCCTCAACTTCAATCCTTACACATTAGAGCAGTGGTTAACAAAGTGTGCTTGTAGGCCAATTGATTTCAGCCTATGGAATCTATAAAACATCTTGGTATTATGAATGTTTTGACCATTTTGGGGTTTCAGAAAAATAACAAAATTCAAGTATATTTGATTTTTAAAGGCAGATGCCACTTGTTTGCTATTTTGTTTGTAATGATACATGTCTTATTTGGTCTAATGGGATGTAAGTAGGAGTGTGCTGGTACGTTTAACAACCAGCCCTTCAAAAAGAAAGACACATGACATTTTGAAGTTTAATCTGTGTTATTAATATTTTTCCATTACTTTCTCAGGACTAGACAAACAACTAAGAAATAAATCAATCCTTGATTTGTAGAGTTTGTTTATTTCTGCGGTGGAAATGGTCACTGAGAAGTAAGAGACAATACCCCTGGTTGTTTGTGTTTGGTGACAGGAAAAACCTAATGGGCTAAATGCTGTTTGGAATTTTTTGCTGCCCTGGCATTACATATAGTCAGAAAAAGCTCACAGAAACGGGATCATAGATTTAAAGCAGAAAAGGATTATAGTGATCTACTGGGTCTACCCTTTCCTTTTACAAATGGGGAAACTGAGGGTCAGAAACATGACATAACTTGCCCCTGATCACAAAGCTCATAAGTTACTGAGCCAAGGTTTGAAACCAGAGAACCCAGGTTAACCTGAAAATGTAAAAAAAAAATTGCTAATGATTAGAAAGTAATGAAATAAACAAAAAAATCACTCATGTATTCACTGAGTTTCTACCACCCAGTTCTGCATACCACTAAAAGATAATGTATGTTCTCTGTTTCAAGGATCTTATAACTTAATAAGGGAGACAAAATAAACATAAGAAATAGAAAATAAAGTGTAAAATTGTATGTTGACTCTAAGTACAAAAATGAATGGAGATAATGAGGAAAATAGGGCTAAAGTCATAAGAAGATCCTTCATTAATTAGATATTAGAAGATAATGGAAGGGCAGCTAGGTGGTGTGGTAGAGTACTGTCCCTAGAATCAGGAGGACCTGAGTTCAAATTTGACTCCATACATTTAATAACTGCATGACCCCGGGCAAGTCACTTAATTCCAACTGCCCATTTCCCCCCCCCCCCTGCCCCAAAATAAAAGAAAAAAAGAAGATAATGGATAGAAACATATACAATTTTGTGCATGGTGTATTTACAAGACAATGAGGATACTAGTATGACTCATTGGACCTTGTGAGAAATAAAGTTGACTAGATAGAGACAAGATTATAGGTAATCTTGACAAGTCAGTAAGGAGTTTGGGCTAGAAAGTACAAAAAAGCAACATTCAGGCTGCAAAGGTCTCTAAATATGCCTTACATCCTCCTTCTGATGCAATTTCATAAAATATTTGGTTATGTACTTTTACAATGATTTCATGAATCCAACAAAAAGAAAGAAAAATTCTCCATTCTTACTATTTTAGTGCCCAAGTGCAATTTCACCACAATCAGGGACTGAATAAAAACTCCTTTTCAGTTCATTTATTTTATTCTGTGACAAAGGTCTTAAACCAGTACAGGCCAAGAAGGTACATTCAATATGTGCAGAGATAGTCTTTTTCCATCAAGGGAGAGAAAAATACCGTTGATTTCCATGGCAACTCCTTTCCATCTAGTCCAATTAGGAATAGTCAGTTCTCAAGTGAAAACCAGTCATGTAGATTTACTTTCTACTCTGAATCTATATAGAGTCTAGATTCCTACATAGACTACAGTTATCTTCTCTGTATCAGGAAGAAAACGTGGCTATGGCTAACATACATATCAATATATAAAATTACTTTGTTTAAGTGTCTCTTTATGGTGCTATCTGGGTTGGTGCTGATATTTAGGGCATGGCAAAGCAAATCAATGGTGCCTTGTGAGCATAATAAGCTTTCTTTAAATTGTAGGGCCTGGTTGCCCAAGTTGATCAGAAACATAGTACCTCAGTGAGTTTTGCTTACATACTTAAAAGCTCTTACAAACTTCCTATATCCACCCATGCACAAGTACCTATTATGGCCCAAGATTTGTTCTTGTGTTGATATGGATCCAGATGTCCTGTTATTGACTTTTGTTGGCCTTAAACTCATTGTTTCTCTGAATAAATCAAGGTACTGTGAAATGCTCAGGTGATAACCCTCTGCCCTCAAGGGAACATGTTCTCAATGTGATTCACTCAGATGAAGTCAAGTGGTCAACAGAGCATTGCAAGGTAGGGATGTAACTACATGACTTGTTCCAAAGTTCCTTATCAAAAAGCAGGCATGCAGCATGCTTCCAAAATCCCACAATCATCCTGGAACTTAACTAAGATGGCCTTCTGTGGTTCACTATGGTCAATCTCTGATCAACATGGCGATTCAGGAAAAGCTTTCCTCATGAAGAGATAAGTCCTCTTAAGTCAATTGTATATCCTGGTCTTCCCTTTCAAGTCCTATGGCCATTTCTCTTGGAAAGAAACTCCATTGTTTCTATTCAAGATGGATTATGACTATACTCTAGATTTTTTTTAACAAAATTACAAATATTCAGTGTCATTCCTTTTAACTTTAATATATAGACCCTAGTCATTTAGTCAGTCATTGAGTATTTATTAAACATATATACATATAACACATACACACATATGTGTGTATTTATGTATATGTGTATGTGTATATATGTGCTTAATAAATGCTTAATGACTGACTAAATGACTAGTGTCTATATGTTATATATTATACACATATATGTGTATATATGTATTTATATATATGTGTATATATACATATTTAATAAATGCTTGATATGTGTGTACACACATGTGCCAGGCACTGTGTAAAGTAGTGGGATTACAAAGAAGGTAAAAAAACCCAACCAAACAGTTCTTGCTCTCAAGAAGTTCATAGGCTAAGCAGAGACAACACAAAAACAAGTTATGTAGAAACAATGTTTATGTACAGGATATATTGGGGGTACTAGGAAAGACACTAAGGTTAAGGAGGGCAGGGAAAAACTTCCTGCAAAAGCTAGGGTGTTAGCTGGGACTTGGATGAAGTCGGGGAAGCTAGGAAGTAGGAATGAAGATTCCCACTACAACTTAACCTAGCTTGCTCATGTGCTAAATGCCAACAGTGCAGATATAATTATCTTCATCCAAGAAAATGAAAGTACCATGAGATGAGGGGAGACATTGGTTCCTTTTTGTCTTTGTATAATCAGCACCTAGCACAGTGTGTGGCAGTGAATGGAAGGGAATGAAATAAAAATTGTTGAAATATTGGCAGAAACCGTTGACTAAGCATGTAAAAGCAGTGAAATGCTTAATAATGTCATCCAAACATTAAAAAAAAAAGATTTTATTAAGTAGCAACGAATGGGCAAGAAGGAAAATGTGAAGTAACTCAGGGAGAAGACCACCTGTAACCATCTAGAACACAAGTCAGGTTCTCCAAGTTATTTCCATATTGTTATCCTTAAGGAATGCAAGACTGCATCATTTCATATTGTAATGTTTAAACTAGATGTCCTTCTGTTTTCCTACTTCTTCTATTGGTTTGGGTGGTAGCCAAGGAGATACCTTAAGTGGCCAGGGTTTCTTCAAATGCTTTTGTGGAAAGTCAACTATGTCTCCTTGTTAATAGAGGAATTGTATCTCGTTGAATAACAGGGATTTATCCTTCTAGCAAAACTAAAAAGATACATGGGAAGTCGTTCCCTGCTGTTATTTGTTAACCTTGAACTTCATCAGGATTTGCATTTGGAAATCACTTTCATTTTTTCCACCTGTTTTATATTTGATTCTACTTTACCTTATAGGATTCTTGGGGAGATGTGATATCATACATAAAAGTATGAAGAATATATAGTGCATTATATTCCCATAGGATAGCTTAGGGGGATTTAAAAAAACTTTTGCCTGATGAAACAGATAATTTTATGTAACAGGAACAATGATCTGGAAGGCTCTCCAGCGGCTGGTATTTCTGAATAATGCAGTTCAAGACTTTTATGTTTCCTTTATGGTGGCATATTATCTGTCATTAAGAAACCAATTAACTGTCCTAGAGGTGTATTTTATCCATGTTGTGGTCTCTTGTCTTTTTTTTTTTTATAGACAGAAATTCTTTAGGTTTCTCCCTCTCTTGTGAAATAAAGTCACAAGAAAGTTAGCTTGGTAGAGAAGAGAAAAAATGGCAAGTATTACTTTGCCATGATATAGTCATGGTTATAATAGTATCTCATTATGACATGGAGGTGGCTCTGGGTACAATTTTTTTTTTTTTTGCCTTTTGGAGGGGGAAGACAGAGCAATTGGGGTTAGGTGACTTGCTCAAGGTCACATGGCTAGTAAATATTAAGTGTCTGTGTTCACATTTGAACTCCTGACTCCAGGGCTGATACTCTATTCACTGCACCACCTAGCCACCCCTTTGGGTACAATTTTTAAAGACCCGAATAAGGCAGAAAGCTGGATAGGTTTGTGGTAAGGATTCAGTGATTAATGGTAAGTAGTATATCTGAACAGCAGCCTGGATAAGTTTGACTTTGGGTTTTTTTGGGGGCCTGCTTCTTCAGGTTTAGAATGCAGTGAGGTACTTGTGAACCATAAAATCAGTAAAAATCAACTTTATTAGTGACAATGGATAAAAAACATACAATTCCTGAGGTTAAAAAGACAATACTTCAGCTTTCAGTAGGACAACATTTCCCAATGGTCAAGGCGACATTCTCTTTAGGGCTATCTCTGCGCCAAGAAATCTTCTTAATTCAGCCTCCTGTGGGCTAGGCCTGTTATGCCTCAGGAAACATGAAGGTTAA
Organism: Pseudochirops cupreus; assembly: GCA_028627135.1. Lineage (NCBI taxonomy): Eukaryota > Metazoa > Chordata > Mammalia > Diprotodontia > Pseudocheiridae > Pseudochirops > Pseudochirops cupreus. The sequence continues at coordinate 318,835,520 of CM053582.1, read as the reverse complement.
AGAGCTTCCCAGTTCCTTTCTAAAGGATTAACCCCGGCTGCATAAAACAGTTTGTTCCTCCAACAGTATTGAAATGGTTTTGTTTCTGGTTCTGGTTCTGGTTTGTTTGTTTAGTGGTCAGAGCAAGCTAGAGAACCCATTTGGGAACTCTGTTTTTCTAAACTGAAGACCTTGGCTGAACACAATAAGAGGTTTAATTCACATTGATGGAAGGGGTTCGCTTGGCATAGAAGATAGAAAGCCAAAATTGGAGACAGGAAGACTGAAGTTTTAATCCTGCCTCAGACACTTACTAGATGCATGGCCCTGGGTAAGACTCTTAACCTCCCTATGATTCATTTTTCTCCTCTGTAAAGTGAACGGTTTGATGTGATGGCTTCTAATGTCTAAATCCTTTTCCTATGATCCTGGTCTTCCAGATCCGAATCCATTATACTATGATCTACAAAATCACCAATCCATGGAATACTGAATATATGCCAGTAACTAAGTATCCCCATCATTATATTTTAATAAGTAGCATCATTGTTTTGATAGTATAATTTTTAAAGCATTTGTGTTCACGTTTCTATCCAATATTTTGAAGATGTACTAAATTTACCTTATTTCCCTTAATTATGATAGGCCAGCACTAGGCCCTGTACCAAATACAGTAAGTGTAAAACTAGTCCAGGGAAGAGAGAGATAAGTGTTATTTGGAGTAATGTGGAAATTTTTCATAAATCCATAGCACTGGAGCTAAGCCTAGAAGGATGGATGGAATCAGAAAAGCAGTAACTTGTAGTAGACCAGACTTTCAGGGGTCCCCTGACCCCATTAAGGATATGCCCCCCTCTTCTATGAGGCAGATATGCAGAAAGAGTATACTCTTGTTGGGTGGATGCTTTCACCGTATCTATGAACGACTAAAGAAAGTACAAGGTAGTTAATTTGCAAGTCTTGTTTGTGTCTCCCTGTTTGTTTATGCCTCTGGACATATCCTGGGATTAAGTCTTAATGTATAAATAGCCTTAGGCTAGGGTAGGGAGTGGTCAGGACTAAAGAAGGGTCCTTGCATTTCAATTACCTCGGAGTCTCTGCTATAAGGTATATAAACCTTGTGGTTTTTTTGTACCTTGGCTCTGTATGAAACGGTTCTGTAATAAATAGAGTATTGAATACATCCCCGTCTCTTTCTCTCTTTTATTCATCTGGTTGCTGGACCATATTACTGTGCTGGTCACAGCAGTAACTAACAGAGAAAATTACCCAAATTGTAAACAAAAATGAGAATGATATACTGACGGAAGAGTGGGCAAACGGATTTGACTGCTGAGTAGGGGAATGGAGAAATAAGCATTTGTGTGGTATCTTCTACAGGCCAGGCACCGTGCTTAATGTTTTTTACAAATTTTATCTCATGATATTGGTGGGACCAGATTCTGTAAGAACTAGAATTCTAATATATGGATTTAAAATTTGATCTTCCAAATAATTCTCTGCTTTTAATGATTTTTGAGAGCAGATTTCCCAGGTCAACTTAATATTGACCTAAAATGCTCAACTGATTCCAAAAGTTCCCACAAACCCTCTGGCATGCTTACTGACAGATGATTGTAAACCGTCTAGTAACAACTATAAACTACAAAATGATTCATAAGTGCAAAGCCTGATCAAGAATTATTCCAGAGGGATAATATACACTTGTAAGCATTTCAAACCGCTTCCTTAGGACATTCGTATATTTTGTTTCCCCAGGAATTTCTCAATCTAAGAGTGAAGAGTGGGAAATGACCTAGGGAAATGCCAGCCAGTAAAAAGGAAAATTTATTATCTGATCACCAGGCTGAAAAGATGATCAGTCACATCAGTTAGGCACATAAACTGAATTATGGACTGTATTGCCAAAATAAAGTGGTAAACCAAGAGGAACCTGATAGAAATCTGGGGCAAAAGTGAGCCTAAAAGTCTTGAAAGTATTACAGAGAGAATACTAATCTTCTGGATACAGATGATAGTATGCCATCAGAATAGAAATATGAAGCAATTGTGTTACTTTATAAGGATATATAGCATACACTAAAAACCGCTCCTCCTGGAATACCGTCATTATCTAGGCTTACTCAACTTTTAAAAGCAGCATTCCCACAAGAGAGTTTGACAGATGTTTCATCCCAATGGCAATGTATGCATAACTATTTTTTCAGCCTAAAACCAGCCATTTGAAAAAGCAAGAATAGCCACAGGACTGATTTCTCATAAAAACAAGTCACAAAATACAATTCAGAAAATTCTTGTGTGTGTGTGTGTGTGTGTGTGTGTGTGAGTATACAGTTGTTTCACATGTTTTCATATGGCTTTTCAAGCATTCTTTTTTTTCAATGAAACAAGCCTAATAGCAACAATAATGTTTGAGTATTTTTCATAGCTGACACATTCTGCTTACCTAGTTGCCTTTCAAATTACCTCAGGATGACAGGAGTGGTTTGACTTTTTGCTTTCATTTTTCTCAACTACAGTGCCATGCTGAAGATTCAGACTCCCAAGCAGAATTTAGGCTTAAAATGGATGCTTAAAAAAAGCAAATACTTGTTAACACTATACAAATTACACACATCAGCTTTTCTTGAAAAAATGACAAGCTATGTCCTACCTATGCACTATATGAGAATGTGTATGTTTAACCCTTGTTATCTATATGTGTAGTTAGGGAGAATTTCAATCCCATGTCTTTTTTTCATTCATTACTTCAAGTATGATCAACATGTAATGAAAACAAATTATCAGTTATAATGACCTACTTTGACTTCAAAGAAGAGATGAGAACAGATGCATCTCCTTCACTTCTCTGTAGAGACAGGACATGGATTTGGAAAACTGCATATTCTATCGGATTCAGTAGATGAATTGTTTAGCTTATTGGACTCCCTTTTTCCTCTTTTAAATCTTCTGTTACAAAAGATAAATTAGTGATTGGGGATAAAGGGCAGACATATTTTGACATGAGATGATACAAAAAGACACTAAAAGATGTTAATAAAATGTTTTATTTTAATATTATTATTCATATAAATGTTAAGAAAATACTTAATTTTATAAAAATTAACTAAATTTAGCTCTAACTTTGTCTCTGTTTCATGGTGTTTTCAACTACCTAACAGTATTTACAAAGAAAAAGCCATCAAGAGAACAATACATTCTGATAGCTACAAGCAGGAACATCAATGATCCAGTATTTATTTAGCATGATTTGCATGTGTAAAAACTAAGTCTAATTCTACATTTTTCTCAAATACTATATCCTAATTCGATAAATATTTGATGATCTACTTAGGTAAAAATTTCAGTCAAACAACATAGTTTGGGTGAGTTTCAATTTACTTTAGTTCTAATTGTAGCTAAACTATTGACTCAAACTGGGAAACTAGGAAAAAATAAACATTGACTCCTTGTGTATATTTGAGATGAGAATGAATGAGAAGAGATAAATATTAAATACCATCCTATTCTATTGTCTTTTACAATTACCTGTATATTACAGAATCTTAGAGTTGGAATGGACCTCAGAGCTCATTTGAGTACATCTACATCATGATATGTCTGCATCATACCCCACAATTATTGCAATTCTTCTGGAAGATCTCAGGAACACTGCCAAGTGTTCTTAAATAAGTGCTGCTTCTGAATATAGATTAAGGACAGTTGAGGGAATTACAATAGAATTGCTGGTACCTGAAAAACCTTGAAAGGTCAGCAAGTTTTATGATCCTGAAACTTTAATGAATGGGCTTTGGATGGCAAAAGATTCTGAGGACCACTTACCTCATCCAACTCTAATTTGCAAGAGAAAAACATAATACACCTTGTTATAATAAATGAGGAAAATGTCATTGCTTTAAAATTATATATTCATCATGATAAATTAATAAGGATGTAAAAAGTAAATTTTTAACTCATATTAGAAAGAAGAGATTATAATATATAATTCTGTAAAAGTATAAACAGAAATCACTCAATATGTTACACCATAATGGTCAATGGCCTTCTGGGGCATTTAAAGTACCATGAATAATAGCTTTTGTATTTTCCACTACCCCTTAAGGATGATTGACTTAAGGGTGATTGGAAGCCAGCCTCTATTTAAGGATGAAAGGAGACTTTACTTAAGGTACTCAATACTGACTGAGGAGTTTGTGACTTACTGAATGATATGTTTTGCCTAAGACTATGTGTCCACCTTAGTAATAAGTTGTTATGTTATATTGTTGTGAATATTTTGTTTTATTGCTGAATAAGTAGAGAGTTCACTATACTATGAGATCAGAACCTTAAAGTTCTTCACAGCAGCAGTTCTCAGGAGAGCTGCTTATGATTAGCTTTACAATGAGATAATATTTGTAAAGTGCTTAGTACAGCCTGACACATAATAGGTACTTAATAAATGTATGTGTGTGTGTGCGTGTGTGTGTGTGTATGTGTGTGTGTACATACAAGTACAGTCAATTAACACTTATGCCCTCTGTTGATGTATACTCCTTAAAGAAAAACTTCTTAGGAACGACGAATATCATCTTCCCAAGTAGAAATGTAAAAAGTCTAACCTTATTGAACTCCTAATGATTTCTTTTTCCTGTTTACCTTTTTAATACTTTTATCGAATCTTTTGCTTGAATTTTTTCCAGTTTTGGTCTTTTCATCAGGAATGCTTGAAAGTTCTCAATATCATTAAATATCCGTATTTTTCCCCTGAAGGAAATAAAGTCAACAAGTCAAAGATATTTACTATATTTTTGTGTGACAGGCATTGTGTTAAACATGGGGGGGGGGGGAAACAGAAAGGTGGATAGTCTTTGCCTTCAAGGAGCTTGCATTCTTATCTATTAATTAACAAGCATTTATAAAACTCTTACTGTGGGTCAGGTACTATGTGAAGCACTGAAAATTCTAAAGGAGAGAGATAACATACAAAAGAATGATAAAAAGGAAGGGGTCCATTGAGTAGAGTGTGGAGTCCAGGGGGTCAAGAGGGTCACCTAGAGAAGAATGAAGACATGATTGGCATGGGCATAATTTGTAAAATGAAATAATAATAAGAGCTCACATTTGTGTACTGCTTTAATGTTTGCAAAATATTTTTCATATTCTATCTTATTTCATCCTCAAAATAACCCTATGAAGTGGGTACTATTATTATCCTCATTTTACAGAAACAAGAAGTTAAAATTCCATACAATGATGCAAAATTTTCTATATTGTATCTTGAATTCTGCAGGTCATTAACTAAACTGAGACGATTATGGCATGGCCTATTGCACAGATCATAAATGTCTGTTCCTTGCATTTTAGTTTTTTATGTAGTTATTTATGTAGTCATTATTTATTTATTTATTACGTGGAAGGAAATTTTTAGTGATGGCTTTGCTTTGATGAATCTAGACTCAGTGGTCCTGGTATCATGTTAATAATATCCCACAATGAGAGAACAAATCAACTTAGAATATGATCTTGAGGTGTATACCTTCCTGAATTCTAATTATTTTAAAATTACGGTTCATTTCTTTATTTTACTGATACCTTCTTCCTAAGCTATCACTTTTTGAGTCTAGGTGGGATTTGTTTATGTGTATACATATTTATATCTGGTTGCCAATATTGTATATGTACTGTATGTAGTATAGGTGTATATACATAGATATGTGTGTGCATGTACACATGTGTATATGTGTGTATGTATGTGTATATATATATATGGAGAGAGAGAGAGAGAGAGAGAGAGATAGCATAGGTTAAAATTTGAGAAAAAACAACAGATGAAATATGTCTACAGATTACTAAAATTCAAGTTAGAACATGATTAAATATAAAATATAAGTGAAACTGAGAGGGCTGAGAGACTCCAGGGGAATCAATTGTTTATAAATGAGGACACTGGGGAACTTGTCAGAGGATGTGGCAAATGATGTGACTTGAACAAGAGAAGGATATCAGTAAGTAAGATGAGGGGAGACATAAACACACATGTATATCACATACATATATACATATGTTTGTATATATATGTGTATATACATACACACACCATACATATAAATATATTTTGCACCATCACATGTATATTTCCCTGTGAAACAATAAAACACTAATAAATGGAAACTGAAATTTCATTCCTCTAATAATCTTTCCCACTCTTAATCTATCCTTTGCACAGCTGCTAAAGTAGGTTTTCTAATACGCAAATTTATTATATCATTCCCCTCCTCAAAGATCTTCCCTGGCTCCCTATTGTTTACTAAATAAAATATAAACTCCTTAGTTTGACACTCATAACCTTCATAAGCTGGATATGATCTAAGTGACCAGCGTCATTTTATAGTACTCCCCTTTGTTTACTCATATGTTCCAGGAAATTTGACCACTCATTAGATTAGGCTCTTTTACCTCTATGCATTTGCACACACCAGCTCCTGATTCTGGGTTTGATCTCTCCTCTAATCTTAGCTTCTTGACGTCCTTTTGTTTAACAACCAACACCAGTTGCCTCATCCTCTGATATATTCTCGATTGTCCCCATCTAGACATGACTGATTTCCCCAGAGTCTCTCAGGCTACCTAATTCCCTCATATTTTATATTTAATCATGTTCTAACTTGAATTTTTAGTTATTTATAGACATTTATTTGCTTTTTTTCAAGCTTTTGTTACCTACATTCTGTTTTGGTGAATTGCCCTAGCTAACATACTAATGCTTTAAGATCTACAAAATGCTTTACATATATTATCTCTTTTGATCGCTGTGACAGCCCCATGACATATTAAAAGCTTTATTATCTCCATTTTAATATCTTCCAACTGAATTGTTTACAAAGTGCTTTCATAGTTATTCTTTCATTTAATCTTTATAGTAAGGTTGAGAGGGAAAGTATGATTAGACTCATTTATAAGAGAAGATGACTGAGTTTAGGAGAAGTAAAGGGAGTCATATAGTTAGCAAGTACTAGCATTAGAAAAGGAGCCCAGAGTGAGGCAGTGTGCTCTAGTGGAGAAAGTACTGAATTTGGAGGCAAGAAGATCTGAGTTCAAGTTTCCCCTATGATATAAACTAGTTATATTTGCATGAGTAAATCACTTCACTTCTGTAAATCTTTTTTTTTTTTTTTGCTTTTTGCAGGGCAGTTGGGGTTAAGTGACTTGCCCAAGGTCACACGGCTAGTAAATGTTAAGTGTCTGAGGCTGGATTTGAACTCAGGTCCTCCTGACTCCAGGGCTGGTGCTCTATTCACTGTGCCACATAGCTGCCCCTCACCTCTCTAAATCTTGCTTTCCTTGTCTGTAACATAAACAGGTTGCACTAGATGGTCTCCCAGGTGTGCTCAGCTCTAAATCATTTCTTCCATTCCATCACATTGTCTCTCCAGCTTTTTATTCAGTTGTGAATATCTTTGTACAGCTCAGTCCTGATTGATGCAAACAATGAATTTTGTAAAGTAGTTGCATGTATTCTATTTTGTACTCTTCCAAGTTATAATTATGTAAACTACAGTAATTGTTTACAGATCAATGGAAATATGTAGAGTGAATTCAAATAATGTGAATACTTTATAGGAATTATCATTATTTGCACCAAAGAAGATCTAGCTGTATAGAACATTCCTAGAAACTAGTACAGTGGAAAGTGCTGAATTTAGACTCAGAGCAACTAAGAATAAGTCTTAGCTAACAGTTTACTACCTGTATGACTTTGGTCAACTCACTTAATGTCTTTAGGCTTCATTTCCTTCTCTATAAAATGAGGGAGTTACACTAGTGGCCTCAGAGGCCCTATCTGCTTCTGAATCTGTGTGATTAATTAGACTTGACCACAAAATATTACAACAGCATAGTAGAAAATAAAATACTTGTTTGCGTATGTGAGCACATAATGGTAGGACAGAGTGGAAGAAACCAATCTAGCATAACAAAATCACAGTCAGGAAATTTATGGTCAGAGATGTAGTAAAAATCAAATCAATCATGAGATGGAACCAATTATAAAAGAAACAGCATATGTGAAAGGAATTTTAAGAGAAACAGCTTCATTTCTTCCAGTTCTCATAACTTGGCCAAATAAATAATTCCACTCTTTTATATTTTCCACTTTGTTAAATTGTTAGTGATTTATAATAAAATAGAAATAAATTCCATTCCTTCATGGTGACTAATAGACGAGGGTTAAGTGAGTCTCTCAGCTGCAGTTTTCATTTATACTCTGATGTGTGAATGTGGGTCACAGGACTGTTGCTAAAAAGCACTGTGGGATATTGAATGAGCTTGACAATATAACTAGATCTCATTTTTATAGACTTCTAATGTCATCTTGATTTGCATGCTACTGTGTAATCTACAGGGAAAAGATGAGAAGGTTATGTAAAATATCCTGAGATTGGAAAAAATACAGTTCAGTACATTGATATTTAAGCTAATGCTTAGGCAACTTTACCTTCCCTTCAAGCTATCAAATATTTCTATCCTGTCATTAAGCACAGGCAAATAGGATGGACCCAGTTTTGGGTCAGTTGTAGTGATGTCAAGGTGGATTAATGAGTATCCAGAGGTCACCAGAGGTCCATGGATCTTGGTGTAGACATACTACTATGTCAATGTCATAAATATCTAGAAATGGAATAGCTAGTATATAGGAAAAAGAGACTATAGACCAATAGAGAGCAGTCAGTTGCCAAAAATTATACACCAAGCAGTAATTACTGGTGCATATAAAGAGAAGTGCTAACAATGCATTGATACTGGTGATTATTAGAATACCAGCCCATTGTTCTGAAAAACTAGAGTAATTACAGTTTAAACGGTATGTATTTCTGAAAAATACATACATATCCCAGGGCTGGTACCATTATGTGGCTTTCATCCTGTGGGGTCATTGGGTTCCATTACTCCCTTCCTCTTTTGTGTGGCACTCAAATCTCTCTCTCTCTCTGGCTTCCCTTTGTGGAAATCAACTGTGTAGAATTACTCCTATCTGTGTCCTGGAAGAGCAGGGTTCTCAAGAAAGCTTCCCACGTATCTGTGTATTTGTGGGGTTGTGTTAAAGATATATGCTCTGGGTCAGAGACATGACCTGGAATTTGCTTGTGGTAATAATTAAATCAGGTTCTGCTGGCTTGCAGTTACTTGAGGGCTTCTGTTTCCTTTTCTTCAGCTAACTGGAGAAAATCTATAAGTAAGGGTAAGGACTCATATTCTTTCAAAAGAAGAATCGGTGTATTCCATTACTATGAAATCTAGCTTATAGATTCCAAGCAAACGAACAAAAGTTATGTCTCAGTTTGCCATTTCTGTTCTTGTTTGGAGGTGAAATTGACAAGATAAACTCTAAGACTGACTCATTCTCACCATTGTATTCTACACATACACATATTCTTTCCTTGTCGCCTATGAATTCTAAGCAGTTCTTGCACTATGTCCCTCTTACCAGCTGAGTGTACATTCGTTGGGTTGACAAATAACACCTTTAACCACCCCTGCACCCTAAAACAGTCCAAACTGCATTGATGTGTGTGAATCTCCAGAATGGAACAGGAATATTGAAAGTCATTTGCTAAATGATGCCTATTGTCTGCTTTCCCTCATCTGCTTTTCTGCTGAGAAAAAAAAATATTTATAGCTAATTTTTATAGCTGACACCTGCTTTGTGTTGTGGAAGCAACAGAGACAAAAAAGACAACTTGCTAAACTAAAATTAGAATTGCTTAAATTTATATGAACTGTTTTGTATACAATTTCTGAGGAACTTAACCACCTCTAGCGAGCTTATACTCGAGATACTCATATTGGTTAGTCTATGTATTCAAGTCTGTTATTGATGTTAATGTATATATGATTGCTGAGCACTGCTTGTTATTTCTTTTGTGTATTTAAACACTATTATTTCCTATTGTTTTTCCTCTGTATTCTTAAGTTGCTGAGAGGGCCTCACTCCACCTCCAACAATGTTTTGTTCAGTCATTTAAATTGTGACCCGCTCTGTAAACTCACTTGTTTTGTGGTTGTTGTTGTTGTTTTGCAAAGGCACTGGAGTAGTTTTCCATTTCCTTATCCAGATCATTTTATAGATGAGGAAACTGAAGCAAGTAAGGTTAAGTGATTTGCCCAGGGTCACATAGCTAATAAATGTTTGAGACTAGATTTGAACTCAGGAAGATGATTCTTCCTGACTTCTGTCCCAGAACTCTATCCACTGCACCACTTAGCTGCCCTTGCTATATAACAATGTCATGTAATCTTAATTCAGGAATACCTTGGAGATATTGTGGCTCCAATTCCAGACCATTGCTAGAAAGTGAATTTTGCAATAAAGCAAATCACATGAATATTTTGGTTTCCCAGTGAATATAAAAGTTATGTTTACACTATACTGTAGTCTTTGAAGTATGCGATAGTATTATGTCTAAAAACCCAATATATGTGCCTTAAAAATACTTTATTGCTGAAAAATGCTAGCCATTATCCCATCATCTGAGCTATCAGTAAGTCAGAATCTTTTTGTCTTGATGTTAGTGGCTGCTGACTGATCAGGGTGGTGACTGCTGAAGGCTGGGGTGACTATGGCAATTTCTTAAAATAAGACAACATTGAGATTTGCCTCATCCATTGACTCTTCCTTTCAGTCAAACACTTAGAGGCCATCGTACAGTTATTAATTGGCCTAATTTCAGTATTGTTGGGTCTCAAGGAATAGGAGGTCCAAAGAAAGGGAGATGAGGAACGGCCCATATAGGGAGCAGTCAGAGCACACACATTTACCAATTATGTTTTTTGTCTTATGTGGGCATGTTTGTGGTGCCCACAAATAGTTATAATAGTAACATCAACAATCACTGCTCATAGATCACCATAACAGATATAATAATAATGATAAAGTTTGAAACATTGTAAGAATTATCAAAATGTGAAACAGAGACATGATGTGAACACATGCTGTTGGAAAAATTGCACCAATAGATTTGCTTGACAGAAGGTTGCCACAAACCTTCAATTTGTAAAAAAATGCAATATCTACAAAGTACAGCAAAATAAGATATGTCTGTATATAACTGACATCTGGAAGGATGGGAGTCATTTTATGTCTCCTTAATCCTGGGAAAGTATAAATCAAATAATACCACAGACCTCAAATAAAGGCCTTAACTAAAGATAGTGGTTAAATATACATCCTAGGTCTTGATATTCCTGTCTTTGCCTAAGAAAGGGGGAAACTGATTAGGCTTTCCCAAGACATGTCAAAGATGTGATTTTTTTTCTCCGTGTGGAGGGGAGGGTGGAATTGCACCATTTGCGTCAGTGTGATCTTCTGAGCTAGTTTCTGTATGCTGGCATGAGTGTGATTGCCAGTTGTTGCCATCGGTAGACATGAAACTTTATTGGTCCAGATAAGAACAAATTCTTTTCTATAAAAATAGCTGGATAGCACCTACATTATAAGCTTTCATTTTCCCTTGAAACCTAGTCAGATATATATATACATTTCAGTAAATTTCCCCAAGATATGTAAATTTTGTTTGGTTTTTTCCCCTTTCTTTAGTACACTGGGAGACTTAAATTTTAATCATCAATTTGTAGAATGTTTCCTGCTAAATGGTGAGATTTGAATGGTCAATAAAGTCTGATCACTTCCCTAGTTTCTGAAAAGGAAGTCCATAGATTCAGAATTGTGAGGTCCTTGGGCTATGAACATTAAATGGGATGTGAACCCCTGCCCTCCCAACCTAGTGATAGTTTGCATGAAAATGACTATGATATGAGGCATAAGTGTGAAGGATGGATCTGTAAAAGTTATTATCAGAAACATAGGGTAGAAAGGATAAATGAAAATTTTCACTTTAATCTCCAATCAGAAACTTATGGTTAGTAATTCTTGGTTCCTTCTCTCATGTTTCTGATGAGGTTTAGAGTTGGTAGAGCTGGTTCAGGTGTGAAAGAATTCATTCACATTTCTCTGTAGCCATTGGGAGCTTTATTGACACAAAAGCAGTATGGTTCTCCTAACAAGAAAGCTAAGTGAGACGAATATTTGGGGAATTAAGATTATATAGAGATTTCAGAATGATGATGCAGTTTTAGAGGTTTTTATGGGGGTTGAAGATTAGGGACGGGATGAAGAAGATGGATGACAGCACAGGAAACACAAGATAAGAAAGACAGGGGAAATTGTATGATCCAGGATGGGGGGAGATAAAGAATTTTATGGTCCAGGATAAGGGGGAAATTTTATGGTATTTCAAGATAAGAGGAAGAGACTTTAGGGTATCTTCAGGTTAGAGAATGAACTAGGGAAAAGCAGCTCTTAACCCTTAGGGCACTGTTTGTATCCTGATCATTTCTATTTCTCTCAGCATATAGGAAAGTGGGAAAAGACCTTTAAGGTAGCTCAGAACCAGCAGTATTATTCTGTATTTCTACACTAGTTGTACTTTCCATAGTGTTTCACTTTAGAAACTAGATCAAGGAAAATTTTACCTTTCAGATTCCCATCACCAATGCACATGATCCAATTTGTGTGCATATGGGAGTATGAGTTTTTTTTGTGTGTTTGTGTATAGGTAGGTTATATCAATAGGTAGAAGTGCTAACAACTCAGCAATGCATTCAAAATTCCCTTTCATTAATAAAAATTTAGACACAATTTTCAGCACAGGCTCTTGCTCTAAGTATATATACGTTATTGTACAAGAATCAGGAATAATTTTATGGGTAAAAATGTTTTTCTAGTGGTATTTTCTATAAACAACACCTTCCAATTAAAGATGAAGAACACAATTCCTCCATTAAAATAAATTCAATACATTTCTTCCAGTAGTCAATTTTTATTCTCATGATAAATATCTTTCCACTTGATCACAGTATCAGTTGATTTTCATTTCAATTATTTTGTTGACTCAGTGTCCTTTTCCTACAAAAGTGACTGACAAATTGTCAATGTAACTAATCATATTATTTCATGGAAATAACCAAAATAAACATTTGTTCATTCAGTAATTTATTAGGCATTTACTGTGTACAAATTACTATGCTGTAAGAACTGTATTTAGATTAAAATGGTACATATTAAAATAAAAAAAAAACCCATGTAACGTAGTTTGTCCTTTAGTGATGCTATAAAAATGTTAATTCTTACAAATCTGAGGGCTTTCCAGGAGGTAGCATGAAAAATATGACTACATACCTTGTATGAATGTTGTAGATACCTAAAAGAGCCTTAAGTAAGATTTTTATTGTTGGTGTTTTTGTTTCCTTCTCTATCAAGGGACAAGAAGAATGCAGGGCTTTTCAGTCATCCCTGGGGAATGGAGTTGAAGGTTGTGGACCCTCCAGTTTGGAAGACAGAGACCCCAGGCTAACACAAAGCTTCTGCTGGCAAGTCTCACAATCTCACTCAAGGAATCTGGGAATTGGTTAGCAACCTATTTAAGCTAGGTCAGTTGATGCTTCAGCTTGAAGTCACCCTCTTCCCAGCCCTCTACCCCCATAATATCTCATTATAAGAGTAGGCCTGATGGTTTTGAGACTACCATGATAGTCTCTTCTTAAGGGATAATTTAAGCTCATAGAACGTATTCATGGAAGAATATTAACAATACCATTTTTCTAAGGTTAGTACATCTGTGTCCCCCAAATATTTTTTTCTACCACTAGCTTATTTTCTCTTTGATGACGTGTCCCTAAATAATATTTTGTCTACTCTCAGCTTGTTTTTTCTCCCTGATTACAACCCCTCCTCCCTAAATAATGTTTTCCCTTAATCCCTTATATGCAATGTAGCCAGTTCTAGGCAAAGGGAAGTCACCTAGAATCAGAATATAAAAACCTCACCCATGGAAGGGCACTTCAGAGCACCCCTTCCTGCTGAATGGACTCTGTGCTGTCCAATGCAGTGCTGCCCTTACATGACATGATTCCCATAGTTTTACATGTAATTCTTAGCACCTGAGTTCTTTAAAGTGTTGTTTTCCTTAACATCGCTAGCTGGCCCACAGTCCTTTCCTTAGATATAAACTGAGTATCTGGGCAAGGACTTAAGGGAGTAGGGCATTGTGAGCCTAATAGGAGGAAACAAAGATCAAGAGAAACACTACATCCTTCCACGAGGGGTTTCCTTATGCCAGAAGACTGTCATGAAAAATTATCAGCTAGACCATCTTCTTGATTTGACAGAAGAAAAAACTGAGGTCCCAGAGAGGATTTTGACTTGCCTGGGTTCTCTGGGGAAAGACTCATTCAAATCCTTCTAGAACAGAAGGTGAACTAAATTTCAATTCAATCAATTTCATAAACATTTATTAAGTACCTACTATATGCCAAGCACTGTACTAAGCACTGGGGATAAACTTAAGAGAAAGAAAGACCATCTCTTCCCTCAAGGAGTTTACAATCTAAGGGGAGAAAGTACATGAATGGAGCTGAAAGTGGTAGGACAGAGGAAGAGAGGAGCTGATTGTATACCAATATTATTCAATTGTATTAGAAATCCTAGCAATAGCAATAAGAAAAGAAAAAGAAAAAGAATCAGGACAAGATGAGATAGTAAAACTATTTTGATGATTATTTTAGCAAATGTCCTAACCAGTCCCCAAGAAGAGATAGTAAAAAAAATATCTCATTTAAAATAACTCTAGACAGTATAAAATACCTGGGAGTACAGCTACTAAAACAAACCCAGGAACTATATAAACAAAATTATAAAAAAACCTTTTCACATAAATAAAATCAGATTTAATAACTGGAGAAATATTGTTCTTGGGTAGGCAGGGCCAATATGATAAAAATAACAATCTTACCCAAACTCATTTATATATTCAATGCCATCCTAATTAAATTACCAATTAAAAAATCTAAATAATAAATAATAACAATAAAGATAGTAAATAATAATAATAAAATTCATTGGGAAATACAAAAAGTCAAGAATATCAAAGGAATTAATGGAAAAAAATGTAAAGAAAGGAGGTTTAACATGACCAGATTTTGAACTATATTATAAAGTATAATAGATATTATATGTTATCAAAATTATCTCATATTGGCTAAAGAACAAAAAGGCAGATCAATGGGAAAGAGCAGACATACAATTTACAGAAACAAATAAATACAATAACCTTATATTTGACGAGTGTAAAGAGAAGATTTGGGGATAACAATGAATTATTTGCTAAAAATTGTTGGGAATACTGGAAACCAGTATGGCAGAAACTGGTCATAGACTAATATCTTACACCACTTACCCAGATAAGGTCAAAACGGATACATGACCCAGATATAAAGAGAGATTTTACAAGGAAATTAGAAGAACATGGAACATATTACTTATCAGACTTATGGATAGGTGAATAATTTATGAATAAACAATAGAGATCAAAGGTATGTGTAAAATGGATAATTTCAATTACATTAAATTTAAAAAAGTTTTGTGCAGGTA
The DNA here is from genome assembly GCA_028627135.1 of Pseudochirops cupreus. Taxonomy (NCBI): domain Eukaryota; kingdom Metazoa; phylum Chordata; class Mammalia; order Diprotodontia; family Pseudocheiridae; genus Pseudochirops; species Pseudochirops cupreus. The sequence continues at coordinate 318,820,075 of CM053582.1, read as the reverse complement.
AAACAAATGTAATCAAGATTGGAAGGAAAGCAGAAAATTGGGGGAAATTTCATAGACAGCTTATCACATAACTGTCATATTTCAAATATATATATGTATACATATATAAATATATATGTATATATATGTATATATATATGTGTGTGTGTGTGTGTGTATATATATATATGTATATATATAAACTTCATCAACTCTATAAGAATATGAGTCATTCCCCAATTGATAAATGGTCAAAGGTATGAGCAGGCAGTTTTCCAATGAAGAAATCAAAACAATTTATAATCATATGGAAAAAGGTTTTAAGTCCTTATTGATTAGAGAAAAAGCAAAATGAAATGATCTTGAGATATCATTTTATACCTCCCAGATTGGTGAAAATTATAGAAGGGGAAAATAATGAATGTTGGAGGGGATTTGGAAAAATTGGAACACTAATACACTGTTGGTAAAATTGTGAACTGATACAATCATTTTGGAGAGCAATCTGGAATTATGCTCAGCTATTTAACTACAAATACCCCTTTACCCAGCAATACCACTACTTGGTCTATTTCTGAAGATAATTAAGGAAAAATGAAAAAAACCTATATGTTCTAAAATGTATAGCAGCTCTCTTTGTGGTGGCAAACACCTGGAAATTACAGGGATGCCCATCAATTGGGGAATGGCTGAACAAGATGAGGCGTATAATTGTGATAGAATACCACCGTGTTATAAGAAATGACGGGCTCAATGATTTTAGGAAAAAAAATGGAAAACCTTGCATGAAATAAGGAAGAGAGAAATAGCAGAACCAAGAGAACATTGCACACAGTAACAGTAATATGGTTTTAAGAAAGACTTTGAATGTAATAAGTTATTTTGACTATTCTAATACCCAAATTAACTATAAAGGATATATGAAGAAAGATGCTATCTGCATCCAGAGAAAGAACTGATAAACAGAAGTATGTATGGAATAACTTTACAGATGTGCCTATTTCTGTCTAGTGGCAGCCATCTCTAGGATGGGGGGTGGGGATGGGAGAAAAAAAGAAATTTACATGATAATTTTGTCCTATAAGGAATAGCAAGTTGTACATAATCAATTTGCAGTTCCATACACAATCATCTTTTTTATTATACTATGTTATGGAAATGCTTGTTTTATTCTATAAATTAGGAATAAAATTTAATAATGGGAAAAATTGTTATTGAGAAACTTAATGTCAGTACAAATAATTCACCTTGATAGTAGCTACTTCTATGTAAATTTATTTCAATGTCTAAAAATATTTATCTGAAGCACTTGGCACATAGCAGGTGGGAAGGAAATAAGCATTTATATAATAAATGCTTGTTGCCAGATAATATTATTTCACTTAATCCCTCTTCATCAGGTTTTTTATCTGTTCATACATTTCTTTCTTCCATTAGGCACCCATTCATTGCCTGCCCCATGTGAGTATGCCACTTTCACAAACCCTCACTCAAGTGAGGCTTATCTCTTCCAATCCGTTGGTCTAAATAAGGCCCCTTTTCTACCTCTCCTACTCTCTTTTGCCACATTGACCCCTCCCTTCTTGCTAAAACTACAGTAATCACAATTCATAGCCTAGCTATTCAAACATGGACTAGGTGTGTAGGAGATTTTTTTTTTTTACCTCTGTCCACTAATTCCCATCTTCCCACTTTTGCAACCTCCCACTTTACAAATCTGTCCCACAAAAGACATTCACCCATAAGGGTGTCAGGATATTCAGTTCATCATCCTTCAGTTTACTTCTGCCAACTGTGTTTCTCCTGATTTTTAAATTATTTGAATCTTTAATTTCTTGGGCCATTTTAAAATCCCTCAATGATCCTTCTTTGTTTTTTATCTAGGATTTAAAAAAATCTTTCCTTTTGTAAATAATATCTCGAAATGAGACAATGCATTTCATTGATTAACCTGTAATAGTGTATTTATTTAATTTTTCTATATTTCTGATGTTTGAAGTATTTGCAAATCTAATATTCTGCTAGTTTCTTTTTTTCCAGAATGTTTCAGATCCCTCTTTTGTTGATCATAGAGTTTTTTTCATTGATGATTAGGCTCATGGTTAACAGCATATCATGACGGATTATAGTTTATTCTTGTGGAATATACTGTTCCATATCTTCCATGATTTCCTGTGTCTATGCAATACTTATGTTATTTGAATTTTCTCCACTTCATATTTGAAGGCCTTTCTCTTCAGCACTTGTGAATTTGCCTTTTTGGGGGGGGGGGAGGGCATTTGAGCATTTGGGGTTAAGTGACTTGCCCAAGGTCACACATCTAGTAAGTATTAAGTTTCTGAGGCCAAATTTGAACTCAGGTATTCCTGAGTCCAGGGCTGGTGCTCTATTTACTGTGCCACCTAGCCACCCCCTACTTGTGAATTTTATAAAATTTAACCACAATATATCTTGGAGTGTGAAGGAATTTTTTTCTGAAAATAATCTGAAAATTCTGTATCTCAATGCTTTTTTGTTCAGGTTCAGTAGTTCTGCACAGTTTTTTGTATTTGCCTCCCCCCCCCCCCATTGTAGTATCTAGATTTTTAAGAAATGTGTCATATTCTTCTATCTCTAAACATTCTATATTCAAGTTAAGTGTCTGGCTTATATAGGCTGTATCTGTTCTTTAACACTGTTTCATCTTGCTTCTTTTTTGGCAAGCTTTTTTTCATTTCACTGTTTTTGTTTTCTAAATCTATTAAAGTCTTTTACTTTTTAAAAGATTCTCCCATGGATTCAGGTTTTCTATTATGCTAACTTTAAAAACAATTTTGTGTTATAATTCTAATTTTTGATCAGTGATCTTCTCTAATTTTTTCTTGTATGGTTTTAATTTCTCTTTTCAACAATCAAGGAACTTTGTTTGTTGTTGTTCCATTCTATCTGGGTTATCTATATAATTCTAACTTTCAGAAGTTATTGGTTAATATTCTCTCAAATTATAATATTTGTCAAGAGAATTTTATTCCTTCATTCTGGTTTTAGAATCTTCTCTATTGATTTACCCGCTGTTTACTGGATTTTTGTTAAGGCTTCTTTTTGGTATATTTGGGTTTCAACCTTTCTTTATTGCTCATCTCTTAAGAATTCTGGCCCAATGCTCTTTGCTACCAGGTAGACACTTGAACCTGGACTGCAAGGCTTCCTTACTTCCTTCCATTGGGGGATATAGGATTCTTTCCCAGAATCTTTGTTTTGACATCCTCTGGAGGGTGCAGAATTAACCCCCATTGAGTTTCAGTATCCTTACTTTAGGGCCAGCATTCTCTTCTATACTGGTTTTACACTTGATCTGCTCCTCTGAGTTTCTCCTTTTCTTAATTTGGCTGTGCAGAAACAGCATTTTCCATTTCTTGGAAAGCAGAGGGTACAGGTCTTCATGAAGAGTTACTATAGAGTAATACTTGGCCTAGTTTCTAGTCCTGTGGAAGCCTGTGAGTTTGCTTGTGTTTCTGACATTGACACAGTGATTATGGTGAATAACAGATGCTGAATGAATACTCTAAGTTTTATAGTTCTCAAGTGTTAATTCATAAAAGATTTTACCTTGTCAGGGTCAAATACTTTTCTAGTAGATTTAGCTCTGATTATTCTACAATTGTTTCATAATACTTGTGGATGTGGTTGAAGTGCTCTGGAGAAAATAACCAATCCACTATCTTGCTGCTCAGGTGATCTGGAAGTCTATGAGCATTCTCATTCACTTTTTTGCTTATATTGTAACAGTGAGTTCTCCATTATTCTACTTTTTATTTTATTGCTTTGAATGTTTTCTGAAGATCCCTTCATGTTACTTTATACCCTCCTTACTCTTTTGAAATAGGAATTTCATTATTGCTTTGTAATTATATCATTTTTTTAATACTGGTCTTCTGATTTCATTGGTATAGGAAACTTTCAGTCATCTCTACCAACATTGATTGCTATGGCTTTCATAACTTAAAATCTTACATAAACCTTAACAATTAAATGGACTTCTGGAGAATTAGAATGTACTAGACAGGACCAAATGCTCTCTATGAGACAGCAAGAAATATTAGAACAAAATCAAAAGACTGAAAAAAGAAAAAAAAAGTAAGGTGTTTTATAAAAAAAAAACCTAGAAACATGGCAAGGAAAGAGAATTTGCGAATCATAAGTATCCTGAAAAAACAAACCCACCATAATTTCAAAATGCCTGGATGCTACATTTTAAAAAGTCATGAGTGGAAAATGCCTAAATTTATATGAATTAGAATGCAAAGTAAAGAATAGAACAGAAAGAATCATCTGATCATCTCCTAAAAAAAAAGAAAGAAAATATTCCAGGACTTAAATAGCCAAAATCTAGACTTTCTTTTTTTTTTTTTAATTTTATTTTAGTTTGCATCATTCATTTCCACAAGATTTTGAGTTACATATTTTCTCCCCCTCTTTCCCCCACCCACTGCCCCAAAACAGCCATCCCAGTGTGTCTCCCCTCCCCCAG